>FN648938.1:655951-674171 GCA_000310025.1 Ectocarpus siliculosus | reverse complement strand
GGCGGGGAAAAACAACGTTCGAGAGGAAATTGCCAGGCATGTCGTGTACTCTACCTACCTCCGGAAAGTCTCCTCTGCGTGCGGTTTTCTGGCTTCCGTCGCCTGCAGCTGCCTTAGCCTCCACTTCCTTCCGTTCAGCGTTCACCTTGCAGACCAGCCGTTCCGAGCACTTAAAGCGATCTGCTATCTGCTCATGAGAAATCTTGGCATCCAGCAGCTTGAGGACCTCAACCTTGTCAGCGTTGCTCAGCCGCGCGCGAGAAGCCTTCTTCCCCCCCCCTTTCTCTGTCGGACGTTTAGATGGTCCCGCCCCAGCATCAACCCCAGCTGCGGTCGCTTTGCGCTTGCCAGTCTTAGCAGCGACGCAAGAACTGCAGATGCGGGATGTTTCGAAGTCACCCTCCACGCTGCCGCAAGTGCCATGGAGCCGCCCGCCACATCCTCCCTTGCAGACGTGGCCATGAGGGGCCTTCGGCGTTCTGTTCTGTTGAAGGCACAGTTCACCTTCCGCACACGGCATGGTGCGCCTCTGCGTAGAGCTGTGTTGGACTGCAGCAGCACGGTGTCTGTATTTTGGGAGTGTGGTGGTGTGTGTGCGTGCGTGTGTGAACCGGCACTATTGCGGGCTGACGTGGTGCCCAACCGGCACTATACCAGGCCCGCCCTCAATAGTGCCGTTTGGCACTATTGAGGGCGCTTTCTGTGTGGAGAGATTTTACCGGCACTATACCGGCAGTTGGCACTATTCAACCGGCACTATAGAGGGCCCCCCACTGTAATATTAATACTTTGACGTCATTTCGTACACCAAAACTCGAGGTTGGACCTCGACCTGACCTTGAGTTTACGTAGCTATCGGCTCGTTCCGTGCCACCTTGAGTTCCTTTTCGAGAGCTAGCTATGCGTACAATAGAGGGATGGGCGAGGGGAGATGCATGCCACGATTCGCGACTTCGTGGAAGGCAAATTTACTATGTTCGCTTCGGTGGCAGTCTTGACTGTATCCGGGGTGCATGGGTTGATAGTGTGCCATCGTGAATCAGGCCAGCGTTCTAGCTCAAAAGTTTCACGATAAACTTACGTCTAAGAAATATAGAACAATTTTCGGCACGCCCACGACGTTTCCCGCCGATATGCATGCACAGTGATTGCGCTCGCGTAAGGCGCATCTTGATGTATATCACGCCTCCATTGACCACGGGGTTGGCGGAATACTCTCCCCTGAAACCTTGAAGAAACTCCTGGCTGTCAAGACATACGAAAAAAACGAAAACGAGGTGTGTCTTCAAAATGAACGCTACGGCTGTATGCTTCAGCGCGCTTTGAAACATGTTGTCGGGCGTGGTCCTTTTTTTTTCTGTGCTTCTCCAATCTAAGCAAGCCCCTCTCATGCGCACGCCTTGTTCTCCTTATCCGAAATGATACGTCCACACTATCTCCGGAGCAGCTTGTGTTTTTAGGAGACGATTGCGCAGCTCTCGCGAGATTCTACGACACCCCATAAACTAGTCTTCCTAACAATATTATTACACAGCATCTTATCCCTAACCAATTTTTCCGCCGGCCTTTTCGTCGTGGCACCTCCTTTTCACTTGCCCGCCGCAGCCCCTCTCAAAACTCAAGAGGTTGTTCCAGAACTTCTTCGTACGAGTGACTTGAGAGAACCAGACGCTGCAGCCCTGCCTCTCGACTTTGACGCGGAGGCGTTTGGCAAGATTGGCATCTCGCCCAGTACGCGTGCCCCTACCTGTCCAATCGAGGTACGGTGCATGCAAGCCTGGGTGCCACTCATCTGTTAGGCATGTCCAGGCTTCGCCTGTGTGGGATTGCTATGCATATCTGATGAGGTTTCTCGCCGTGCTCGCCACCCCAGAGCACTAATTGGGATTTTAAAATTACAGTCTAGCAAACACTCGCACTTTTTTTTCATGGTGTACATATGCAGCGGTCACATAATCTACTTTGGGTTTGTCGTCGCAATCTCTTTCATGTCTATACCCATGCTACCCATGAATACCCTGCAGGCACCCCATCTGGACCCTCACCCAGTGGTTTCCAATGCCGTCGTTGACCTTACTTTGATCAGCTGCACATCCGCTCACATTCCAATTCTGTCTGTTTCACTAATCGGTTCTCACCATTTGATTTCCTCAAACTTTCATATATGCCCGCTTTTGTGGCAGCCCCTTGCACGGGCGGCCGGTTCGGAGATGGCGCGAGCGATGACGACGAATATCTGGACGACGGCGCGGTGGCAATGGCTGTCGAGGCGGTCACGCCTTGCTTGATCTCGCTTCGCTGCCCGCATCATCAGGCGCGGGTATTCATGAATTATGTGTTTCCTTCCTGTTTTAACGCATCATGGGTGATAGGGCAGCGGTGTGATGGTGTGGCCTCGCGTGTTTAAGAAGGTGGTAAGGTACTGCAGGAGCAGGGAGACTGCGCGTGCCGCCGGATTATAGTATTAAGTAAATAGGACTTTTATCTTTGATAGCTCCGCCATTTTTTTTTTATCTTCGGTGAGATACTCACACCAGTGTTTACAGATATATGATGTTTGATGTTCTGTACACGTTCGCAGAATATATCCAAGTTTGTTGCATCATGGTTGGGTTTTTTATATTCGTACACCCCGTGGTAAAAGTCAGGCGCGGTTGTCGCCTGTATTCCGCCTGGTGGTATTGTTGTAGTCATATTTAGCGAGACTTTTTTGTTGTTCCTGTTTTCTTTCTGATGTGGCGCAGCGTGATGGTGCCCATCATGGACTCTTTGTGTGGGAGCCTGTGACATTCGCGGGGTGAGTCTTGAGCCCAATTTGCTGAGGTCATATCCGTACGTTCATGTCTTTGAAGGATTATGTAGGCCCGTTCTCTCTCTACGCCTCCTTGGGTATTGTTCTATGCTCGACTTCGCTCTACGCGAGGGGAGGGAGACAAACGTATGCGCGTTGTTCTCATGTCGTAGCTCCGTGAGGGGGGCGGGTGAGGAGTACGTTGCGCTTTCGCCTCTGCGTTTTTGTACGATTGACGATTTCAGAGGCCGACATGTGTGACTTGTCGTTTGTCGGCCGCACGATCTGCGATACAACTTGAAAATAAACGTTTTGAGCAACGTCATGCTCGTATCCCTAGTGAGGGCGTCGGCCCAGAAAAAAGTTGCTTACCCCACCCTTGGGCCAACGTCGCTGTGCGTACGTTGGCAGGGTCTGGGCCTACCTATTATAGTGGTACAGACGCGACGATGGCATGCCCATAACCAAGCCCAAGGTCGCTGTGCCTACGTAGCCATGGTCTGGACCTAGGCCAAGGTTCCTTGTATACCGAATCCTACCCAGTTTCGGACTGTGTCCAGGTTACCATTGACGTACGTTGGCAGGGTCTGGAACGAGGGCAACGTGCCTTTCGTGCCTAACCCTGCCCAGGTACTATACCTTGGCCAGGTTACCCAACCCCACTCATGTGATAATGGGGGGCGTACCCCAAAAGGTCGCTCGTGCCGAACCCTGCCCAGGTACTTGACCTTGCCCAGGTTACCTAACCCTAGTCATGTGATAATGGGGGGCGTACCCAAAAGGTCGCTCGTGCCGAACCCTGCCCAGGTACTTGACCTTGCCCAGGTTACCTAACCCTAGTCAACGCCTAATGGGGGGCGTACCGATAAAGTCCCCCCCCCCCCCAACCTTGTGGCTTAGCCGAATGGCCACGGGTGGTGTGCAACATGCCCCCAGGATCAGCGTTGTGCAGCAACTTCCGCACCATTTTTTTTTTTTCTTCTTCACTTCAAATCAGCGCTCACAGCACTAGTGCCGTTTATTCCAACCCGTGGTCACACAGAAGAGCCTCTGTCTACCCTCCCCTCCTGCGGTACTTCGCACTCAATTTTTAATGCGAGAAGACTTCAGCACTCTCTCCCCTCTGTGTACACACGAACTAGCGCTATCCACTTGGCCAGGAGCGGAAGCGAGAGAAAAACTCACTTCGCAAGACAAGCTCGCCTACGCCGGGATTCGAACCCCTGACCTGACCTCTAGAAGGTTACGAGGATACCAACTAGACCACCGGGGCGACCGGCTGTATGATGACTTGTGGGAACGTGGAGCATCTTCAGCAAGTAGACTCGTCCCTGCCCTCGATCGCAACAGCTGCTGCGTCAGCAGTCTCTACCTCTCCCACAACTAACTCTTTAGTCATTATTTCTTTCCTTGCGGCTCCGGTACGGGAATAATGTGCGCACAGCGCCCCCCACGCGTAGCGCGCCCTGCTGTGCACTGCTGTGCCCGAGATCTACCCGCACGAACATGGACACTTTCGTCCCCAAGAAAAACTCTAGGTACGAGGGGGCATCGTGCGAGACAAACTGATCGTGCCCTTCGGACAAATCGGACCATTATTCTTCCGGAATTAATTATTTTGGCGGCCAAACAGTTTGGCCCTTTCGGCCAAGGATGGAGACAAGTACTTCGAGTAATGTATACGGCTACATGTATGCATACATAAAACGCACAACTGTCATAACTGACAACCGGCCACCTTCTTCTTCTTCAGACACCCAAGAACGGGCGACCTCCTCTCAGGTGAACATCTCTATAGCGGACTGGCTCAATGTCCGACTTATGTACTGTAGGTGGACACTCTTTCTATAGCCTTCGATTTATTTCCAAACCGTCTAGCGGCGCTTTCCACAGCAGCAACAACAACTCTGCAGAGTTCCATCGACTACGTGTAGGCCAACTTGCGCTTCTGCCTCACGCTGCGCTTGCTCGTGTCTGTCTTTTAAGGGGTGTCATGGGTATCGGTGTGGGTGGCGACTCTTCAGCACCCCAAGCTTCTACAATACATGTCTTGCAACCTCACAAACGTACTCTGAGTTGGTGGTTGAGAACGATCACATGCTTGCACACAAATCTATGTGCTGTAGACATACATACATGTAGATCTGAAGCCCTCCACTCTGGTTGAGCGTATGCATAGAGGCGATTTTTTCTTGGGGTGACTTGCCGTCGGTATTGGAGACACATCACCCGCCGTCTCGGCAGCACACGGCATCAGCATACAATACACGGAGTGGAGGAGGAGGAGCTTGTGGGGCATGAAAATAACACGTCCACGCTTTCTTTGCTGCAGCTGCGCAGCAAACCAGTAGAAAATAATGAGCAGCTCGCCGCCGAAGCGGCAACTTTGCCGCCGAAGCTTCCGAAGTGGCATCCTTTTTCGTTCATGATCAACATACGCCATACCCAACGCACAGCAACAAGAGAGGCCTCCACTCACTGTAAACTCTGTTTGTGGCCTACGCCACTTATTTATCGAGTGAGACTGTTTCGGTGATGTATTAACTTCACGAGAGGTAGACTACCGTCCTGCACACGGACGAAAGAGGGAATGCTCCACACAGAACAGCTGTTCGTGACTCATCGCGGTGCCCCCTACCAAACGGCAATCTTACCAATCTACGTGACTCCAAATCATACAGCACATGTATCCAACACCAATAATCGCAGACCCACCTGCCACGAACACCCTCCCTGGTTCTTCACGCAAGGGACTAACCATCAATGGGGCAAGAACGCCCCCGGATACATCAGAAATACCAACATGGTAATACAAGTATATGGAGGGGAAACCCGGCGTCCGGGCAAAACCCCTCGAAAAAACCCTACCACCACGAAAAACCGTCGCTATCACAGCGGATCACAACGGCCGCACCTATTAGAAAAGCCAAGTGCTAATAACTGCTACAGCTACTCCGGCAAATTCATCAACTTGCGCCGGTGGTACTGCAGACTGGCCATGCTGAGGGCCTTGGTTAGGAGGTCCGCGTGTTGCTCCGTTGTCGGAACGAACTTGACCGAAATATCCCCCGACCTAAACACTCCGTGGATAAAATGAAACCTCACGTCGACGTGTTTCGTGCGACCTGAGCTGAGGGGGTTCTGCACCAACGCTATGGCCCCCTGGTTGTCCTCAAGGACCTGGATGATGCTACCACTGGTCTCTGGGGCAACAAACGAACGCACAGCACGCACAAACAACGCCTCCTTGACGCCCTCCCCGGCAGCAATGTACTCGGCTTCCGTCGAAGACAAAGACACGATCCTCTGCGTCTTGCTACCATGACTGACTCCGGTACCTCCAACCGTCGTCGCCAACCCTGACACCAAACGCCTATCCTCCGTGTCGGCGTATCTAGCGTCTACGTACACGGCCAGCCCTAACCCCGATCCCCGTTGGTAGGTGATGCCGAGGTCCCTCGTCTCCTCTAAGTAGCCGGGGATCTTCTGTATGGCATCCCAGTGCCTCTTCGCCGGGGCGTGGGCGTGGCGCGCTACCGCACGCACGGCGGACGATACGTCTGGACGCGAGAACGTCGACACCCACATCATGCTGCCGATGGCCTCCCTCACCGGCCACTCCCCTCCCTCCTCATCATCTCGCTTCGGTCCTAGGTCGGCACCAGGGGTAGCGGGGATGTGGGAGGTCGATTGCACATCAACGCGTTTCACCATGCTGTAAATGTACGCGGTTTGGGAGATTCTAAGAATCCCAGCCTCTACATCTCTCTCGATGGCACATCCGTCAAACCATTCGCACTCTCCGAGGTTTTTGGTCGAAAATTTCTTGTTGAGAGAAGCAAGCAACTCCTCACAATCCTCGTCAGACCCAGCCACCAAAATGTCATCCACGTAGATCACGATAATCATCACCACGACTTCGTCTACCATCTTGCGGAAAACACACGGGTCCGCATTGCACAGTTCGAACCCGTTCTCGACTAGCGTATCAGCAGCGTGGTACCCCCACTGCCTACCGCTCTGCTTCAGACTGTAAATCGCACGCTCAGCCTTAACGATTATATGCGATTTGTCCCCGCACCCAGCGGGGAGCCTCAGAAAAACCTCCTCGTCTAGCGTGGCGTGTGTGTACCCCTCCTTCACATCCCAGTGATTGAGGTTCATGCCGTTCTCGTTTGCTACCGCAAGCATCAGTCTAATGGATGCGGATGAGGGGCAAGGGAAAGACGAATGGAAATAATCGACGTTCGGGATTTGCGGAACTCCCCTAGCAACCAGACGCGCTTTGAACTTGTCTATCTTCCCTTCCTTGTTGGTCTTCCAACTAAGGCACCGCTTTGAGCTCACAGGCCTGCGTCCCTCTGGCGTGCCGTCTACGAATGAAAACGTCCCCGAGCCCAAGTGCCCTTCAAACTCTTCCCTCATGGCCTGTTCCCACCCCTCTCTGTACACAGACTTGGCAACGCCGGCTACGGTCATGGGGGGGGGTTCTACATCACTCGGACGCTTGCCTATGGGGGAATCACTAAGCTCGTGGGACGCCAGAGCCGTCTCGAAGGCGTCTGGCGAGTTGAGCATGAGGTTCACCGCACCCAGCAGGAAGTCCTTCCCCTCTTGGCGCGCAGCGTGGACCTCCTCCGCGCACTCGAACAGCAACTCTCGCACCACCCTCGCCTCTAGCCCCTCCGCCACGTGAAGTACCGCCGAGAGCATCTAGCGGGTGAACTCCTCCGTGTTGCTGACGGGCAGGCCCGCCACCGAGGCGAGCAGGGCTTCGGCACTCGTCGGCGACGGGGGCGACTCGCACCTCGGGTTTCGGCGAGGGTTCTCCCTGGTGCGGCGGCTGGTGAGTTCCGCCGGCTTGTCGAAGCGGGCGAGCCGCCGGGCCTCTGGCCGGCGGAGCGCCGGGAGGTCCGTCTCGCTGTCGCTACCGCTGTCGCTGTCGCTGTCGCTTCCGCTGTTGCTGCCGCGGCTGCTGCTGCTGCGGCGGTCGTCCTGGCCGCCGCCCACATCGGCCATGCCGGCCGACGTGGTAGATGGGGCGACGCTTGCGCCCTCCCTGCTCGAGGGGGCGCCATCGCCAGCATCGCCCGCGCCCGACTCCTGGGGCGCGGCCGGCGGCGCCGGCGGCGCTACGTGCACGGGCGGCCCCGCGAGCCCCGGGGCTGCCATCGTGCCAAGGTTGATACCTGGTCCTCGATCCACAGGTTCTCCCTCCACCCCCCCTCCGCCTTGGCTCGATGCGCCCTCCCCAACCTCGTCCTCCTCAGTCGCAAATTCCTCTTCCTCCTCTGCGATGGGAGGCAGCGACTGGGGCAGGATGGTGGGGGCGGCGGGTACGGATTGCCAGGTGAGGTTGCGAGTTGTTATCGCTTGGCGTTTTTCTTGCAGGATGCGCACGCAATCACGCTTGGTGTTGATTTCCGGGCCGAGATAAAACACTTTTGGGCTTTCGGCTTGGACTTGTGTGTGCGCTTGACCTTGTATACGGCAGGTTTGAGGAACGGGTACGTCGCCCCCGGCGAGGGAGGGTGCCCGTGCCACATCTCGTACGGCGATTTCTTCTCTGGGTTGGATGTGGTGGAGGTGCAGTTCAGGGCGTGGCATGCCCAAGCTATGGCCTCGGCCCAAAGGGAGGGGTAGTTCGGCGCTCCGGGTAAAGAGTTGGCGCTTGGATACGGGCGGCTAGTGCTGCATCCTTGATCAGACCCAGTGCTCTCTCAGCTACACAACTATGCTGGGCTGTGTGCGGGGGTGAACTTCTGTTTGAAGCAGTACTTCTGCCACACCTTGCCGAACTCTCCCTAAAAAATCTCTCGTCCATTGTCGGATCTCACGACCATGACATCGGACGGGGCACCGTCTGCCCGGTTTTCTGCAAGGTACCTCTCGAATGCCTCAGCGGCGTCTGATTTGTGCTTCAGGAAAAAGACACGGTTCCACCTTGTGTAATCATCCTTGACAATGAGAGTGTACCACTTCGCCCCCAAGCTCTGCACCCTAGCTTTTCCACTCAAATCCACAAAAACTCGCTGCAGTTTCTTAACTGCTCGGGTCGACGTCTTGTTGGGGATGGGCTTGGAAAGCCCCTTCGCCGTCGAGCACCCCAGGCACTCCCGGAGCTCGCCCACCAGCGTCGTCCCCTGCTGCTGCGCCGTGGTCCTCAGTTGCACCTCGTGGGAGTGGCCGTGCGATCAGTGGAAATCGTTGATGTCAACGGGGGTGTTGGGCACTTTCGCGCTACCAGGAGCACTTGCGGCGTACTCTTGTTCGGAGTATTTGCGGAAACCGTTCTGAACGTACAGGTCACCGCATCGGAGGAAGTACACCGACTCCCCCCCCCCTCTCTCCAATTCCAACTCGTGTTTATTGAGGGTTTTGGTTTCGAACCCGTCGTCGAAGAGGGAAGTGAGAGATACTAGGTTGTAATCTAGTCGGGGAACGTGTGCAATCCGTTTCAACAACAGGTCGGTTGTAACGTCGCGCGAGCTAAGGGTTACCGTCACGTCACCATACCCTACAATAGGGAAGGTTTCTCCGGCGGCGACGCGCACACGTCGATCACACTCTTCGTAACGAACGAACCCATCTGAGTTCGCGAACATGTGGGTGGTAGCGCCGGTGTCGGCAGCATACCTCCCCCGCCTAGCCTGCTCTACACCCCCTCGACCAACGACTCTTTGACACTCGCCTGAGATGTCACCGACCACCAGCGCCTCTATGCCACTTCCAGTGCTGTGGCGTCCGCAGACGCCCCCCCCGCCGGCACTTCCACGACGAGCACCGCCTCCTCGGTCGGGCACTTGCTCTTGTCGTGCCCGTAGCCCTTGCATGTCTCACATCGCACGGGCTTGCTCTCGGTGCAGTTCGCCACCTGGGGGCCCTTCTTGCCGCACCGGAAGCAGCGACCGCGCATGCTACCCGCATCGTCGTCGCCGCCTCCGCCACCGCCACCAGCCTTCGCGCCACCCCCTCTCCCCTTCTGGTTGCCGCCGCCGCCGCCGCCACCCTTGCGGCGGCCGCTGTTGCCGCGGCCCGGCGCTCCTCCCCCGCCGCTACCATCGCTCGCGAGGAGAGCATGCTCCGCCCTAAGCTGACCCTTCGAGGCCTTCCTCCCCTCCGGGAGGCTCGCGTGCACCGTGCTCACGATTCTGACGATATCGGCCCTATCCAACGCCGTTGCTGTCCTTACAGGAACTTCGCTTGTTGGTACTCGGGTCGGAGGGAACCAACGAAGTGGGCAAGAACGAAGGGTTGTTCAGCATTGAGCCCCTTTTCGCGCAGGCGGGCATACAGCAGCTCGAGTGAGTAGAGGTGCTCGATGGGGTTGCTGTTGCTGTGTGTGGGGATTGCAAAGTTGAACATCTTCCGCATCAAGGCCGGTTTTGACCCGTAGACCTTTTCCAATTCCGCGAGGACCTCTTTCGCTGACGTACAGTTACTGATAATTGCTTTGTCAGCTTCTTTTACCACAGCAGTAGTGATAAAATGGAACGCCTGACGCCCTCGTTGGACTTCTGCTCTCGTGTGCCCCATACGGAGCAGTTCGGAAGTCGGCAAGTTTGGGTCGCCCACAGGGATATTGCTCTCTGCATCTCCTATAAACTGCCCGTCCAAGTCGATGGTCTTCGCAGCTTGGATAAACGATTTTCGCCACGAATCAAATCCGTGGCTACGGCTTTTTCCGTCTAGAAGCGGGGCATTGACCGTCACTCTTTTCTGGTGGCTACTGCTGTAGCCGTCGAGGTATTCTCCATTTCCTCGAATCACGAGTATCTCACCTGGGGGGTTAAACCCCCTCGCTTCCCCGTATTCCGGTCCTATGCCCGGGCCCACTCCGGCTGGTCTCGCAGGATTCGCTCCCGATCTGCTGGCCCAGCCGCCTTCCAGCAGCTGCCGTGGTCCTTGCCCACCATCTCTCGCTTGTTGCTGGAGAAATCCCCCGCCTCCGCCGTGCGGCTGCAGGGGCTGATCTTGGCCTCCGGTGGCGGCAACCCAGCCGCCACAACTGGCTGCATCCGCCACGACGCTGCCAGGCTCCTTCTTCATCGACTCCTCCACCAGGGCCGCCAACTGCGAAATCTGCAGTTGCAAACGTGCAAGCTCTGCATCGCGGCCCTCCTCCACCGGCGGGCGGGTCTGTTCTCCGCTCGCGGCAGGGGGCACCTCATCTCCGGTAGAGTTCATCCCGATGTGCCTTCCCTCGAGGGGCAAAAACTCTAGAGTGTTTGCGGCCTATGCCACTTATTTATCGAGTGAGACTGTTTCGGTGATGTAGTAACTGCACGAGAGGTAGACGACCGTCCTTCACACGGACGAAAGAGGGGGTGCTCACACAGAACAGCTCCAACAGCAAGGAGGGGCCCCGTGACTCATCGCCGTACCCCCTACCAAACGACACCAAATCATACAGCACATGTATCCAACACCAATGTTCGCAGACCCACGAACAAACGCATCCCTTTCGACGGAGGTTATATCTCGAATGGGTAGTCATTCTGTCAGACTATGTTGACTTGCTTCAAAGAGCAATGGCCAATATCGGGTACACCCCATCCGAACCCGTCCATGATCGGGCACCACTATTTTTCGCAGTTCTGGCAGCGCCCTCCTGGAGCCATCTGATTGGCTGACGCCCGCCCCTACCCGGCCCTGACCCTATTTCCGCCGGGTGCACGTGATCTTGGCTACTCACCCCCTCGACCCGATTTGACTCCCCCGACCCGAAAATGGCCGGGGTCTTTGACCAACAGCCCACTAACTAGAAGAAAGACCACGCTCACGAGCACACGTCAGCAACACCCAGCACTCGAATTCCGACGCTTCCGACGGCGGGCGGAAAGGCGGACCCACCGCCGGCGGCGGAATCCTCGTTTGAAGGTGGATATATCGAAACATATTCGATGCACCCATGGGGACGCACATAAGCCATGCATCCACACCTTTTTTTACCAACCTAGCACCAGTGCCGGCACAACAACCTAGAACTGAGCCACCCAGCGCCAACCTAGCCCCAATGCCGGTACACCAACCTAGAACTGAGCCACCCAGCCGTAACCTAGCCCTAATGCAGGCACAACAACCTAGAACTGACCCACCCAACGTCAACCTAGCCCCCATCGGGTCGGTTTGGGGTTAGGGTTACGGTTAGCGTTAGGGATTCGCCGGTTTCATGTAAGTTGCTGCTTGGAGGGACAGAAAACTGCGCCTGCCTGTAGTCGAGCGACAAGGTGGAAGAAACAAGAAAACGCCTACATGTTCGTGACGCTCGTTCCCCACACACGATTTTCGTCGGTAGGAACGGTGTGGGTGCATGGCTTATTCGCGTCCCCGTGGGTACACATTATTTTTCGGGGATATCTCTGCTGCAGGCATTCATACACCCGCTTGGCCTTCTCTCTCCGAAACGAGAAACGAGACAGTTCCGCCGTCGGAAGCGTCGGAATTTAGTGCGGGGCTTTGCTGACGTGTGCTCTTGAGCTTGGTCTTTCTTCTAAGTTGGCTGTTTGTCAAGGACCCATTTTCGGGGGGGGGGGGGGGTACTCATAGTCGTGCATGCCGTAATCATTAAACCATTGACCTCGCATCCCTACAAAGCCGGGACGGAGCACGCCGGGTTCTCACCGGACCAGGCTCTCACATCACAAAACACCGGGGGGGGTGTACCGATGGCAAACACGGGGGGGGGCGGCTTGTTTTACAACGTCGTTGCCAAGCGACGAAAACCGAACCCCGATGGCAAACACGGCACCGGGGTGCGCAAAAAAATAGTTGCACTTCCGGACGGGTATCGGTGTCAACGCAACCGGTGCGATATCAACAATATTCAGTCTGACTAAGGCGTAATTTGCGTGCTTCCGCAAGGTACGGGTATCACCTGGGCCACATCGTGAACTGCATGTAACGAACGGCTGTGGGGCCGGTAGTTATCAATTGGGGCGCCATTCCATTTTCATGTTTGCATATATCGTTCCGTCGAAGTGCATTGTAGAAACGATTCAAAAGAAGCCACTGTGAATTCTTCTGTATCGCACCCATCGGTGTCATCGCACCGGGGGTGCGGTGAAAGTCTTGCATGAAATGAGTTCGCTGCATTATAGCACGTGTCGTTGATAAGTCACCCGGTGCGATAAGAAGCCAAGAATGGCTAAGAGAACGATCGCACCCGGGTGCCAAAATACACACTATTACGGTACGCATGTGAGTGTAGGCAAGTGTACAGCTGTCGGTAACGTGCACATCAAAGTTTATTCTCCGACAAAGTGTCTATAGTGCGCCATTCACGGGCTATTAGATGAATTGTGGCAATATTATCGAATAGTGGCAATATCATCGAATAATGACACCGCCCTTTATTGTGGCAT
The DNA here is from genome assembly GCA_000310025.1 of Ectocarpus siliculosus. Classification (NCBI taxonomy): domain Eukaryota; class Phaeophyceae; order Ectocarpales; family Ectocarpaceae; genus Ectocarpus; species Ectocarpus siliculosus. Next base: position 661,016 of record FN648938.1, on the reverse strand, counting down.
ATTTCCTCTTGCCCCAACGTGCCACTATATCGGGCCACCTCCGGTAGTGAGAAATCGTCACAAGGAACCCAAAATTTCTAGTTGTCTTCACCGGGGGCTCTGAGATTTTCAGCAAATTCTGCTGTGCCCTGCTACCTAAAGGGCTTTGGTGCTAATAAGTGACCGTCATTACGCTGTGTGTGCGCCAGAAGGGCGGCGTGGACGTGCACCCCTGTCGAGGCTGCAACCTCGCGCACGTGTCATCTGTTTTTTTCACTTTCTCGGTCTCGCCCACGCGCTTACTCGATCTCACTCCATCACTCAACTACACACGGCGGCAAGGCCCCCTCCCCCCTGTTCCTAGCAAGCACACAAGACCGTGTATGTTTGCGTATAAATTTAATGAAATGAAAACAAATTGGGGTGTTGATGGACAAAAGTGAATCTGTGAAAATGAAATCTTCCGACACTTCGACTTTTTTTCCATTTATCGGTAAATTGCGGTGTCGATCGCCGGCAGGCGGGGCTGCATATGTGTTGTCCGTAAGCAGCACGAGTGTCGTCGATGTCACGTCCAATCAACAGCAGCAGCAGCAGCAGCATTAGTAGTGAGGGTACCCGTATCTGAACCTCTGGCATGAACATTAACATTGCTTCATCGCATGTGTTTCTCTGCTGAAGTGGTGCATTGCGCTCTAAAGACGGCCCCTCGGCCCTCAACGATTGTCCACATACCGCGGTCGACAACCTTTCACTGGCCTCCGCCCTTATCTCCACCCTCCTCCTTGCGTTTCGTTCCGCGCGGGTGCCCAACTGACAGTCCTAGACCGTACTACGCTGGCCACGAACATGAGGGCAGCAACGGCCACGATCCTGGTCCTACTAGCTGTCTTCGCGAGGACAGGGTCCGCTAGCTGCGTCGAGAGCCAAGGCATCGTCACCGGCGGCGGCGAAGGCCTCCTCGACTTATCGGTCCTGCTAAACGCATCCGCACCCGGCATTGTTCCAGCTGTAAGTAAAGCTGAGTGGGTCATTCCTTGGGCGGTACCGTACGGCCATTGCCTGCACTTGAAAGGTGGCACTCGTCGGTTTCTGGCGCCCGTCGCCGTGCAAAATGTTTGGGTTTTCACGCCTTTGAAGCCGCCCCTTTCGTTACCGACGGCCTGTACCTCAAGCCGGGTCCATCCCCGCGAATAGAGCACGCCATGACGACTGTCCCGCTCCTCCACGCCTGTTCCTTTCCGTTCTCGGTAGATCAAAGAATGCTCGAGCGAGCTGGAAACACCCATTGGGATGCGGCTCTTCACTGCCCTCGACGCGGCCCAGTTCTCGCTGGGTAAGTGGACGATATGGCGCACGAAAACATAGCTCCGTCGTCTTATCCACCGGGTTCGAGGCCTTCGTGGAATGACTTTTTTTACTCGCGTTGCAGCAGTTCAGCGCGCGACTCACAAATACGAACTTGTCGGTTATTGCGGTATCAATGACGGTCTCAATGTCTGTGCCTCATATCCCTGCCTACCTCCCTGTAATCCATTTGTCATCCACGCAAATCACTCAGGGAGCATGTTCGAGTCCAACGGGGTGGCACTTGACATATTCGGCGACAAGGAGACGTCCGACGCCCGCCGCCGCTGCCAGCCAGCCGACGGAGATGAGGACGCCGCGGTGCTTTTCAACATGCACCTGGGCGTGGCCGGATTATACATGGCCGCGTACGTCGGCTCCGAGCACATGCCGTGGTGCACCGATACTGTCTCCGCCCTGATGGAAGCGTACGGAGCCCCCCTCTCCATGCTAGATGTTGCTGACGCCAGCACGGACACGCCGTGGGGACTGGCCAAGGCCTACGTCGACGAGGTCATGTCCTTCCTCATGGAAAACGATGGGTGGAACGCGGACGGGGGCCTCGGTGGAAAGGAGTTCAACCGAATCCCGTTTACGGGCGACTTCTACTATACAGACTCTGCAGGCAACGAGTGAGTTACTTAGCTCGAACCTTTCATGTACACCTCCGCCCCCCGTGTACTCAAGCCTTGTCCCATATTGTCCAGCCCATCGACTTGACTGTGGCCTTCCTCACGGCTCGCCTCGTGCTCTTTGTACCGTTTCACGGCGGATGCACTATTCAGGTGGAACGGATACACACCCAAGAACACGCCCTACAAGGTATAGTATATAGGTCGAATTGTACAAAGAGCTATGCATGGTCCTGCAAGGAAGAATGGATGTATTCTGGGCGTGAGCTCTTGGCAGGATTTTCACTGCCCAAGTTCATTAACAACATTCCAGTGTTTGCTTGCTGATTCTCACCGCCAGCGGCTTGGAAAGGCCGGTGCCGTCACGGTATTTCATTCGTTGTTCGGACGGAGAGATGTCCATTGAGATATGCTTTTGGTGGTTGTAATGATGCTCCAGAAATAACGCATATACTCCGGTTAACAAGGTTCTGCTTTCGGAGTAAGCTCAAGGGAGCTAGCACAGATCCAGGGGGTGATTCAAGCCCAAAGAAAACATATGAAAACCGTGACGACGACTCTAGCAACTATCACACACCATAACTGGACATCGAAAAGTCAAACGCGCGAAAACGATAAGACTAATTTCAAAGATATGGGAAGAGACTGGAAGGAAATCGTTTTTTCTCGAAGGGAAAGTTCTTGCCTCCAGGTGGAGATTACGTGCACATTTCCTGTCTGTGCTTGCGATAAATTCCCGCTGCTCCATTTTGCTGTACCAGTTGCAGAATATAGACTAGGTGGGTCTATCAGGACACCCAGCCGAAGCAAAATAAAAGGAAAACGAAAAACCAAATTTGACCAGCAGGAGGTTCGAACCCGCGAGTACGGGTTGGGAAACCCAGAAAGCCCATCGGGCTACCAAACGAAATGTAGAAGTCCTCCGGAGGGAGACGTACAGACAAGTGCTGCAATCCGCGACGGTCAGATGGAGGGTGGGTCTTTAATGTGACGGACCTGCCCCCTTGCCCCCTTGCATTCTATCGCCGTTGTTTGAGTTCTACACAACCGATATGTATGCCCCTACCGTTGGTGCAGTTTAAACGCACAAAGAGGTGGCAGCCGTTGCTGGAGTCGGACGGCCTCGGCTACATCACTGCTCAAGAACACGTGACCCCTCACATTGGCATCACCGCTCGGTTCTTTGGATTCGACACAGCCGAGAATGAGGAGGCATGGGGTTCGCGCAAGCTCGACGCGCCGTCCTACAGGAACAGGTAACTTGGGCAGCCTTTTCAGACCAAGTACGAGCAGCTCAAAGAATGAGTAACAAGCTGGATCATGCAGACAAACGCTCGAAATGGTTACGTGCAGAATGTTGTTTGAGTGCGCATGCTTTTGGGCGAAAGGTGCCTGGCGTTCATGGGATCGAAGAAATCTTCATGTATAACGTACGTCGACTGCACTCACACCAACAAGCCCATCGTTGCACACATTGCTCAAGCATCGAGACGAATGGAGGGGTGACTGCACTTTACACTCGCTGCCGTCTTCCCACCCACCATGGTATGCGCAGGCACGACGAGATTGCCAGGGAGGTTCTTGAGGCGTCGAAGTTGGCTGCAGATGACCCAGCGAAGCAATTCGCCATATCCTTCTTCGACAACAAGGCTACCTCTTTGCTCCCGCTCATGACTGATTACTTCGCACAGTGAGTTTATATGGCATGCACTCGATGCACGACAACAGACCGCGATGCGCGGAGCTCAGCACACCGCAACCAAGGTTTTCGACAAGCCAGCAAATTGTATTGATCGTTGGACAGGACGACCAGTCGAGTTGATGTTTGATCCGACAATTCCCGCCAACATCCTCCCACATACGGTCAGTGGACGAAAGTGAACAGCACCATGGTGTATGGCACAAGAAACGGTCGATGACAAACATGCGTCAAACTATATTGTGCTATGGGAATGTACTGCGTTCGTTTCGTACAACTACGTGTGGCAGGCGACGTGACACCCTGTCGAGGCTCGAGTTCTTCAAGGTCAATGTCAAGCTTCAGCTGGGAATCTACAACGGAGTCGTGCTTTCATGGCGGGAGAAGGTACGGAATCTAAGACAAGACAGATACTCCGGCAGTAGAATGGTCGCGGCACTCGGGATGGGGAAAGACAAAGGGGCTCGTGAAATGCAGGGCTTGATGCGTTGCTACCCCCCCCCCGCAGCCCACCTTTGTAGGGATGCGAGGTCAATGGTCTAACGATTACGGCATGCACGACTATGAGTACACCCCCCCCCCCGCAGCCGTCAGGGCAGAACTGGGGATTCAATCCCTACGATCGGGACGAGACACAAGGAAGCTGACATGGCAGTATCGCATGTGCGGTAGGGGGGAGAAGAGGCTGCCGAGAATAGCCTGGGAGAGGAGTGGGCAAATAAAAAGAGGGGTAGACAACCCACGGAGTGGGTCAAGGTTGAAGGTGACGTATGGAAAGGGCTCGAAATTGACGAAAACGATACGCTGGATACGGAGGGTCTAAGAGGGTTTAAGGACAAGTTATCTGTTGCTTTCGCCGAGAGAGAACATAATCTAAGAAACCAAGGATAAGGAGGGCATAGCATTGTATCGAATGTTGAAAGAAGGAATAGGGTTCAAGGAGTACCTCTATGGACCAATGGATGCAGGGACAAAGCTGAAGGTCAATTTCAGGACCGGGGACATTGGCCTCCGAGAACGTAGCCGGAGATATTGGAAGGTAGACGATGAAGACGCCAAGTTCAAATGTGATTGCGGTTCCGAGTGCGAAGACCGCCATGGAATGCCGGCTGTACAAGGAGAGGGAAGTGTACATGACTGAGCTGGGAAAAGCAGAAGAAAAGTACAGGGAGATGTTTGAGACATGGGATACCCAGGATAAGCCTTAGCTGTACTGGGCCATAGGAAGTGGTTTAAAAAGGCGGGAAATGATATCGGTAGGATAGATGACTCGCGAAGGCATTTTTGAGCCACCTTTGGCAAAGTAGGAAGGAACGATTGGCCATCGGTGATCGGTCCTGTGGGAACAATGCTCCGTCCGAGGATGTGTGGTCAATGGTCTATGTAACCGCTAAGGCATGCAAAACAT
>FN648938.1:640024-652632 GCA_000310025.1 Ectocarpus siliculosus | reverse complement strand
ATCTTGTGCTTACTTCCTTGCGTACGGAGGACAGCTACGTATGACTTAATTTATTTTCTGTTGCTTTCACTTCCAGAGACAGTTGTAAGCACTGTGTAACTGCCTCGAGGATGCTTGACCATTTTAACACAACGTGGTACGATCATCCCCCGTTGCGCGGAGTGAGGTTTCTCGACCCCGCACAACATGATCTACTCGACCACCATTATGGTTACCGCCAAAAAAAAAAACGAGGTAAAAAAAAAAAACGGTAACCTGGTTGCCGAGTTCACGAAGTGAATTGGCTTGTTTTACAACGTCGTTGCCAAGCGACGAAAACCCAATCCCGATGGCAAACACCGAGTGGGGGGCTTGTTTTACAACGTCGTTGCCAAGCGACGAAAACCCAAACCCCGATGGCAAACACCGGGGGGGCGGCTTGTTTTACAACGTCGTTGCCAAGCGACGAAAACCCAACCCCGATGGCAAACACCGGGGGGGGCGGCAGGAGGGGGGGGGTATTGTGCATCTGGGTGCCCTTAGCCGTGTGCCCTCGTCCGCGCTCGCCGCGCCTGTACACTGTTTGGTGTCCCACACCAAAATAGACGACTAAAGGGAAAGCATGATCAGCGCACCCTCAGGGGGTGTCATAGGCCTAGCCCAGGCTATTGCGGTGCAAGACTACAGCCAAAAGCATTCTCGACGGGCACTAGAAGAAGCAAACTCGGGGTCCATCGAAGAAAAAAATGGAGAAAAGGCAGTGTGAAGAAGATGAGGGAGGGAGGGGAGTGGGGGTCGGGAAGGGGGGAGAAGCGAGGAGGATGGGGAGAGGAAGAGGAGAAGAAGGAAGAAGAGGGGCCGGACGTACGCTCGCCTAAACTCACCCCGAAACGGCGTTCATTGTATGTTGGAGAATGAATGTTGGAAAGTGGTCGATGGAACGGTAGCCGGAAACGGAAAGCCTCACAGCTATACTTAGTTGCGAGCTCCACATGACATACCTAACACGGATTCCGTGGAGCTTTTGTTGTGGGGTTCTTTTCATGAACAACGCGTCGAGGCGTGACGCTACTCCGCGCTTTGTAGGGTCTCTCTCACTGAAAATTGACTCGACCATGTCGTGTGGATGATGTATGTGGCTTCTCCAACAACAACACGTTGTTAACGCAGGCATGTAAGGTGTCAAACTGATGTCTTCATCTGTGTACGACAAGTTGAACAGGTCTGAGTTGCACTAATGAACGAATACAACGAACAAAAACGATAAGAAAACTGGGAACAGAAGAAATATGTCTATAATTTGGCCCTCTCGGGGCGGTGCAAAATTTTGTCGCACACCCTTAGTCTAGACTAGCTATCTTTTCTTTGAGCGAGAGAGACTTCGAGTAAACCGCATGTGCAATTTCCTCAACAACTACTGATGATTTCATACTGGTAGTCAGGTAGCTGACATGCTTTCACGGCTACAGCAACTCGCCACCCGCGGACGCTGAGGCAGGGCCGTCCCGTCTCATCGAAGAGGGTGATCTCGAAGTGAATTGTTGTGGGTGCTGCAAATGAATCGTCTGTCTCCTCGCTTGGGTTTGCAATCGCAGAACATCACCACAGGAGGATTGCGAGTCGTTCATGGAACCAGTAGAAGAGTGGTTGACTACCGATGAGAAACGGAAATCTGGGTGCCCGTTCTCGCCAACATGGCGCCGGCTCCTGTTTCCCATATTTCTTTCTGTGGACAGTTTCAATCAGCTGTGCTGCTCTACGTATGTTCGGTTTCACCGGCTGCGGCGGTGATGCCGGTCTCCACTCGCTCCAAGAGGGACACGCCTCGATCGACTCGCGCCCGAGCGGGCCGATGTCTCTCCTAGAAGGCCCGAGAGCGGGACGAACCGCCTGAGCACATCGCGACAGAGCCGCTGCGTCATGCCTGCTGGCGGCAGAGCTTCGGCCACATGGTCGTCGCGACGTGTCGCCGCCCGGGGAACGCCTCCCCCGGCTGCCCCTGTGGAGTCGGCTCCTCGCGGGGCCGGTTACCGTGAGCGGCGCCCTGCTGCCCCGTCACCTACCGCTTCTGCATCGGAATCTAAGGAACTCTGTGTTGACCTTTCGAGAACACGACGGGCCGCCGCCGCCGGCACTCCCCGTTCTCTTCCGCCGAGCGCATCGCGACCTCGAATGGGCCGCCGACAATCTCTTACTTCCTTCGGTATTTGACAAATGTGCATAGCTTCCATGGGTGTAGATATATACTTCAGAATCTATCGACGTGGTGTTGACTTCGATGGAAGTTGGTATATTGACTTCTGCTATGGAAGCTAGTGGAAGTCGATGAGCTTCCACGGATGAGCTTCCATGGAAGTAGAGCCTTCGACTTCCGTGGAAGTATATCACACGAGTTCAGCTTCCATCGAAGTCAACATGAGCGACTTCCATGGAAGCGAAGACTGCTCGACCTTTGAAGCTGAGCAACGCGGACGACTTCCATGGGAGTTATACTCAGGGTCCACGGAAGCTGTATCCCACTAGCTTCCATGGAAGTATATCACCCGAGTCCGGCTTCCATGGAACCCATCGCGAAGATCTGGCAGCTTGCACGATGGCTATCCTTCACGAGGTTCCCCGCTTCCATGGAAGTCATCGTGAAAGACTTTGGGGGCGTCACACCGAAACGATGCTTGAGTGCCAAGGGTTTGCTTAACGTTCCACAACCTCCAAATAGGCTGACACGCCTCCAAAAATATTCGTGTGTTCAACCAGAGCTATTGTAGCTGTTACATGGAAGTTGGCCTGGTTTCTTATGGAGGTTGCCAGGCAACTCTGCAAACCGCTTCCTTCCGTGGAAGCTGACCCTATGGAGTACGGCGTGCTTCCACGGAATTCGTCTTTCACGGTCGACAACTACTTCCGTAAAAGCGTCCTTCATGAACTTTGTCTTGCCTCCATGGAAGTTGTCGTGCATCCATGGAAGTTACCAGACATTACCGTTGCTTTCATGAAATTCTTCAAGTTTCCATGGAGGTTTGCACGTCAGCCCTGACAAACACTTCCTCCGTGGAAGTTGTTTAATGGAAAATTTCAAGCTTCCATGGCCGTGGAAATTTTCAACCTTCCATGGCGGTTGCCTGCCAGCCCTGACAAACACTTGCCTGGAAGTGGCTTTCATGGAAGTAGTCGAGGTTCCATGGAAGATGTCTTCCAGCCTTGTCAAAACGTTTCGGTGGAAATTGATTTTAAGGAAGTTGCCGTGCTTCCATGGAAGTATGTTTGAGTTTCAGGGAAGGGATGGGTTGACCATAGAGAACTGCTGACGTCTGACGTCATCATGCCACCGCGTTGCTGGCTACAAAGTGAACGTGGGAACGAGGGCTGGAATTTTTGTCGGTGGAGATGCAGGGCGGCCCTGTGTACGTGTGGACGCAGCACGCGATTATCGAGTGCATTTGTGTCCGACTGTCCCGGCGTCGTGTTATTGTCCTGTAGGGTTCGCGTGTCCTCGTTGCGTGTATTCGTGATTCGCGTTTTCGCGTGACATTGCAGGCATTCTTCGCCGATGGACGAAGCCAAGACGAAAAAGTACACGACGACTGCCATGACCACCTCCTTCACCCAGCACGAAGTTGCACCAATTGATCGGTAAGTTTGACACACCATAAAGTACATGATACCGTAGAGTGGATGATTACTTCTGAGGCAGCGTGATCTTTGTGCCCCGGGAGGTGTTCGTACAAAGGAAAAGCGGGGGGATGACCCCTCCGGGAAGATACCACGCACAATCAACCTAACCCATTTCACCCTCCAACCACGCACACACTGGTCTAGCCGCAGATCAACAACGCCGGACCAACGCTCGCAATGAGGGAAATACGAAAGACAGTGTTTTCAAGTAAACAGCAGTGATACTGTATGCATATTCCGCCACATACATTTGGGCCCCAAAGGCGCCGAAGGTTCCAACCTCAGAGTATATCAACACTAAAAACCTGCAGGTAGAAACGAACATTCGTGGGGTGCACACATAAAGTGAAGAGCCCTGCCACCAACTCAAGCTAAGCCAAGGGGTTTGCACGCAGCTCTATGGCTAATTGTCTTGCCTTATGCCAGGTTTTCCAGCAAAATAACCTGGGGGCGGGGAGAGGAAATAGTCCCATCTACCAACACACCAACTTAGTCCAGGATCGCTAGCCACCAGAGCCTAAGCGGCAACACCTCTGACCTCACCAACGCTTCAAGGCTCTTCATCTTGCTCCCGCGTTCAAAGAAAACCCACGACTGTACGGAACAAGCCCTCAAGCTCAAGCCCCACCAGCAACGCCACCACGCTGCTCAAGTCCGCACCCTTGGCTCCAACTCCACCTCCACTCCCGCCGTATTGAGCCTGCCCGCTCACATCCTGTACAACGGAACCTGTGGCGCCCTCAGATTTCGCAACCTTACAGCTATCTATTGCTCGGCCAGCAGATTCGTTTGAATCACCGCCGCCTTTGCCACTTGTTTCGTCGTTCGTTTTCGTCTTCGAGGCGCGCGAGCGGACCATTATCAGCCAGCTCCGACGACGCCACGTTCTATCCGCCTCCGCCCGGGCCAACAACAGGCGTGTGCGCTTCATATTTTCATCCGAACAGTATGGCTTCTCTGGCTCGTGCAAGAGTGCGGGTCTGTCGAACAAATGCGCAGGGGTTTGGCCACCAGTTGTGAAGGCCGTTTCGTCTACTCCCCATCTCAGCAGAATATCCACCGTCTCAGCCAGGCCTGCAGACCTCCCACAGCAATCATCGTGCAATGGTGTGTACTTCTTGTTTGCACCACACTTATTTACCACGGCCCCACTATGCAAGAGGGCTAGCAAAGCTTAGTTGTTGCTGGCACACGCGGCAAAGGCGAGAGGTGTCCGCCCGTCGTTTGTCATCAGATCGACGTCTGCTCCTTCCTCAATCATATACCCGCCTGGTCTGCACCAGCAGCGGTGTGCAGAGCGGCGAGGCCCCTGTAGTCACGAGCATTCGCATCGGCCCCATGTGCAAGAATTGCTTTCAGGATGTGGGCGTACCCATGGTACGCAGCGCAGTCGAGGGCCGCGCAGCCGCTATTTTTTCTGTCAGTGCTCCGGATATTGAATTTGGCACCAGCAGCCAATAGAGCCTCGGCTGCAGCCAACTGGCCTTCGTCTGCTGCCCATATCAGTGGCGACCCCCCGCACCCGTCCAGAACATCGATGGCTACCCCCTTGAGCAACAGGGCAGACACAATACTCGGATGCCCACCCAGGGCAGCTTGGTGCAATGGACTAATTCTTGAAGGAGCGGAACTGAGCCGACTTGGGTCTGCATCAGCTATCAACATGTCCTTCACCAGCTGTTCGTGCCCCCCGTAATCAGCCTCGTGAAGCACACAAAACCGGTCCACGGGGTCCTCAAAGCGTGCGTCCGCCCCCGGCGGAAAGCAGTAGTCTCGCCGCTTCTTCGTGGCCGCACACCGTCGCCACGTACAGAGCCGACCTCTTCGGGGCCATGGACACAACAGTCACGTCCGGTTTCGCCCCCGCCCGAAGCAAAGCGGTGACCACGTCTGCGCTGCCGCTGAGCGCGGCCGCGTCCAACAGAGTGCGACCTCGACACCCTCTCCATCCCGCACTCCCGTCCGCCCCAGCTTCGATCAGGATGTTCACCAGATCCAGGTTGCCGCGGGCAGCGACGTGTTCGAGAGGCACACGAAGCCAGTTTGCCCACTCACTGTTGTGGCGCCGTACGAAACGAGCTTGAAGATATCGGTCTCCAGTCCTTGCAGGGTACTCGCTTGGGAAAGAGGTGCATCTTGTTAATGAGGTAGTCGTCGTCATGTGGTACTGCTGTTCAACCACGGCCGCTGTGTTTTGTGTCTGCCTGTCTGCCTTGGGCTGTGGGTGGGGCGAAACCCCAGCGCACGAGACCGGCGGCTCCGTGGATCAGTGCAATCAGGCCGCATTTGGCGCATATAGCTGAACAGACTTTACTACACACCCTGCTGCCCTCCTGCTGTGTATGCTTGTGTGCTGTACTGCGCTACCGCCCGCAGTGTTGACGGACGGCCATGGTCAGCGGCGGGGCGGAAGGTGGGGGGGGGGGGCAGAAAGAAGACCCCCTTCGCCTCCTTGGATACCTGAAAACCAACAAGAGGGTGGCGTACGTGCTGGTGGTGATGGTGCTAGTGCACCTCTCGAACCAGTACGATAGGTGGGTTCTTCTCCTCCTGTTGTGTCATGGGATATATGTACCAAATCGGAGTAATTAAGGAATAATAAAATCTAATTGGTGCCGTGATACAGATATGTAGGTCTGGAGCGTACACAGACAAAGCCTATCGTACAAGCGCTGCACGTGACCTGTTTCGTTGAATTTCCTATTGGCATCAATTGGTCAGTTCGTGATTATCAAATATTTGTAGTCTACTACAACAACAGCAGTTGGCTTGGTGTGGCGCGGTGTTGTACATATTTTAGCATTTGTACAAGCTCTGCGTATGTCAGTCACACCGCACTCACCTCTCTGCAGTACAGCAGTAATAGTCGACGGATCTGTACAGATCTCCAAACCGAACATGGATGGCTGCACCCCGGCCACGCAACCCAGGCGATGAGAAATGAGGACTTTCGTAGGTCCATGCGTGCGCACGTGTGCGTGATGCCCCCGCCCAGAAAATTCAGGTCAGTTTGCATTTGCGCGCAAGCCCGGAAATTCCCCAACCGTGGATCATTCTCCATTAATCTCCCTAAATGAGCATAGCAACAGCAGCGATGTACAACAGTAGACCCGAAACACGGGAGAAGGAAATACTTGTACCATGGTATGTTTTTTTTTTTTCTTAATATGACACAACGAAACCATCTCTATCATAGAAAAGAGTCTGAGACAGATTAGCAATGGATTCATAGCGTCAGAAAGTACCTGTATGTTTTGTGTGGAATTGGGGAGGGGACGTAATTGTACAAGCATTATGTAGCGAAAGGACTTAGCCCTCGGCAGCAACAGCATGGCCACAGCTCCTGTCAAGCAGCAAAATCGAGACGCTGAACGACAACCCGTCGTTGACGCGCCGACCCGACCAGGTACCTCTTCTCGGTGTCGAAGATACCGTTCGTGGACTACGACAGCCTCGATTTCGCTCTCATCGCCGGTCCCTTCTTCACGGCGTTCAACTCCCTCGCCGGTGTGGTGCTCAGCTTGGTTGGCGGCGTCCGCCCTGTCCGGGTATGCTTGGCTGCATCGAGCTTTGTTGATGTTGTTGCTGTTCGTCTTCTTCTTCTTCTCTTCTTGTCGGCGTCGTCGTGTCGGACGACCCTCACCCTCGTACGACACACGATCAGTACTTTTGTGTAGAATCATGAAGGACCCTTTTTTCCACAAGGTTCTTGGCTTGAAAGTGTTACAGCCTTTAGGGCTCAAAGCGGCGGTGCACTATGCGGCATGTAGAAGCAGATGCACTTGATCTTGCTGGACAACCACTATCGTGGACAACCTATGCGGTTGAACACATCATCGGATGGGGTTGGCGCTTGGAAAGATCGATCGTAATTTTACCCCCGGAGAGTCGTGTGCCTACAAGACTGTATTGCCAAACGAAGGCCTAGCCTTATAGAGCGGTAAATCTTGTCCAGTTCGGCAGGGACGCAATCGGTATTTCGTGCCATATACCGAGGGAGTGCCAGCATCGCAATGAAAACAAAACCTCCAGGAAAAATCTCCAACGGGCTTTGCAATACCTTATCGTGAAACTTGGGCACCTCCAACCGAGTTCTACGGTATTTATATATTTTTGTGCGATTCCGGGGCGTGTTTTATTTTATGTTGCTGCTGATGCTGCTGATGCTGCTGATGCTGCTGATGCTGCTGATGCTGCTGTTGGTGGTTCCATTGTCGCCGTTGCTCCGCCTTGGCGACCGCGCGGTTTTGCACCAGCTCCTAAGCACAGCATGCCTTGTCTGGAGCGCCTCTACCGGAGCTGTGGCCTTCACGCACAAGTTCTGGCAGGTAAGCGAGCGTCGGGGGGATCGGGGTCCATTCCTCAGGCTCTACTGCGTGCGATGCTACATTTCAGTCCGTACGGCGGGCGCAGTGCAGTACGGATCACCGGTCTGGTTCGATTGTTTTTCGACTGCTACACCATTGGGGCTGCTACGTGCAGCAGAGATCGACGCACCAATTCCCGAAAACGTCTGTGATGTTGGTGTTTTTTTGGTTGGTAAAAGGTGGCACTCGCGAGGATTGGCCAGGGTATCGGAGACGCTGCCTGCAGCCCGTTCGCCGTGAGCATCCTCAGAGACAACTTCGGTCCGGAGGTCATCGGTTCCGCGATAGGTGCGTCGCTACACCCACGATCTCCGCCGCGGCCGCACGTGCCTCAAGTGTGTAGAGCGCAGGGCGCGCGGGGGGGTACTCATAGCCATTGATGCCGTACAGGGAAGGAGCGTACTCATGTTTTGAATGCCGTAGCTGTTAGACCATTGACCACGAGTCCTCGAGAGGACGGAGTATTGTTTCGACAGGAACGATCACCTATGACCAATCGTGCCTTCCTACTTTACCACAGGTGGGGGGGGTCCGGTCATGTCGGGGGTTCGGCGCCACCACCCCTCCCTGCTACTTGTCGCCCGTGCTGTCAATTGTGAAGGGTTGCTTTCATCCCTGCCTCTACTTCCCCCCTAGTTCCGCCGCCGCACCCGTACCGAAACCCACACCGTGCTTCCCTTAGCGCCAATCCCAACACAACATGACAAAGTGACCAAGAATCAATCAGCGGTTAGCACCATCCACGGTCGATTTGAAATACTGTGGCAGAATCTTCAACCGTCCATTTTGCTAACAAACCGTACGACCAGATGTATATATTATGTCACAACTAGCGCTGAAGCCCACGAACAAACGCCCCAGGACACGAAAAAAAGAGAAAGCCAAAAACCACGCTCGGAAAACCAACACACGGGGCAAAAACAAAAATTATAACAACAATATCAGGTGTGTACTACGTGGGTCTCTACGCGGGGTTCAGCCTGGCGCTAGGCGCCGGCACTCTCGTGGACGACCTGGTCGGGTGGAAGTGGTCATATCTGCTGGCGGCGTTGGCGGGGGCCGTGGTGGCCGCCTTGACCTTCCTCACGGTGCCGGAGCCGCTGCCGCCGCGCGAGGCGGTGTTGATGCCGCCGCCACAGCAGCAGCAGCAGCGAGGACGGGGCGGCGCGGAAGCGCCTCCGGGTGCAGCCGCGTTGGCGGAGGGTTCGGCGTCGACGATAACCAGGAGGAGCGGCGGCGGCGGCAGCCGGTCGGCGGTCTCGTCTCCAGTGTATTCCCTGGTCGGCAGGGAAGGCCGGGGGAGGGACTCTCTCTCTGCTTCCGCGAGAGGAGGAGGGTACGGGTCGGATCGCCCCGCGGTCGGTAGCGGCGGTAGCAGCAGCAGCCGCGAGAGGGAAGAGAAAGCGGGAACGGAGCCGACGTGGTTGGCGGCGGCGGCGGCGAGCAAGGCGCGCTCTTCACCGTCGTCGTCGCCGCCTCCGCCGCCGGTGGCGACGCCTCCTTCCACCGACCCGCGCTTGTTGTACACCCCCCCCCGGACACTACGCCGCCCCCCGCCGCCGGGGGGCGCGGAGGAAGGGCTTGGGCTTCAGCGCGGCTCCTCGCCGTCGTCGTCGTTGACGGCATCGCCGCCGCCGCCGCCACCACCGCGGCCGCGCCGGAGCTCGGCGTACTCGAGGCTCCTCCATCGATCTCGAGGCAAGCTGTCGGACCTCTCGGCCGCCTGGCTGGACTCCCCGTCGCTCCTGCTCGTCTGCGTGGCCGGTGGAGTGCGCGACGCCGGCGGTTTCGTGTTTGGGTACTACCTGGCGAGCTACTTCAGCCCGCTCCTGGACGGAAACCCGAGCCTGACGCAGCACGGTGACGACCCCTGCTCGTCGTCGTACGATGTCGGCTACGCCGACGACCAGGTGGGTCTTGCGGGCGGACTGTTGTGTGTGTGTTTTTTTGTTTTGCTCTTGTTCGTTTGTTTGGTGATTGTGAACTCTTCGCGCTCTTTCTCTCGGCACGCGGTGGTGGTGATGCGATTGTTGATAATGGTGTTTAATGCTCATTTTTTGTGGATGGTCTTCGGGGAGTCGTTGGGTGTTTTGGGTCGTGTTTTCCCCTTCGTGCCGGTTCCCTGGACTCGATCATATTTTTTGTGAATCGTAGTCACGAGAGTTGTGGTGCGCGCCCCCCCCCCTCCCCCCAAGTCGAAATTCCCCGCCCGGACCCAATGTTACGTCGTTTCTCATCTCTTTTCCTCTCCTCGTGTGTGTGTCCCGGGGGGCGGGGGGTGTACTATTACTACTGTGCCACACGCGACCCCAAAACAACTTTCGGCCGAAAACAAGATCTGCGACGAGGCTTACCCGTGGTGCGTGGAAGGCTCCTGCTTCAGGCTGACGAGCTCTCCCTGGCACGACGTCGGCATGCCGGCGCACCAGCTGGAGTGTTTCATTTCGTGGGTGCCGCTCGTCGGTGGCTCCCTCGGGGCCATGATTGGTGGCTTCTTGTCCGACCGGGTCGCGCAGGTACAGCAGCAGCAGCAGCAGCAGCAGCAGGGGTTTCCCACGAGGAACGAGGCTTTACGTAGAAGCCGAAATCAAAGAGTTTTGATTGGTCGAACCCCCGAGACTCGCGTTTTGTAGAAGCCGAAATCAATCAATTAGGGTGGTCAGCGCTTAGTCTTGCGATTTGATTTTATCTTCTAACGGCGTGCGTCCCGCTTTTTTTCGTTTTCCTTTGGGGAAGGCGAAAGAGTTTGCTTCCCCGTTTATGGTAACTCAGCATATTCTCTTGTCGCTTTTTCATTCACTTTGGCCGGAAGCGGAGATAATTGTTGCGATCAGACTCTCGTTTCTCTCTAGAGTAGCGCCAATTCACCACGCCTCCCTCCCCTCCCCGTCCGTGAACTTGACGCGGATAAACCTGGCACAGAATGGGTTGTTGTTCGTGCTTTGCCTGCCCTCTCCAAGCCCGAGGAAAGTATTCTGGCCGTACCCACTTTTTCTTGAAGAGGACCACACGCAGCACCAGCAGTACAACACTCTACGGCACTAAATAGTAGCTTGGCGGCGGGCTTGGCATCTCTACCGGTGCCGCGGTGTGCCCTCGCCTCGTGGGAATACCCGTGGTCTGCACGATTCGTCAACAGCAGCAGGCAGTGAAAAAAATGGTTTTACTTTCTCACAGACGAGTTCTTTTTTCTCACAAAAAGCGAAACAAATTCCAACGTCTGGAACTGCTTTCCACTTAGTCCATTTTGTTTTTTTTCTTTTTTTCCAGCGGCTAGGAACGGCGGGGCGTCTGTGGGTGGTGATCGTTTCTAATGCTCTAGCGTCGCCCTTCGCCGTCGGCGTCCTCCTGGCCCCGTACCCATGGTGCTTTCTGTGCCTCCTGGGGGTGGAGCTCTTGGGAGAGATGTGAGTGGTAGTGCTAGACAGTAGTCTTCACAAGCATATCTTAGGGTTAGGGTTTACATACGTTTGGGTTAGGTTTAGTGGTAGGTGTATTGTCATGTACTGCTACAATACTGTAATTTTTGTCAGTGTCGCCTCGGCTCTGGGTGTACATGAGGTATTTTGCCCCTGTCTACATCCACACGCGTGTGGTGTAGTGGTAACATAAGTGCCTTCCAAGCACTTGCCCGGAGTTCGATTCTCCGTACGCGTATCTTTTTTTGCTTTTTATGTTGCGTCCTCTGGGGGACGCGTGGTCAAAGGTCCCACAACGAAGGCATGCAAAACATGAGTATTGTACGCCTCCCTCCCTACCCACATGTTTTGTTACAAACGGCAGAGACTCTAGCCGTGCCTCTAGAAAGAGCAAGAACAGCCCGTTGCCGACAGTATCTCGAAAAAACCACTGCGTAATCAAGTTGTGTGCACCAAAATGATGTGTGTTGCGGATTGCCGTACACCCTGTATGAATTCCGTGGTGTACGTTTGCACCAAAATGGTCATGTGTGTTGCGGATTGCTGCACTGCTGTACACCCTAAACAGACTTCTTGTGTACGTGTGCACCAAATGGCGATTTGTGCTGAGGAATTTTTTTTTTTGGTTTCGTGGCGCCGCCGCCAGGTGGATCGGCGTCGTCCTCGCCGTGGTGATAGCCCTCGTCCCGCGGCACGTCCGCATCACCAGCGTGGCCTTGTACAACTTCATCATCACCAACATCAGCGGCCTCTCCACGACCCTGGTGCCGCTCATCCGCGGGCGGTACGACTCCGAGCACACGTTCAGCTTCTTCGTCGAGCCGCTCGCGGGAGCCGCCACCGCCGCCGCCGCCGCAGCAGCAGCAGCAGCCGCATCATCCTCTTGGTCCGCGCAGAGCGCTGGTGGCGAAGGCGATGCGGGCCGCTTGCTGCTGTCTTCGCCGTCCGGTCTTGCCGAAGCGGGGACGGCGGTGGCGGCGGCGGCGGCTGAAGGGCCGGTTGAGGTCAGCGTGTCGGAGGCGGGGTCGCACGGGCTGCAGGCGGCGCTGCTGTGGATGTACCCGGGGATGTACCTGGCGTCGTCGTGTGAGTAGTGCGCGCTAGCACGGTGGACGGCTTGTGTTTTCCGTCGTAACATGAGTGAGATATTAAACAGGGGGGGGGGGGGAAT
>FN648938.1:604912-627421 GCA_000310025.1 Ectocarpus siliculosus | reverse complement strand
CCCCCATCCCCCGGGCGGAACCAGGCCAGGCCCCCCCCTTCCGGGACGGGGTTGGCCCCGTGCGGGGGAGCCTTTAGCAAGGCCCGCGTTGAACTCACCACTCCAAGGCCCAGGACCCATGACCAAGGAAAACCCCCCAAAATTTGCCCCGAAAAAGGTGGGGTTTTTTTAGTTAGAGTACAGGGTGGAGGTTTACGGAGTGTTTTTTTTCATTGGGGTGTTGGGCCGTTGGTCGCCCCCCCCCCCCTCCCCCCCCCCGGGGGCCCGGGCCCCCCGTTGGTTTCCCCCGGGTTTTTTTTTTTTGCCCTTAAATTTGTCTCTCTTCGGGTTGCGCGCATTTTTTGGGACCCAAGGAGAAAAAGAGCCGGCCCCGGGGGGGGGGTGGGGGGGGGGGGGGGTCGCTTATTGTTGCATGTTGCTGCCGTGTTCGTCGGGTATGACCAAGATCAGGAGGGTCCTAATAAAGCCAAAGACTGAGGCTGCTCGAGGTGTGCGGCGAGTCGCGAGAAGGGCAAGCACGTGCGCCTCAAAAACCACTCGAGGAGCGGGAGGGGACACTTGGCGGGCAAAACGCCAAAAAGGACCCGCGCCATGGGTTTATGTGGCGGTACTGCTGAAGACGCGTCAGCGTGAAGGCTGTGCAGGGCTGGGGCTGCGACGGCAGGCCATAGCACTACTCATGCTTGGGCGCTTCAAAGGATACTGCCGTGGCAGTGGTACGTGGCGCTGAAAAGTGCTCGTGAAGCGAATCAGCAGCGAATAACCTGGGGGCCCTTCAAAAGCCTCCTCCTTTGTCGATTGCCTCAGTCATTCGATGACACGATACATGGCGCCCGGACTTATTAGTCTCTGGTTTCGGCCGAGGATTGGGTTCTCAGCTCTTCCTGCGGCCTACGAACGGTCGCTACATAGTTTTTAGTGTAGGGGTTCTTAACCAAGATCACGAATGGTGCTCAAGTTCTTAGCTGTGGGCGCCATCTGTATATCACCTACCCCTTCGGAGACCGGCCATCGTCCCTGTCCTCGGATACCTCTGGGTAAACTATGTTCAACAAGCAGTCCTCCGGGTGGGCATTTTCGACGCCTCCTATACGGGTATGCTCTGCACGCAGTCCTCCGGGTGGGCACACTTTCGACGCCTCGTGTCCGAAGGACGAAACATCCTAAACTCACATCTTTGGCGGCGGCGAAGCCTCTCTCGCTAGCGATCACCACCTCGTCTCGCCACCTTCCGAGGGTAGGGGCTGCCTCCTCCATCTTGGCCCCGACCACCTGCACTCCCTTTTCGGTCGTCTCCGATATCTTACACCCCACCTTTTCATCACAGAACAAGAAACAGCGCCACATCCCCGAGCACGTAATAAGTAAGTGGGCGCGCAAAGCGGCGGCATGTGGCACGTGCGGTCTTCCTATCAGTAGCATTATCATGGATACACACAAACAGACCACCCCCGCTTGTGACCGCGTTTCCATTCAAGTAACTGCTGTACACAACGTGCGAAAGGCACACTTTCGACGTGAAGCAGAGCAACTGCTGCCTTGTCATGCTGCTTCTTGTGCGACAAGGGGCTATGGTTGTACCACCGTAGACGAAAAACTACAAGCTGCTGTTTCGCGACTAATTCACTGCATAAAAACCAGATCAACGCACGTGAGGAACCGTAAAACAAAAAACAAACATGCTTCACCTTCCGAACCGCCGTAGGCGAGTGCACACAGCCGTGTGCCTGCGAAACAACCTAACGCTAAAGGAACCCCTCAAGACCTAGAAAAAGAAAGCCTCCAGCTTCCAAACTGCAGCTGTCCACCACTGCACACATCGCGCTATAAGAAAAACACAACTCTGGACGGAAATATAAGGACCGTTCGAACACTAAATTGATCGTCCCAATGGCCCCTATACTTCCGAACAGATTGGTAGATACGAAATACTTTAGTACGTGCGTTCGAGGCCCTCCGCCGACACACACACCTTGCTGAGGCCGTCCATGCTGCGGTCGACGAGGTTGACCGTGCCCTCCTTGATCTTCTCGGCCGTCTCCGTCCTCTCCAAGTCGCGGTACGTCGCCGCAACGCTAGCCCAGCCCGTGGCGAATATCATCTTTGCCTGGCTCCACGGGGAAGGGAGGCGAGCCGCCGAGCGACCGAAGTGGGGAAGCGGGAGCTTAACGTATTGGAACTCACAGGGGGAGCGTTTTGCAGAGTTACCACACGGCTTTGCATCACGGAAAAATGGTCCACCCAGCGGCATTCTCTGGTGTTGTGTGTTTCTCGGGGTGTGTGGAAGGGAGGCTTGTGGCGTAGCTTGAGCATACGCAGGTATGCAGGTTATCGCACACACCCCAATACTAATTAGCGGTGAAGCCGATACTTTTTTCTCACCTTCATCCCAAGAGGGGAAAAAAACTGCTCTAAATATCGATGCTTCTTTCAACGCGATGCTGGGTGCCCTCGTCCGCCTAAATTCCGGGAGGCCAAAATGACCCTCCTTTTTCAACCAGAAAACAAGATATCTACAGAGCACCGATTTTGACCATCTGCTGGGTTCTGAGGAGGAAGAACTACAGCGTACTCTTCCTAAACACCGGTGTGATGCTGCTCCGACAAGAGAAGGTCGTGGTGCACAGGCATTTGTCCCGGAAATTGGTAGGAGATCACTTATCCTAACCCCGGGAGTTGTCAACAAACTTTTGCGGGAACATGAAGCGGAGATCCCGCACGGAATATACGGAAGTCAGCGCAGAAAGCGGAGGTGTATCTACCACTCAGCTAAGTCTCGCACATGCACAGACACACACCCGCCATGACCCAATCCCTTCCGTACGTGAAAGCACGGCGTAGCAGCAGACCTGGTGCCCGCTCTCTGGCTACACAATAAGGAGTCTTGACGATGCGCTCTTCTTGCCCTTGACAAATCTCACGATGATGGGTGGAAAGAAAAGATAGATAGGAATCGTTGCTGCTGCTCCAGCAGCAGCAGAGCAGAGCGAAGTCGAGGCGTTGGTGCTGTTGATGCATTGGCCATGTGAGACTCGGAACGATAGGTATGACGTCTTTCGCAGGACAAAAACACTGCAGGGGACGAGGGAAGCAAACAACTTCCGCCGCCTCCAGAATATGAGCAACGGTCTACGCGAGACGATGGTTAGAGCCTGCTCTGTTTGAACTGCTCCCGCCACTTAATTCCACCTTGCGCTGTCCCATGGGCCCTACCTATAATATTGAGTGCTTTGGTGTCTGCCACAATCATTGTCCATTTACGCCTTCGGCGGTCCTCACAGGTGCCGATCCTTTGGGGGTAGTACTTGGCAATGTAGCGGGGAGCGGATGAACCAGTCTTGAAGGTCCACTCGAATACGTATGATAAGTGTGAATTGAATAGGGTCTGGAAGGAGCGTGTCTCGCACGTTGGTTACGGAGCACTTGAAAATAAAAAAGGTTGGTTTCGGGGTGCGCGACGAGCCGCAAACTTCAGGAACACGTACTTCCAAAAATGGATTGCTACTTTAATCTGTGTATCATAGACTCGTTTTCTATAGATAGAGATAGATTCGTTGGGTCATATTAGAACAAAAAAGGAATCATTAAATCAGTGCACAGGCCAAAATGGAGTACAGCAGAATACGTAGATATCGGCGTCGGAGGCTTTGCTACAGCAGTAGTGCCAGCGCTGCTCGTTTGTTGTCTTTCTCGTACATTTGTATGGTACTCCGGAGTATGTATCGCGGACGATCCTTTTTTTTTTTTTTTCTCCCATCATTGGATTCTGTCGTCTGCCCCTCTGGCCCCTATCCTCCGCTTCTACTAGCTAGACGACCCAACCGGGTTCGCATAGGAGGCGGGGTTGGACCCCCTCCTGCGGTTCCTGCCTGAGATATTTTTATCGCGAGAAGGGTACAGCAATCCCTTCCCTCGCGACTTATGAAGTCGATCGAGTTTACTAACAACGAGCTTCGCAGCGCGTCGCTTCCAACCTAGACCAGGATTTATTTAGTGAGAAAAAAACCACTTTACCGGGACTCGAACCCATGACCTGGCCCTTGGTAGTAGGCTGCGAGGGTACCCGGTCTATCCGTGGTTGGCGACTAACCGTGCCGAGTGCATCTTTGCCTAGGCCCTTGGTGGATCCGAGCGGACCGTCCTCCTAACCCAACGTCCCCGATTTTATCCTTTATCCAACATGTTTACTTGACAGAAAAACCCTGCCAAGGCGAATGATCCGAGCGCTGTGAGCGTGAGCGAGCACACCAAAACAACGGCGGTGGAACCTACAGAACGCGGCGCGCTTCGGTAGGTTGGTAGGTTGAAGTTTTGCACGTGGAGTCGGCCCATCCCCTTGACCCGCTACCGACCACAATCTCGGTCGGCAGCAGTAGAGAAATAGTGAGTTTTGAGGAAAACGTTGGGCGTGTGCTCAGTCGGAGAACTGCACGTATTACTGCTGTAGCACTGGGGTACGGATGTACACGGCATTGCCTTTTTGGGTGCATGTTGGCCTGTAGTCATGAACGGCGAAATTCAAGGAAGCTGCAGACACCCTTCGTAGAATATTGCAATCGGTGCAGGAACAGACGCGCCCTTAAGTCGCACCTCCGGCTGTCGTACTTTCGTCACATCATCAATCGTCATCATAGCAGCAGTGTTCCAGAGGGAGTTGAACGCATCCCCCTGCTGCGCTCGAATAATGTAGATGGCGTGCATTTCCTATAGAATAACTCACATGTCGCAGGCCGTTCTCCAATTTGTCTGTCGGGAGGAGGTTGTCGGAGCTCGACGTGGCGTCTTTCCTGTCCTCCATTTCTTCGGCGCTGGGCACTTCACCCGTCGGCTGCTCGTTGAAGACGTCTGCTGTTTCTTCCACGGTGAGGGGCGTGCTGCTGCTGCTGCTGCTGTTGATGGCTACCCCTGGGAGTGAACCGGTGCCGCTACTGGAAATTCCACCGCCAGCTGCCGCTGCTGCTGCTGATGGGACGGAGCTGCTGCTAGTATTGCTCTCCGTAGATATCGCTGTGCTCTCAAAGTTTGACATGGTGCCAAGGAGAAGGGGGTGAAAACGCTGGTCAACAGGTGTACGGTAGCACTGAGAGAGGGCCTCACGACACAAAGAGGGGCAGCTGACGAGGTGACAGCAGCAAGGATGGCTGATGGGCCAGACATATCGCGGGAAGGAATCCCGGGGTGACGCGAATTCACGAAGGTACCCTGCATGATGACGTTGTGCCCCTTCTGCGGTTGCTCCGCCTCCCAGCCAGCAGCACTCACACGGGCACAGGCACACAACCTTCACATCATCAATTCGTCGCTGGAGGGTGGAGTCTGCAGCAACACCATCCGCTCGATAAAAAATGGGGAAGAAAGGTGCCGGGACCGGCGTCAACACCAAGGTCCAAGCCGCGAGAGAGAAGCAGGCCGCTGTGGAAGGAGCGAGAGCCGCCAAGGCTCAGGCGGCCCAGGAGGCCGCGGAGGCTAAGGAGTGGAGCAAAGGCGCGAACCAGAGGGGCTCGAAGCGGGAGGACGAGGCCGCCCGGAAGCAGGAGGAGAAGACATCCAAGCTTGCCGCGAAGAAGGCGTTGCAGGCGGAGGAAGCGGAACAACTCTCCGGGTTCAAGTCCGTAGTGGTAAGTGGAAAGGGTAAATAGTTTCTTGCATTCGTATCTTGACCGTGCGACTACTGCTATACTGGTGTTGCACACAACAGCAGTGTCATCGTGTACCACATGATGCGGTATGCGAGGCCCTGGATATGCTATTATTTTTCTATTTTCGAAGAATGAAATTTTGGATGTCATGATTTTAAGTTTGCATTAGACGAAAGTCATCGACTCCCCCTCCGAAGATGTGATCTCTAGACTTCCAGCCGTAATTTAGCAGTAGACTTCCCGATGGCCAGGTTGTGAGCAAGGGCTGACGACGTTTCGAAAACGGGCCCATCCTACTGGGTGCATCGCGCAGCAATACGAAGAAAGAAATGCACACCGCGCACGGAAAGATCACTAATCTTGTCAGAGGAGGACTGTTTTCTCTCATGCTTTCATGATTGTCTGCCATCCCTCACAAGCGACGCTACTGTTCACGCGTGCGGTTGGGATTTCGAAGTCACAGGACCGTTCTAGAGACCGTGCCTTGTGGCACATGAGTATTTTATCAAGCGCTTACCCTGAAATGTATTTTTCGCCACACCAAGAGAGAACGGTTGCGTTGGTAGATACGGGATCCATATATGCCTATACCCCGGGACGTCGTACGTCTGCTAATCCCGCCGCACCGTGCGGATAAACGTATAGCAGAAAAAGACGGTGGTGCAAACTAACTCTTGAATGGGGAGTATTTTCTGTGGTCTGTATAAGGGTGGCCTATCTCAGACCGACGGAAGGGGTTGAACTTTCTCTCGACTGCTGTGTGACCAGAGGAGACTTCCGGAGCGACGGTGGGGGGCCGCTAGTGCACAGACTTGCGGGACAGGAGTAGTCATCTATTAGGAAGAGCCAACGGTGTGGTCTCTAGGAAGAGAGGGAAAGAAGAAGAGTGACAGAGGAGGGGTGAAGAGGGGTGTGCACAGCACATCACTCCGCAGCCCTGATGACGCAGAACCAACCTGACTAGGCGGTGACACACATACAGTCTGTGCTGGCGTGCTGACGTGGTACAGCACTGACACGCTACCGGGGAATCTCCCCGGGCGTGAGACGACAAACAACCATCTGGGCAGTTGAGTGTATATATGTGATACACGGGCATGTGCATACAGTGAGATCCGGGTGCGCGCGGACCGTACGGAAAGATCCGCAGAGCAAGCGGAGGAACCGTTGGACAGGGGACCTCGAGTAGGACGTACGTACAGCTACACCAGAGACTCACATCACCCCCCAGTTTTGGTGGTGTTAAGAGCTCGTACTCCACCAAAACTCGACAGCGAGGAGTTCTGGTTCGCTGACAATACGTTTAACTCACATGAGATTGACTTCACTCAAGAACAATCAAATGTCGAAGCATGGATGTGTGACCAAAAATGCCGGAGGGAACAGACGAGCCGAGAACGAGACATGTGCCGATTGGACGAAACACGGGTAGTGCTTTGTCAGGCAAGTATAATCGCAGGATCGACAAGGAGGGATATAGTGGAGTGATGGAAAGTACCGAGTTTATTCACAAAACATTAGTGCTTTGTGGCCTGCAGGGCTGACGACTCGTACAAGACAAAAGAAAAATGGTCGCGACGTGCACCATGACCCGTGGGTATGGAATCATAGTGGGAAGATCCTGAGAGACAAAACATGTGCAGGGCAACGTTGGCGTACCGTGGCAGGGCACATGAGTCCACCGAAGTGAGACATAGACAACATGGCAACATCGAAGTGACGCCGTGCGTTAGTTAACAACCATCTGTAGGCTGGTCAGAGCTCTTGCGCATAACATGATGCGGGTTATCAAGCAAGGCGTCGCGTCAACGATGACGAGAGACAGAGCCCCAGACGTGGATTGACGTTGGACAGGACAAAAAAATTGAAACATGTTGTCGCATGGCCGAGACTTGATGGAACGCAGAACAAATCAAGTCCATCGGCATGTGCACACTGCGACAAAGCGTCGTGCATCAGACCCTCCCGTCGGGTTAGGGGAAGAGCGGTACATGATGAGACGAGGGCGTGTGGTACCCCATATGAGGCAAAGATGTTTTCTCCATGTTTTATTATTTCTTCGGTCATCGCGGGCCGGAGGGGCCCCGATATTTTCTTACAGAACGGCATAAGCCATCTTCGACTTGCGACATGGCGAAGGACAACACCGTATGGTGCGGACGTCACAACGTGTGCGAACCTCTAAACACGGAACGAAACGAAATCTAAGAACAAAGAAAAAAAACATGGGGACAACGATCCTCATACAGGTGCGGTGCCAACCGCAGAATCCACACGAAACAAAATCAGATAGGCCGAAGCCTGTGTTGGAATGTCTGGGTGGAGACAGAGGAATTTTGAAATGGCGCCCATCTTGCTGTCAGTGCGAGTGCTCTAGCGCATATAAGGATGCGGGGTGTCAGATGAAGGGACAAAGTCAGACCACCAGGCAGAAAACCAACAGGACAAAACAAATTCACGTCAGAGAATGTTCCGGGTGGCGTCAGATGGCGCGACCAAGGAACCCAAGACAAGAAAGTATAAGGCGTGCGCGGTACTCTCACAGAACCCAAAGACAATGGGTACCAAGTAAAAGCCATGTGGGTACGGAGACCCTCAAGTTGACACACGTAGAACATAAACAATTCTAAGACATACTGCCGGGCCAGTAAAAAAAATCAGACAAAATTTAGCAAGCACATGGGCGCCGGACAAAGGTTGTTGCACACCGATGTTAGGACGGAGGGGTGCGCAGACAAGCCCATGTTTTAAGTGCTAGAGACAGAGGCGGGTGACGAACGAGTGTTTCGCCGAGGGGGTGAAAACGCCGAGGGATCTTGGGATAGAATTTCGGCACGCTAGGACGCAATCATCTCAACACATTAGGGAATGGCACGGTAGTGGCGCCAAAGGCCCAATTGTGGAGGATAGTCTTTCAACTTGAGATGATACTGGAAGTTGTCCAGGAAAGCTGCTCCTACCCCCCGTTTATGACCGTCGATGAATTCGATGGTATACGGACCGAGGGTGACTGGGGTTTCAGAACGGTCCAAGATCCGGCAACGGAAGTGTCGTTCCAAGAAACAAATCGTCGAGTGTTTCAGGATCCGGGACCGGAGACGAGGTGGGAACAACATACGGTTTCATACGGCCCGAATGGACGGTGGTTTCGATCGGCTCGTTGGGTTTGGAGACCCGATAAATGACAGGCGAGAGTTGTGCTCGGACAGTGTAGGGACCATGCCAAGGGCTAATGAGCTTGGGTTGGGTCCAGCTGATTCGGTGTACGGACGATGGACGAGTACCTGGTGACCGGATTTAAAGCTTGGGAAGGACAGTTTCGCATTGGCCTCCGCTTGTTTTGACGTGCGTTCTTTGAGGTTGCGGCGAGCTAACTCGTATGCAAGCTGGAGATTCTCTACGGTACGGCGTGAGTAATTGAGACGGCTTTGGGGAGCCGGCGTAGCGGGGACACCAAGGATGAGATCGACAGGGAGTTTGGCCGCGCGACCGAACATGAGATAGTGAGGGGTCTCTTGCAAGGTCTTGGAGTACGCAGTATTGTGCGCGAGTTGGACAAACGGTAGCAGTTCCGACCAATTATCACACGCCAGATTGCTATACATGGCGAGCATATTATGGATGTGTTGTGGACACGCTCAAGGACAGAATTACCTTGAGGACGATACGCGGCGGTGCGGGTTTTCTTGTACCCGAAGACAAACTGCAGTTCTTTCACAAGTTGGTTTTCGAATTCCTTGCCTTGGTCAGAGTGCAGGGTGTCCGGAGGACCGAACACCGAAAAGACGCGATCTAATGCGGACAACGACAACCGCTTCTTTGGATTTGATGGGAATCAACATGACAAAGCGTGTGAGATGATCAATCACGGACAAAATGTAGCGGTTACCTTCAGACAGAGACTTGTATTCAACAAGGTCTACGGCTACGCATTGAAACGGTTGCGTTACCGGACGATGACCGACAGGCAGTTTCGGCGGTCGGTGTGACGTTTTTCGACGTTGACATGATTCGCAACTCTGAACGTGACGGGTAATATCGGAGTGCATCGTTGGCCACCAGTAACGGTCGCGAACTTTGTCGAAAGTGCCTTTGAAGGCTAGGTGGCCTCCAGAGGAGGGAAGGTGATGGCATGAGGAGATGACAAGGGTTCGTAGGGAGGATGCGACCACGAGTTGATCGCGGAATTGAGCCCGACGGCGTATGTGGGCGGGGATGTACGAACGACAAAGCAAACCTTCATGAAGGAAAAACTTGCTCATGCTAGACTTACACTGGTTCGGAGGGACGGGTGATTTCGCTGGAGTGGCGAGGTAATCGAAATACTGGCGGAACTCGCGTTTTTGGTGATCCAACAGTTTGACCGAATCGAGTACAGGAAAGACGGACACAGCGCTCGAAGATATTTCGCGGTCGCTTTCGACGAGCGCGGTTTCATCGAGGTTTTTGTTAGGACACTTCGTAATCGCGAGGAACCGGGGGACAGAATGGTTTATCATCGGGTACGTTGCGACAGGTCGCCGCGAGGCTGGGTTCGGACGGCACAGGGTTGCCGTTAACCTCGCTAAAAATACGAGACAGAGCGTCGGGGACGACGTTGAGTTTCCCCGGCAGTAAAATCGTAGTTCTGGAGTGCGATAGCCCAGCGCGTCAACATGTTGGACGTGTCTTGCATGTGGTACAGATACGTGAGCGCTTGATGATCAGTGCTACACGTGAAGTGACGCCCCCAAAGGCATGGGCGCCAGTGGGTGAGGGCCCAGACAACCGCAATGCATTATTTCATGGTGTAGCGCTGTAATGGCGTTGGCCTTTTGAAAAACGTTTACTGTAAAACGCGACGATATCGAGTTCTTTACCGTCGGCACTATCGCGGGATGGTTGAGCGAGGAGAGCGCCTACGCCTTGTGCAGAGGCGTCGGTGTGAACGACAAATTCTCGAGAGAAATCGGGAAAGTGGAGGACAGGGGTAGAGGATAGGACTCTTTTGACGTTTTCGAAGGCGGCATCTTGGGCCGGCCCCCATGCTTTTTTAAAACTAGCACGTTTGACATCATCTTTTCGAGTGAGTTCGACCAGCGGAGCTGTGACATCGGCGTAATCTTTGATAAAACGTCGGACAAAACTCACCATGCCTAGGACAGATTGAATATCTTTGATGCAGGTGGGGGTGGGCAGGTTGCGAATGGCATCGATACGGTCGGTACTGACGGAAATGCCTTTTGTAGAGATGACATGACCCAAATAGTCGACTTCTTTCTGACCGAATTTTCGACGGTTTGAACGTAAGACCTGCTGCTTGCAATGCTGCGAACATTTTTTCGAGAGATGACAGATGAGCTTCGAACGTGTGATTGATACAGATCATATCATCCATGTACGAAAGAACACCGGAGTCTGGACCTAGGTGACCTAGAGCGAGAGACATGACATGTTGGAAAAGCCAAGGTGCATTAGCTACTCAATTCGGCATGCGTTTAAAACAGTACTTGCCGGTAGGGGTGACGAACGCAGTACGGTCCACGTGCTTCTCCGCCACGGGAATCTGCCAGAATGCGCTGAGGATGTCGGCGACGGTGATGTAGAGAGCCGACGGCATCCAGGCAGGACCCGAGGTTGGGCATGGGCCAGGTTTTACGGACGATGTGGCGGTTGAGGGTGTGGCGGTAGTCTACGCAGAAACGGGGACTGCCGTTTTTCTTAGCGACGAGGGTGCATGGACTTCCCCATGCGCTGGGCCGTTTTTCGATGATTCCCCACTCAAGCATTTCGGCGACACATTTGTCGGAGGCAGATGCAACTCGGGGATTCGGACGGTTCGGCGGACGATCGACAGGATGTGTGCCGGGTGGCACAGAGAACGTGGCTTCTGCAATGGTGCAGCGGCCGAGTTCGGACATTGACAGAGAAAGACAGGACGGTATTTTGCGCACAAGTCTAGGACAGCAGGACGGTTGTTGCTCGGATGTGAGCGTGGTATTGTCGAAGGGTTTGGACAGAGGCTCTTCGAGTTCGGACTTGGCGTGGCGAAGTTCGTCGTCGGTGACGGGTGTGTTCGCGACAGCATTGACATGAAGTTGGTCAGGTTCAGTGACAGTCATTGTGGACAATTGACCGAGACAAAGACCATCATAGAGACGGACGCCATCTGAGGAAGGGTTGGCGATTTGGACAACTACAGATCCATCGGAGGCGTGCCACGTAGCTAGAGTACGGGCAATGACAGTGTTTTTGAAAGGACGGAGTGTTTCGTCGTGGGACAAGTGTTGTTCGGAAACGATCCGAGGTTCGACAACGCTGTACAATCTTCCGGTGGACGACAATCGGTGTAGGCGACAGCAAGCGCCTCGCGCATCGGTGGGATATCGACGCGTTCACGCAAGGACACCGCGACTTCTATGGAATCGCTATGGGCAGCAGCCACGGACGGTTTCGGGTCGTGGCGACGATTTCTACTGTGAGGGACTGGACGAGTTGGTGCGGTGGACAGCTGGTATTTGCAAACCAGAGGACGAAAAAGACAGGGTTTGTTGTTCCCAATCAAGGATTGCACCAAAATCCGACATGACGCTGTTGTCTAACAGCATTGAATCGGGTCCTAGGGAGGGGACAACGAGAGCGGTGACCGTACGGGTGATACCGCAAAGGGTTAATGGAAAATCAATGAACCCCATGACCTCTATCGGCGAGCCGTTGGCTGCTCTAAGGGAGACGGCAGCCGGAGGGACAGGTTTGAGTGGCGCATTTGGCAAGGTTGGATGGGATTGCAACCAAGGAAGCGACACGACAGAGACAACAGTAGCTGTGTCCACCGTGATGTTACTCACGGGACAGTCTTGGACAGAGCCGTCAACACGCACTCGTCGTGAGACAGAGACAGGCAAGAAAGATTTGGGTTTGTGCGCCAGCCGTGAGCTGTACCACACATCTTCTGAATTATTTTTTTCATCCGCGGGGAACAAGTTCCCTTCCTTCGCACTCGAACGCAAGCACGAACGGCGAGGCCGCGATTGTCTACTGCAACGGACATAATCGGGTACGAAGGTGGACACAGACTCGACTTCAGCAAAAGTGACACGTTTCCGCGGAGACACCCCAACGAACGCAGGCGCTACTTCAGCTGGGCAACCCTAGGCATCGCTATCGTCGTTGTTCTGGTCCTTGCGAGGGGGTGCGGTCCGCCGCACACGATCTTTTCGCCACCGGGCGGTTGTTCTCGCGGCGGTTCTTGGCCGCCTGCGCCTCCTCGCGTTTCCTTTGGACACAAGTGTCCGTCGTGTGCCCCGAGGGGCTTCTTGCACGACGGATGCGAGCACCGCGGGCGCTCCCTCGGGGTGGAGCGGGAGGAGTTGCCACCGCCGCGGTTGTTGCCGTTGACGTCAACGGCAAGGACACGACGGACACTTGTGTCCAAAGGAAACGCGAGGAGGCGCAGGCGGCCAAGAACCGCCGCGAGAACAACCGCCCGGTGGCGAAAAGATCGTGTGCGGCGGACCGCACCCCCTCGCAAGGACCAGAACAACGACGATAGCGATGCCTAGGGTTGCCCAGCTGAAGTAGCGCCTGCGTTCGTTGGGGTGTCTCCTTCACTTGGTAGGAAAGGCGTGAAGAGAAAACTCTCCACGTCAGTAGCTGTCGGTACACCCGCTTTTGTTGTGCCCCGTGTCCATGTCCGCAACGGTAGTTGCGTAGTGCCTCGAGCGCGTGCTCGTCCTCATGGTACCGAGAGAAAGCTTTTGGGTCTCACTGCTTTGTCTGAATTACGTGTCCCCGGTGCTTGATGCCGAGGAGGTAGAGCCTTTGCCATCGTCGCGTAAACGTCTCGCGTGTGATAGTAGCAGCGCTGTGTCCCCTTCGGCTCCGCTAAGTGGCGATGTCGGCTCGCGGAAACGTGTCACTTTTGCTGAAGTACATTTATACCAGAGACTCACATGCTTCTATTTACTTTTCCTAGTAAGCTAACTCCTTCGCACAAGCCATTGTAGTTTTTTTTTCTAGAATTTTCAACAGTTTGAAAGGCATCCCGGTGAAGGCGTTTTTTACAATATCAGTGAAGAGAAATACCGTTTTTTGGCATAGAAAGCCGGTAATGTTACAACGGCGTTGTTGTGGTTCGCCAGCCGGGACGTGTGACGGAAGGTCGAAGGTCGTCTTGAAAAAATTGCTGTCGCTACAAGCAAGTTTTGCCAGACAAAACGCCCGATCCGTTGGCGGGGGCTACAATCGAGTAGGAATAGGGGCCTCTTCTGTCTCCGAAAAAGGGGTGCGCGGTCTATGGTTGACTCGGTTGAAGGGCGAAAGCCAGCAAGAAATTATTGTACACGAAGGCGAAGTCCCATGCGTCAATAATATTTTATGATATGACAATCAGATCCCCACGCGAGACGGGATATGAAAAAAAAAAAAAAATGCCACCCTGGGCAAAGTAGGAAAAAACGGTTGGCAAACTCGGCGATGAGCCTTGTGGGAACAACGCTCCGTCCTCTCTCGAGGACGCGTGGTCAACAGTCTAAGGCATGCCAAACATGGGTACTGTACCGCCCCCTACCCCCTGCTGTCCGTCACTCGTCGGCGTCTGTCAAAAGAAAACGAAGAAGAAGGTGGACGTGCCGCCATGGGAGGCCGCTCTGATGTCGTCCTCGGTGAGCAACAAGGAGAAGAAGAGGCAGGAGGCGGCGAAACGGCAGGCGCAGGCGGAGGAGGCCCGCAAGGTACGTGCGGGCACACGGCCCCTTACACCCCACTGTGCTTACGGGCCATACCCACGTGTGTCGACCTCAACTCCAACCCATACACCAGGAAGTTTTCTCTTGACAGGGGGAAGCTCGCAAACTGCCGAGACTGGGGTACCGTGTACGACGCAAGATAAATAACACACCCCCAGGATCGATTTTCAAAGCTCGATTACTCCACGACCAAGAGGATGCATGAACGAAACGATACATTTCGGAGAGCTCTCGACCGGACGGCTTCAACGCCGCCGTTTTCGGCACCCCCACTCTTTCTGCTGTTGATAAATCGATCTTCGAAAATCGGTCCAGCGGGTGTGTTATCTTGTGTCGTATACGGCAGGCGGAAAGGCTATTGATAGCAACCGAGAGCTTCCCGGAGAAGGCGTTGTTTGCAGAGTGGTTGTATGCATAGCCGGAGGCTCTTCGCAGGCGTGATGCCGTTTCGCCTGCAGGCACCTTTCTCGTTGCGGAGCAATGGGACGCGTGGGTTTAGAGGGCACGTGAACTGGCGAGGGTACGGAACTACGCCCCTGTGTCACGCCACGCGCCCGCCCACACACACACACGGAAGAATAATGGTAAGAGATCGGAGTGGTAAATCGGACAATGCCAGGTGGAACGCCCCGCAACGTGGAGTACGCTTATCGTGTCCCCACGGCCTGGCAGTCAGCTTGTCAGTGTTACGGCTCCGCGACGTTCTCCCTATTCCAAGCTTCTGCTGTACGGCCATGCGTGTGGCCGTTTGTACACAGCTTCTTTACTCCCGCCGTCGCTGCCTAATTGTAAGAGGCTGTAGGGGCTAAGCTTGTGGTGTGCGATGCAGGAACCCTCGTTTGCACCTCCAAGCCCTCTTGCACTCAGCTGGTAGCTTGTGCTGTGATATTCAAATCATGTGCAAGAGACAGATGTTCGATTTCTTGTACGTTGCGGTCAGAGATGGGAGTGAATCGGTGTGGCTCGGCCACACACACACGAGATCCGATGAGAAGAAGAAATGATTTGTATGCCCATCATCCATCTAGCAGTCAGCAGTAGTGAAAACTCATCTGCAAAATCTACACTCTGCTACATGACGGCTACAACGTAGCTACGATGACACCTTGCCGCGATGTCCTGACAACATACACAGTGGCAGTGCTTGATACCCCCACCTCCTTCTCCCGTGGTTTAGGTAAATGCAGAGCGATAGGGGCCAAAGGTATGCAATACATAAGTACCCCCCCCCCATCATGAGTACGCCCGCCGCCCCCCTTCTCCTGTGGCATTTTACCCGTCAACCCGTCAACGTCGGTTTTAGGGAAAGACGAGTGAGCTCAGAAAGGAGGCCAAAGGCATGCAAAACATGAGTTCACCCCCCCCTTTCTCGGGTTTGTAGGGATGACAAGTCAATGGTCTAACGACTACAGCATGCACGACTATGAGTATGAGTACCCCCCCCTTCCCCTTCTCCTGTGGCCTTAACCCGTCAATCGCGGTTTAGGCAAAGGCCGAGCGAGCCGAGAAGGAGGCCAAGGCGATGCGAGACTCGGGCATTCAGATGGGGGACGACTCCGAGCTATCTGGGAGCGCGAACCCCAACAGAAAAGGTGCCGACGGGGGGGACGGCGGGGACTGGGCAAGCGGCATCGACGCTGCGATCGGGAGCCTGAGTCTGGAGGGCGCAGGACCGGCGGAGCGGCATCCGGAGAAACGGCTGAAGGCTGTGAGTGATACTCGGGGATCGGGGGGGGGGATAGGAGGCACTCATCGTTTCCACATGTATTGTGCGATGGCACACAGATCCCGCTTGAGGTATCCTACTAAGAGGTTGCGTGGGTGCAGTTATCGTTCTTGTCGAGCCTGTCGTTCACCGAGGCTTACAACAACGGCATCCCGGAGGGTTCGACCGACAACTCAAAATCTTAGAAAACTGACCGCACCGGCGGCGGGAACGCCGCACATCCTTTCTTCTTGTAATCCGAAGAACCGGTCGTGTTACCTTGTTGACAGACACCGCGGTCGCGGGCTTTGGGCTTCCTGCAAAACCTGTGCGTCTCACCCGGCACCCGGAATGGTGGACCGTGTGCAGCGGCATTCGTTTCCCGTCAGTTTTTTTTTTGTTGAGTTGTCGGTCGAACCCTCCGGGATGATGTTGTTGGAAGCCTCGGTGAACGACAGGCTCGAGAAGAGCTCTGTCGTCGCAACTGCACCCACACACTGTTCGGCGAGGCGGTGTGTGTTTGGCGAAAGGACTGTAGCGGTATGGTCATTGCCCCCCCCCCCTCCTCTTTTTTGGTACGAGGTGCGTTCAGCTTAGTCACGATTCCTCCCTGCAGCAGCAGAAGCAGCGGGTGTATCGCTCGCGCTTCATTGATTGTTATCCAATTGGCGTTTTTATTACAATCCCACCCCCGCTATACACCTGCTTCGTCCTCTTGTGGACGCGTGATCAACAGTTTAAACGCGTCAAGGCATGCGAAACATGAGTACGCCCCTCCTCTACAAACCTGCTTCCCCTTGAACCCTGGTGGGTGTATCTCCCTTTTCTTTGTAGGCCTTGGCGGCGTACGAGGAGAGAGAACTGCCTGCCCTCAAGGAGGAGAAGCCGGGCCTGAAGCTGCGCCAGTACAAGCAG
Source organism: Ectocarpus siliculosus (assembly GCA_000310025.1). Lineage (NCBI taxonomy): Eukaryota > Phaeophyceae > Ectocarpales > Ectocarpaceae > Ectocarpus > Ectocarpus siliculosus. The sequence goes on along the minus strand of FN648938.1, from coordinate 610,436 downwards.
ATGATATTCGAGCAGGTGAACGATGCGCACTTATTCCCCCTGCTGCTGTCTGCTGTCGAGTTCACGAAGCGACAGGCGCTTTTTACTTTTTACAGCGTCGTCGCCGGGCAACGAATAATCATGACGGGGGGGGATTGTTTTTTCGTCCCTCTTCGAATTGTTCTCTTTTCCTCTTCGATTTGCCTTCGCGATCGGACGTACACACGATTCTGCGTGGTATCTTGCTGCAAAGAGCGGCACGAAGTCGGCCTACGTCTACACCATCCCTTACCCCGACCCTGTTCTCGGAAGGCCGAAACGCCTCCCTCTCCCCCTCTTCACCGCGATCACGACCGTGTACCCCCCCCCCCCCCCCTTCGCGTTTGTCACCCCCGTTACCCCTCCCGTGTGTGTCTCGCCCGCTTGCTGTCTGTCTATCCCCTGCTCCACCCACAATTTCGCGGAAATTTCTGTCAGTTCCAAAAGTCGCCCGAGAATCCCGTCAACAAGGCAAGGGCGGCGGAGGCAGCGGAAGCGGCAGCGGCAGCGGCCAAGAAATAAAAAACGCCTACCGGTACATCAATATCTCTTTTCTTTTTGTTTGCCGCAGTGATCCAGCACGACCCCACACTGGGTGCCATCGATTATGTGCAGTAGGAGTGAATCTCGCTCGGGCGAGAGAAGCACCGTTCCTGGTCCTTGTGGGACAGGGGTGGAACGTGTGTGGGGGGTGACAAGTTGTTGCTGGCCAATAGTCATCGACCACTGTAAACATCGACCCCGAGTGAAGCACCGTCCCTGGTCCTTGTGAGACTGGGGCGGGGGGTGAGATGCTGTTGCTGGCCAATAGCCATCGACCACCACGAGCGAGCGTGTCCTTCTGGGCCATGGGTGGGGGGACTAGTGTTGTGTATCAGGAAATTCTCATATCAGGAAATATCCGATATACCCCAGAATATGATATATCGGCCATGCTATTTGCTCCACCAGGCAGATCTCCACCCACAGAGCTTCAATCGACCTCAAACCAATTGCATCGTGTAGGTATGGACTACAGCTATCTGCAATGCTACTTACAAGCTAAATCCGACCGGTGGCTGCAGAGATATGCTGAAAAAGGGGGTTCCGCAGCATGTCAGGAAGCAGTAATCGTCTCGAACCTCCGTCCACACCGCTCCAATTGACCTCAAACGTTGTGCGTCGTGTGTGCACGGCCCCTGCCGTTCTTCCAAGCTATCGGACACTCCCATCCGATATATTCCCGCAGAGATATGGTCAACCGAGGGGGTTCCGCAGCATCTAGGGGGGGGTAAATGGCAATTGTCCCGCTATACCTCCCGTCACATAGCTGAACCACGCCTAAATCGGCCCGCATCGTGTTGGCCCGGCTCACAGCTATCATTCAAGCCATCCTCCACCCCAATCGGACCAGTGGGTGCAGAGAAACGCCCACACGCGGGGGCTCAGTGGCTCAACGGCCGGTGGAGCAGAAAAGCTTATCTGCTCCACCAGGCCAAACTCTATCTACCGGGCGCTGTTTGTCTTACAAAGACTTGCCTTGTGTTGGCACGGCTCACAACTATCATACAAGCCATCGGACACCCCGATCAGACCAGTGGGGGCAGAGAAACACCCACCCACGGGGGTTCAGTGACTAAAGGGCCGGTGGAGCAGATAAGCTTAACTGCTCAATCAGGCCAAGCTCTATCTACCGGGCGCTATTTGTCTTAAACACAACAACAGAGGGAACGAAACGCTGAACCCTTCTCGCTCGTTCAGGTGCAAGCACCGCGCTGAGGCAAAGAAAGGTGGGGCAAAACAACACACACACATGGGGTTGCCTTCGTGGCGGGTGACCCCGGTTTGTGCGGCGTAAATAGTACCACCGTTCTATTTGAAAAAGTATGGGCCGTTCGTACACAAGCCCGAAAGCCTTAGAAAGGCCCCTATTATTTGCGGCGTGCCCTTTCCCTTTCCATCTTTACAGCTCCGAGAAGCGCTCAACAGCAATCAAGTTCCAAGAAGAGAGCTCCGACCTAACGAAAGAGCAAGCATGAGAGGACAACCAACAGACGGTTCGTTCTCTACATTCGCGTCTGTAAAGTGTGGCGGTGGTGGTGGTGGTGGGTTCAGACGCCCTCCAGACCCTGCCGGTGACGGGGCCGCCCGCGTCTCCAAGCGCGTTCGCTCTCGCACTATGTAATGCTGTAGAATCCCCCCCAAATGGGCCTTTACTTGTGCCCCCACTTTCGTTGGTCGAAAAGCAACAACGAAATGGTTTGAGAAAAGGAACGAGCAAGCGCCTACATTTTGCCCACTGGACCGCGTCAACCGAAAGCCGCCACCGCGAAGCCCCGCCGACGGGAAAGGCAGTCGGCTGCAAACAGTCGGCCGCATACGTGGAAACGCGGGCGCCGCATGCAGACCATGCCCCCCCCGTGCAGCGCGGGAGAGAGCGCGGTCGTAGGCAACGGCGTCAAAAGGACGGAAGAAGAGCCTTCTTGCTGCTGCGCCTATCAAAAGAGACACGATTGATTCTCATACCGTCCTCGTAATGGAGAGAGCAATGGTAAGTAGCAAGGACTTACGATGACGAAAACGACATCGCAAAGAACAACAGTAACAACGACGACACCAACCACAGCAAAACGAGGAACGCATATAAATACAATCTTCTGCCGCGCTGGTTGAGCTACACTGGCACCGGACAACTGCCGTATTCTTCATTCAAAGAAAAATCTGTAGAATTTGGGTTACAACTCTAACTGTAACTGTATATCGCACAAAGAGATGGGCAGGAACCGAAGGCGCTCAAGCACGTAAAGAGATACTGGTAATGATAACAGTAGACGAAGACAGTGGTGACAGCCCCGTCGACTATAGCAAGAGCAGAAACGATTCTCGAGCGGCACCAAGGGGCCAAACGAGAGCAGGGATGCCTGCCTCTGTCCGCCCCTTTTTGCCCCGCCCCGTTTTTTTCACGCGTTTTCACTGCTGTTTTTTTGGCGCTCCAAGCGCTGCTGCTACACCAATCCAAAAATGTTTTCGAGAACCCCTAACTCTTGACGAACCAAGGATAAACCGAACAAGGCATGACATATTACGGCAACTAACCAAAGCGTGCCAACTATTCTATGGCAATATCAACACTCGAACCCATGAGGGGCGCCCCCCCCCCCCCTCCGGTGTTGGTCTAGGCGTCTAGAAGCGCGTTGACGAATGCGTCTTCGTCAACCATGCCGTCGTCCATGCCATCACCGCCCGCGCCGGCCACTTCGGCAGCGGTCGACACTGGTCCAAACGGCTGAGAGCCCGGGAGCTCCTGTTGCACAACGCGAGGCGGGTTGGAGGTGGTGCGCGTAGACCGGGGGTGGGGGGTGTACCAGTGTAAAGCAATGCCGCATGGTCATAATATACAGGGATGTTCACGCTGCGGTTGGTGCGGCACCGCACCGCACCGCCCCGCACCGCACCGCGACCATGTCAAGATACCAAACCACACTGTGAACATCCCTTGCAAATTAGACCATTGACCCCGAAACGTCGTGACGGAGCGATAAGCCGGGTTTTTTCGCCAGACGGGGGGGGTCAATGCTACTTTTCAGGCTGGAGAGCAACAGAAGCGTGCCTGTCGTTAGACGAAAAAAAGGCGTTCTCGGGGGGGGGGAAACCTCAAGACAACCAACATACGAGACGTTTCGGCCCCGATGTCCTTGAGCAACGCACGGCAACCTTAAAGTTTTCCCGCTTCATATCTGTGCCGAACAAGCGGTCTAGAGCTATCGACTGCATGCCGTACAATGCACAAGGTACGACATCCCCTGGATCGATTTTCGAAGGCCGCCTACTCCACGACGAACAGGATGCCAAAATCAAGAACCAACCTTTTCGCAAAAAAAGCGCTCATGAGACGCTTGCAACGCCACAACGTTTTCGGCACCGCCCTCACTGCTGTTTTTTGTTGCAGACTTCATCGAGCTTCGAAAATCGACCCAGGGAGCGTGCCCACACACACGCAGCTCCAACGTGAAAAAACACAGCAGAATCGGCGTGAAAGAAGGGCACATAAAACAAAAAACGCTTACTTGGTCCTCCATGAGGCTTTCCAGGTCCGACAAGCCCGAAAGGTGCCCCTCCTCGGCATCCGAGCCCTGCAAGCCGGACGGGGTCAGCTCGTCCACAGCCACTCCAGCGCTGCCACCGCCGTCGCCGCCGCCGTCAGCAACGTCGACGTCGACGTCACCGGTACTGCTGCCACTACGGCCGCTGCCCCCGCCGCCGCCAGCGCTGGCCATCGTCGAGGCCGCCGCCGACGTTGCCGCCGCCGCCGTTGTCATCATCGTCGAGCCCACGGTGCCGATGTCGATCGCCGCCAAGCTTCGCCCGGTCTCCGCCACTGCCGCCTCCGATGTCGCCACCGCTGTGGCTGGCATCGCTTGACCAACCCCGTTGACCGCCGCCGCCGCCGTTACACCGCTTGCAGCAGCAGCAGCGGCAGCAGCGGCAGCAGCAGCAGGGGCTGCGGTTGACCCGCTGCGGTCTCCGGCCGCCTGAGCGGCGGCGGCACCCCCGCTGGCGGGCGTCTGCTGCATCACCCCGGACGGCAGCGGCGATCCAGCCGCGGCGGTGGCAGGAACCGCCGCAGAACCGCTGGCGCCGCCACCATTTGCTGCGGCAGCAGCAGGACGGATAGCAGCAGCGGCGGTCGCGGCAGGGGTAGCGATGGAAGACGGAGCAAGAAGAGGGCCGGAAGAAGCTACCCGCGGGGGCGGCGGCGGCGACGGCTGCTGCGCGGTGGGCGCAGCAGCGGCCGGAGAAGCAGCAGGCACGCTATTGGCTGCGGCCGCCGCCACAGGGGTTCCCACCGATGCCGCCACCACCGCCGGCGTTGGAGGTGCGGCAGGCGGCGGGCACGCCACCGGCCGGGGCGGCGGCAACGACCAAGACGACGGCGTCATCGCGGCAGCGCTGGCCGAGGGCCGCGCGATGCCGCCCATGGCAGCGGCAGCGGTCGAGGAGGTGTTCATCGTCGTCGCCGTGGCCAGCGGGGCCGACGAGTCCACGGTGGTGGACCGGACCTTCTTGAGCAAAGGCTGGCTCGACAGCTCCGACGACGACGCGACCCTGGCGACGCCGGCGTGGGCACCGGCAACGGCGGCGGGGGCGGGGGAGGCGGCGGCGGCGGCGGCCGGGTTAACCGCCGACACCGACGTGACGGCCACCGCACCCCCGCTGTCGGCCAGCCAGTCTAGCCCCTCAGCCTCGGTGAGCAGGTCGTCCACGCCACGGCCTGCTCGGTACCAGTTCGGAGGAAGGACCGCCGCTGCCGCCGCCATTGCCGCTCCCGCCGTTGTCGTTGTCGGCGACGCTCCTGCCGACGACGTTGCGTGCCCGGCCCTGCCGAGTACAAGAAGGGAAAAACGCGCGCGCATACAGAGAGAGGGGGACAGAGAGGGAGGGAGAGGGAGGGAGAGGGAGGGAGAAATGGGGGGGGGGGGGGGGGGGGGGGGGGGGAGAAGAAAAAAAAAAAAAAAAAAGAAATAAA
>FN648938.1:588474-601908 GCA_000310025.1 Ectocarpus siliculosus | reverse complement strand
TCGCGTGTGGAACTCCCCCCGTGGAGACCGGCCGTTCCGGATAAAAACGGCACCGCCGGTGCCGGCGCCGCCGCCACTGCCGTGGCCAGCGGAACGCTTCTCGCCGCCGTCGGCGCTGCCGCTGCCGCCGCCGCCGCTGCAGGCGCCGACACTGCCATGCCGGCAGATGGGGCCATTCCAGGACGCGGGGCGGCGGTGGTAGCCGGGGCCGCCGGTCGATTCAATCCGGGTGCTCCCGCCACCGACAACGCCGCCGTCGCTGGAACTCCTCTTGCTTGGGCGATCAAACCTTGAGGCGCGGAGGAAACGGCATGCGTGTGCTGCTGGGTTTTCAGCTGCACGTGCGGGGCTTGCCCCGGTCTTGGAGGTGGTACCCCTCTTGCAGCAGCCGGGATAGGTGCTGCTGCTGGGGGGGGACGGGCGCACGCCAGGTGGGCCGCCGCTAGCTGCTGCTGCTGCTGCTGCTGCTGCTGCTGTTGCGCCGCCACCGATGGCTGCTGCGGCCTCGCAGTCCCGACGACGCTCCTGGCGGCATTAGCAGCAGCGACGGCCATGCTCGCCACCATGGTCGCGGCGGCGGTGCCCGCCGGCGAGATGAACGACGACGCCACCGTCGCCGGCTGGCCTCTCGGGAGGGCAGCGGCGCCGGCGGCCGGAGCGCCGCCGCCGCCCACGACGATCGCGCCGCCGCCGCCGGCGTATGGCGGCGTTGGCGGCGTGAGCGGCGTGCGCGGCCAGGTACTGCTGGAGCTGCAGCGCGGCGGTCGCCTGCGGGGTAGGGGCGACGGCGATAGGTCGCGGCTGCTGCTGTTGCTGGGTGGTACCGTTTGAAAAAGTGGGCAGCGTCGCCGCCGCCGCCGTCGGCATTCCACCGCCGCCGCTCGCGACCGGCTCCGATTTCACCAGCATCCCACCGAGAACTGCTGCAGCAGGAGCGGGTTGAGTCGCAACGGTCAAGCCCCCGACCGCACTGGCCATTGGTGCCGGTGCCTGTGCTGGCTGGGCGTAGGTAGTTCGCGGTGGCAACGGGAGTGGCCACGGCGACAGGCGCGGGCGCCTGTGGCAGAGGTGTCGGTGGTGCTGACAGCGGGGCTGTTATTGCCAGCGCTGGCGGTGGTGCTGGTGGTGCTGGTTGTAGCTCTCGCTTTACCGCGCTGGCGCCGGCACCGACGACAACTTTGCCATTCTGCCCACCACCAGCCCCCCCTGCTGTTGTCGCCGCCGCTGCGGCCGCCGCTATCGCTGTCGTATGAGCTGCTGCCGCTACCGATGCTGTTGTCGGCGTTGACAATGTTGCTGCCGTTGTACAACCTGCCGCTGTTGTCAACGGCGGTGGTGCCACTGCAGCTGCCGCCGCTGATATCGTGGCCGCGACACCGGTTGTTCCCGGAAGTGCTACTGCAGGAGCAGCAGCAGCAGCAGCTGCAGCAGAGGGCGTAGCAGCTACTCCGGCAAGAGCCACGGGGGGAGCGGCCGACGACGTCGATGGCCCTCCCACGTCAATGGCTGCTGACCCACCGCCGTCTCCAGCCGGAAACGTTGCCGCCGTCGCCGCCGCCGCCCGTGGCATGGACCTGGTTCGTCCCGACACCGCACCCGCCACTGCCCCCACCGCTTCGGCTGCGGTGGCCGCCGTCTTTAAGAGGCCCGCCGTGCTCGGTACATGTAGGTGAAATAAGCCTGCGCAATATAACGCAACGTAAACGACGCCCGGCAGGACGGATGGTCAAAATCTCTGCGATTTTTTTCCTGTTTCTCTTAACATCGTAAAAGAGTCAGGCCAGAAAGATGAGGAGAGGCGGCCGACGTTTTTTTGCCGGTCCACCCTCTCAACACCAAATAAATATATGGGGAAATATCATATGCGTACCCACGAATGAGTAGAGGCACCCACAAAAAAGACAATTGGTTCCGAAAATGACGTGCAGAGAAGTCGAGGGTGACGTATTTTCGGGCACAAGAGGGTTAAACAAGCGGCTGGCTACTGCTGTCCAGTCTTGCCGTACTGCCGGTGTACGTGTGCGGCCTGCACCGCGTAGTGCTGTAGGGAGTTCGCGAGAGGTCCTGAAGACGCAATATGCCGTGGGGTTTCGTAGCATAGTACCGTACGGACCCAGCGATACAACAGCAGTACAGTACATATCGTAGGTGAATGGGAGGGCACACTTTAGAAATCATTTTCTATGAAAACTACAGTAGCAGTCCGGGACGACGCGAAATGCAACCTGCACACGGGCTGGGCGCCAGCACGATTCTGGTGCACATATTTCGCTCATGTTTCACGACAACGCATTTCATGCAAAAAAGAACAAGTAGCGCTGCTGCGGCGCACACATCCTACAGCCTTGTTTCCATTTTGCCGCAGGGAAAAGTCCGGTGGGTTCATTAGCAAGAGAGATCCGTGCGTTCGGAGCGGCTACGCACGTCAACAGTCGATGCAGGCCCGTCAAGAAACAACCAAATCGACCACCTAGCGCGCGACACTGCTGCTGTGTAGTGGTGGTTTTGCCCTCGAGCATCATGCAAAAAAAACTCGTTTTGTTGCAACGTGTCCCCTGTAGAATTATGTACTAGTATGTAGCACATGGGTACGTGCCCCGCGCCTGCTGCAAAGGGCTGTTTGTTTGGTTGCAGCGGGCCGTTCTATCTTAGTGCCGGCCGTTGTTCTACTTTCGTTCGGCTGCGTTCCTGTAGTGTACAAGGGCGTCTATCGTGGCTTCGGTTCTATGGCCCGCCAGAGTATCCACGGCACAGCGTTTGAGACCTGGCTGCTGCGTCGTTGAACTGCTTATCGAATAGCCCGTGTGCTAGTGATGTTGGGTGTGGGTCAAAATGATCGTATGATGCGACGACCGCTTTTTTTTTTTGGTCGTGCTGCTGCCTAGCACTCCAACCTGCCGAGAGTACGCTGCCATACGGGCACAGTCGTGAGGATCAGCTAGCAGCCAGTGCCCGCACGCACAGAGAACAGGTCTAAAGATCACACCAATCTAGTTGTTCGGCTACTGCGCACACACAACAGCGGCGGGGACGTTTGTAGCAGCAGCAGCAGCAGCAGCAGCAACGAGCGAGCGGTGAATAAAGGGGTCACAAAATTCATGTCTCCTTTCACACGCCAACAACGCGATCACCTCAATGATCTTCTGCAGTTCCACCGGAACAGCCAAGCCCGACGCAAGTATCACGCACCCGACCGATCTCCTATCTCCAGCGGTCCCGCCCTCGTGCTCACGCCAACATGCAAGGACAGGAGGCACATGCCACGGGTGCGAGAGGGCGTGAGGCTCCGTGAAATCGAAGACCGCCCCCTCTTTTCGGGCTATCTACTCTGGGGGGCCTCGTCGTGCGCTCCGCGGACAGCTTTGCTTTGTGCATCCATTTGCTTTCTCTCCGATCTTGCAGTGCTGGCATTGACACACGACGCGATCGGTGCGGTGGGCCCTGGATCTCAGGGACGGGAACCGTGAGGTTGGCGGTATGAGTTGCAGCAGCAGCGGTGGCAAGAGAGACGTGGCGTACGCGGGCGCCCTGTTGTTTCTTATTGCGTCCGCAACAAGCTCGTCGCACCGCAGGACTGTCTCCGTATCGGCGGCAGCAGCAGGATCAGCAGCAGGAACAGCAGCCACCAGGGACAGCAGCAAGGGTAGGACTCAGTTCGTGAGCGTCTCCGCGCCATGGCCAACCTCCTGCCTGTCGCCTCTAGCGGAGGCCTCCGAGTTCGTGGCGGAGGGCGGCGGCGGCCTGTTCTGGGACTACGTTGAGGCTCTCGCAGACGCTCCGCATTCGTTGTTTTCCCTTCATCAGCCAAGCTGCTATTATGCTCATCACCACGATAGGGTAGCAGGAGGTGCCACTGAGGCTGTAACTAGTGCCGAGAAAGAGGACGGCGAGGGCGATGGCGCAGGGGCAACGGTCGCAGAGGCAGAACTGCTGCAACAGCGGGAGCGGAGCGCGGCTGCCGTTGCGGACCGGGAGGGAGGAGCGTTGGTCACGGCTGCGGCGGTGACCGCTGCCGGGCAAGGCTTCCCCGCAGGCGCGGGCACCGGCGGCGCTGGTGGTGCTTCCGGCGTAGGCCTCGACGAGCTGTCGCTGAGACTGCTGACTATTGCCCTCTCCGCGAGGTGTGTGTCTGTGGATATGCAGCACGCAGCCGGCGTTGCCTGCTGTACAGCTATGCTGTGAAATGTAGTTGCGCCGCTTGACGACAGTATGCACGATGAGCCAATGGGAGATCGATCTCTCCTGCGGATGCGGACTAGTCATCCGTACATGTAGTCTAGACACAACACCTGAGTGAGGTAGCGGTAAACGGGGCGGGATGTAAGAGAGTGAGGCATTCGCACTCACATCACAAAGTGGTCACCCGCTCTCTTGACACAGCAGCTATTTCATAAAGGTGTGTCATGAAACTCGGGCACCCACAGGTAGCTCCAGGGGTGCAGCCGTGTCCAAACCCTCTGCGCGTATGCACGCGTCCATTATCGGATGTTCGTTGTTCTGTGCAAGAAGAAACAAGGGGGATTGCAGCAGCGAATACCAACGCAACACTCGTGCACACAGCACACACCAACAAGAGCAGAGCAACCTCTCCCAGCTCGTTCTTTTCTCACGCGAATCCATTCCAACTCCCGACCCTTGACGTGACCCCGTTCGCCTTCTTCACGATCAGGGCCCACGCCCCGGCGATAGAGTCCCACCGGACGCTTGCTGCACCCACATGCTCGGCTTGCTTGGAGGCACGAAAGGGCACAGTATCGACGTCTTCTTCTCCGCGAGCGTGGGTGGTCCTCCTCCCGTCAGGCGATGTCGTGTGCTCGCCGGAAGACCTACCGGACGCGCTGTCGTCGTTTTCCTCGCCTGGGACTTGCTCCGCATCGGCGGAGGCGGCGGGAGCCGGCGGGGGGAGCGAATCATGTGCCAGTTCTTCCGCCACCGGTAGCGAAGACGACCGGGCTACTTCAGAGCGTAGGTCTTCCAGTAACGCGTTGACCTTCGACCACGTGTACGCTGGGAGTGACCGCCGTGGCTCCGATGATGGCGGCGACGGCGATGATGGCGGTGACGGCGAGTCTTCTTCGCCTGCCCCGAAAGCGACCGCGGTACTGTACGGGGTGGTGGGCAGCCCGGACATGATGGCCTTCCACCGGGTGCTGAAGGCCAAGGCGGAGACGGGGGCGGTCACGTACGCTTTCCGGCATGCCTTGCCTTACGGGAGGGGGGACGGTGGTGGCGGCGGCGGCGGCGATGACGATACGGTGACCACAAATACGACGCCCCTCCAAGGGTACGGGGTGGTGCTGGACGTGAAGAACATGGAGTACCAGAGCTTCGATTCATCGGACTCGGAAGGAGAGGTGTGTGCGTGTGTGCGTTGGCGCGGACGGGGGGGGGAGGGGGGGGCGTACTCTTATGTTTTGCATGCCTACGGTTAGACCATTGACCACGCGTCCTGGAAAGGACGAACCATAATTCCCACAGGACCGATCGCCGATGGCCAATCGTTCCTTCCTTCTTTGCCAAACGTGTCTCTAGTCTATCTTTCTGAATGCCATCCTTAGTCTATATTTTCTATCGATATCACTTCTCGCCTTTTTAACCCACTTCCTATGCCCCTTTACAGCTAGCGTCTTTTCCTGTCTGTTCCTTGCCTCAAACATCTCCCTGTATCTTCCTTCTACTTTTCCCAGCTCAGCCATGTGCACTTCCCCTCCTTGTACAACGGACACTCCGCAACTACATGAACCCGGTCTCCGCACTCAGAGCCGCATTCACAGTTGAACTTGTCGTCTTCATCGTCTACCCTCCGAAATCTTCCGTCTATGTTCTCGAAGGCCAATGTACCCGGTCCTACATTTGACGTTCACCTATGTCCCTGTATCCATATGTCCGTGTAGGTACTCCTTGCACCCTCTTCCAGTGTTGCTCCCGTACACATCTAGACCCTCTTTCTCCTTGGTTTATTAGGTTAGATTCTTCTATCTCGGCAAAAGCAATAGATACCTTCTCCTTGAACCCCTCTATACCTTCCGTTTCCAGCGCATCACCTTCGTCAAAATCGAACTCCTACCATACGTAGTTTACAACCTTGACCCACTCCGTGGGTTGTCTACCCCTCCTCTTGTTTGCCCACTTCGCCTCCCAAGCTATTCTCGGTAAACTCTCCTCTCCCACACCACACATGCGCTACTGCCATGTTAGCTTCCTTGCGTCTCTTCCCGAACGTAGGGATCGGATCCCCAGTTCTGCCCTGACGGCTGCATTACTTGTGCGCTTGGAGCATCCTAGGATGACTTTCGCTGCTTTCATCTGCGCCGCCTCGAGCTCTTGACTATCTTCTTACTTCCTTCCCATACTTCTCCGGCGTACTCTAGCGGCGGTGCGAGTACGCCCTTCCACACCGTCGATTTGATGGGTGTATCGAGGTGCCGGTTTTCGAGTATTGGGTGCAGCTTTGCTACTCGTGCTTTGCCCTTTATGCTACCGTGCACGTGTGTGCATTCCACGAGCAGTCTTGTGCGATCTCTACTCCGAGATATTTGTACTGGTCCACTACTGCCATCTCCTCGACCCCCCACTTCCATCTGCATTCTACTGGTTTCTCCCTGTCCTATTCGCACACCATGACGACACTCTTCTTAACCTTGGCAGGCAATCTCCACTTATCAGTAAACTCCTTCGCTGCGTTGATCTGCAGTTGAAGTCCCCCAGGGGTGTCAGACATCCCAACAAAATCACCTGCAAAACAGAATTTCCGACACCGCAGTTTCCCCTACCTTTACCCCCGTCCCAACTGCCTCTACGACTTTCAACGGATCGTTGATGGACACCTGGAACAACGTTGGGGACAAAGTGCAACCTTGTGCGACCCCCTGTTCAATGTTGAAGAAGAATTTTGACAGTTCTCCGCCCAGCATTACAGGGACTTTCGTTAACTCTGTCATCTTCTTTCAGCATTCTCCCCCTTCATCCCCTACTTGGACATTTTTTCCCACAGCCCATATCTCCACACTGTATCGTACGGAGTATGCCTTTTGCACGTCCAAGAAGGAGTAAATAGTACGTCGGCCTCCCCGCCCTCTTTCTACCTTGGATGATTTTTCCCTACCGTGAATGCGTGGTCTACACACCCCTTTCTTCTGTCGGAAACCTGCCTGGCGCCTCACTTGTCCTCCCTTCCTTCTCCAATACTCCCAATAATCCTATCGTTCGGCAGCTTACGGAACACTTTTCCTACTGTGTTCAACAGTGTGGTCCCCCCGTAGTTTCCTGCGTCAGTCTTGTCCCCTTTCCTATTCACCATGTTCACAAACCCTCCATCTACTTGGCGCATACTCGTTTTTCCACACCCAGTTACCGTGTGAATGCATGCCGTAGTCGTTACACCATTGACCTCGCATCCTTGCAATGCCGGGACGGAGCGATATGCCGGGTTGTCGCCGCCCCAGGCTACCTTTCACAAGGATGAATCAGAAAAGAGGGGTGGGGAGAGGAAAGCGGGGTGGGCGAGGAGGGAAAAGAAGAGCTTTCTGCTCCAATGCTCCATCCCCGCACTAAATTCAAGAAATCAGGCAAATTTCACCCGAAAACCGTTCTTAGCGCTATTCTATACATCACGTCCGACACGCACACATGACTTCTATCACATGCCCCCCTTCGAATTTCTCCACCCCGTCCGCACCACACGCATAAATGTATGAGTTCCACATCCACCCCCCTATCTCGGCGAGAGGTGGCAATTTGCACTTTCCTGAGGGGGGGGCTATCCCTTGTTATGCCACGCACGCATACGACTACTGCTCCCCATCGTAGCGCGTGGGCAATTTTTGCGCTCTCATTGGAAGGGACCCCCCGCGCCCCCCGCCCCAAACTCACGGCAAGTGTTTCCCCCGCGCTCACTCTCGCTCTCCCACCGCCCCGGGGGGGCGTGAAAAAGGACGGTCAAGAGGGAGAAGACGGAGACGCCACCGGCGGCGGCAGCGACGCGCTGTCGATCGTGGAGGGGGAGGAGGTCGGCGGCGTGGTGTTCTCCACGGTGGCCTCGAGGAGGCCGGAGCTCAAGCGCGAGCTCGGCATGCTCCGACAGGCGCTGCTGCTCGAGGAACAATCTGGCGGCGGCGGCGGCGGTGACGGTGGGGCGGAGGAGCTAAAGGTGTGTGTGTGTGTGATTTTCGTTTCGTTTCCTATTTGTTCCCTTCGGGAGTAGTTTGTGTTTTCCACCAGTGCCAGCAAAGAGATGACGGGCAGGGGACACGCGTTGGCAAAGGGGCTTGGGTGGGAGGGTGTCACCCCTCCTAGGGGAAAACCCCTGCGGCTCCCCCTACCCCCGCTCACCCCTCTGTCGCGACTCTCAGTGTACGCTTCGCAACAACAAACGACAACGTGCGCGCGATCACGTGTCCACCCCCCTGTGCAGTATTCACCAGTCGTTGCTACCGAGGTGATGGCACGTAGGTGCTACGCCGATGGCGTTGTCGATCAGCGGAAGCTCAACGGGAATGTGTCTTGTTACAAACCTTTACTCCTGCGTCACCGTACCACCGCTGACAGCGTAACAAGAGTTACAGCAGAACCACGCGGCCTAGAAAGGATCTTTTTCGTCCATGTTCGTTGTTTTTTCTTGTTTGCGCAATACTCGTTGTTATTGTCGTTGTTTGTTTTGTGTGTCCGAGGTCTGGAACATTGGAGAACAGGAGTTCGTTTTTTTCCTCTTTGCATACCAACCGTTGTTCGTTTTTGTTTTTGTTTTCGCCAAGGTCTGGAATATGGGGGACCTGGGGCTCCAGGCCCTGCAGTCGGTCGCCGCGGCGGATTCCCCCGTCCTCAGGCTGGAGGAGCTGTCGCAGAATTTCCCGTCCCACGCTTCTGCCCTGAGCGCGCTCAAGGTGCAGCCGGGCACAAGAGAGGAAGCGCAGGTACATATGTGTGTGGATGGTGGGTTCTGACTGTCCGCATGCTTGCGTTGACGGGCATTGACGCCTCTTTGAAGAACAACCTTCCTGGACCATTTCTTCGCTTCACTCGCCCCCGCGTGCTGTCGTCGTACTGTACCCCCACACCCGACGCACGGCAACCATCCACGACGGCAACGCACGTCGAAGAAATTGGTCAACAGCAGCAGCAGCAGCAGCCGCAGCAGCAGCCGCAGCCGCAGCCGCAGCAGCAGCAGCAGCAGCAGCAGCAGCAGCAGCAGCAGCGGCAGCACGATCTTATCAGCTATCCCACCACAGCTGAATTGCTGCGCTCGTCAATAACAACAGCACACAATATTATCCTTTTTCTCGCTCGGCGGCGCTGCTGCGCTACTGCTGGTGCGTTCATTTCCCCCCCCACCGCGTTGATGGGCGTGGTTTCCCTGTGCACCAATCATGTTTTTCTCGATTTTGCCCACCCCTTTGTCTTTTCTTGCACATGGCGTCGAAGGCGGCGGGGTATCTCTTCCCCCAGGGGCTTGGGCTGAGGCCCGGCAGTCTGTACGTGAACGGCAAGATGGTGGATCTAGAGGGACCGACATTCAACGTCTTTCAGGTACCTCACAACTCGACGTGTGGGTTAATAGGTTAAAAGCCTCGTTTCGGTGATTATATTTTTTTTATCGCCACCTTCGATTATGAGACAGACCGGGCGTTCTTCAGGTTCGATGCTGCTTTTTGTCGGGTGGTGGACGGTGGTGCACACGTGAAGAAGTGTGTCGAGCATGAAAACTTGCAGGAAACGTATGGTATCAGTGTTCTCCTCTGTACCGTTCTTGTGCCCACAACGACGACAACGACAGCTTCTCGGCCTGTTCTGAAACCCCTGCTTTTCTGCGTTCTCCCAAGCACCGCTCGCCTCAACGCCTCCTTCTGTGTTATTTTTCGTCCTCGTACGTATTCTCCCCCCTACGTTTCCAACGCTACAATATGCGTTATAAGGCTTAGATATTCGGTCAGCGCGCTACCGGTTTTCACACCGCAGCAGCAGTCAGTCGCCGGTCAACACACCCTCCACCTCACCTTCTTGTTGCAGCAGTACTATTATCCTCGTACCAAATTGTATAACATGGGGTCTCCTGTTTTATCCTCCTCTTTTCCAGATTCTGAGCACGCTGAGGGCAGAAGCGGCGACGGTCGGAGAGCTCGGACGAATCGGTGCGCCGGAGGGAGCTCTGTCGGGAGATCGGTGCGCATCGAATTTTCTCAGATTTATCTCAGTGCTGTGCGCAAGGGGTAATGGTGACGGGGAGATTTAGGCTTTATTCTCGGTGCCTGGCGGCTGGCCGGGAATATACACCTTGTGTGTCCCAACCCCCCCGCCGTGTTCCGATCCATTTTCCGGTCCAACCGATCCCACGTTGCTGCCGTCCTCCCGCTTGCCTTCCGTTTGTCCCCCAAGCACCTTCCCTGTCTCGCCTGTCCCTTCCCAATCAACCCTCGCCCTATTGTGTCCCGCCATCTCTGTTGTTGATCCCCCGGGGGGTTGAACACCGCCCTACCACACACGGCGGTGGGCGTGGAAACAAAACAATCGGACACGTACAGAGGCCGGTCATTGTTGACGAAGTCGGGTCCTCTGGCCAACCCCGATAGCAACAGCAACAGCGGCGGCGGAGAGCGGGGGGGTATGATGGGGGCACCGCAGTCTCTCGGGGGGGGGTGGCGCGTGGATATCATTGGGCCCCAGCCGTCGTCGCCCCCCTCCAAGGACCAGAAGAAGGCTCTTCCTTCTGCTTCTTCGGCTTCGGAATCCCCGGCGGGGTCTGCGATCGTTTGGCTCAACGATATTGAGGTATGTGGGGGGTGGTGTCGGGCAGCGGGAGGCCTGGGCGGGGGGTGGTGGTGCGTGTTGGGTACGCCAACGGGGCGAGTCACGTTTGGTTGTGGTTGTTGTTTCGTAGTCGAAGGCTTCCTTTCCTTCCTTCTTTTCTTGGTCACGAAGGACGTTAGTCCCTGTGGTGCCGGTCGTGTACACCACGCGCCAAGATGTGGGTTCGGTGGATTCATTACTACGCATGGCGGCTCTATGCGCACGGTGCGGTGGTGTTAATCCCCGGCTTCGTCAAACAAGTACCCTCTCTCCTGTCGCTAGGGTGAGAGACATTACGATTGTCCCGTGCAGTTTTACTTGGGTTTTGTTTTCGCTTCCAAGAAGCTTGAGGCGAAAACCGCATACACCACTTACCTCTTTGTGTTCTCTATACCCCCCCTGCGTATGTCTTCTCATCTTAGCTTTCTTTGATCAAATTATTTTCATTTTTTTTTTGTGTTACACCTTCTCCTCCCCTCCGCCCCCCCCCCGGACGCTCTTCTTACTGGTCTTCTTCCACAGGCCGATCAGGCCTACAAGACGTGGCCCCCTAGCGTCCAGCAGCTCGTGTACGCCGGGTTCCAGCTGCCGAGAGTGCGCAAGAACCTGTGCAACCTCGTCGCCGTCATGGACCCTACCACCACCGCCGGCGCGGAAACTTTACAGGTACGACGATGGCGGCGGCAGCGGCGGTGCGATAGGACCAGTAGCCATCGCGAGGATCTTAATCTTGGCTTTAGTAGGGGGGTTGGGTTAGGGACAGGGGTACGAAACCTTCATCTCTATTTCATAGATTGTTACTTGAATCCTCGCCATGGTGGGTCCGATATGACGCAGGGGAGTGCGTGCGATTCCGGGGGGAGGTTTTGGGGCGTCGCGTGACGGAAAACAGTACGATATGTTTAGGGCGACAGCGATGGTGGGACACTTTGCGGTAACGGTACGTTTTTTATTGTGGGACATCCATGTTTGTGTGTGTGTGTGTGTTTGTGTGTGTGTGTGTGCGTGTGTGTGTGTGTACGCTGCGGTTGTGGTAGTGGTAGTGGTAGTGGTAAACGGTTGTGGTATTATTAACGTCAATGGTAATGGTAGGACACGGCACCACGAAGCTCTGGACCTCTCAGTTCCGGCTGGTCTCGTACTGCCCTCTTCCTGTTTCTAATGTGTTTGGTGCCAATGGTTCTGTTGGTGCTCCTGCCGCTGCTGCTGATGGTTCTGCTGCTGCTGCTGCTGCTGCTGAGCCTAGCTGTTGAGCATGGTGGTCGAGCAGGGGATGCCAGTACGCGTGGGCCTCTTGCTGGTCTCGGAGAAGGACCTGAACGACCTAGAAGAACGGGAGGGGGACGATGAGCGTGGCCAAGAAGATGCGGGCGGTAGCGATGGTGATGATGATGATGGCAACGATGACAGCCTCCCACCGCAGGTGCGTGCGTGTTGCTGTGTAGCGGGACGGGAAAGTGTCGTGTGTATCGCTAGCTGTGCGGTGAACCAGAGCTCCGTGTGGGTGTCTGTGCGGCAGAACCAGAGCTCCGCGGGGGGGGCGGGGGCGGTGAACTGTGCAATGTTCCAGGGGGTAGAACGATTGCCTCGCGAGGAATTCAACAAGGCGACGAAAGCGGCGGCACGGCGGGGCGTTGTGTGTGTGTGAGAGGTGTCCATCTCCGTCTGCAATCGTCCCGGGTTGACGTCTGCAAAATCTCGTTCGGTTGGTTGTGGAGGCGTTTTTTTTTTGTTTTTGCGTGGCACGCGTGAAGTGCAAGGCACGCGGGACAATGCGGCGCAAGCGAGAGAGATGTTTGCCATACATGCGTTGGTTTCGTAAGCTTGATGTTGTAAAATTCGATCCGATCATCACCTTCCGGGCTTCAGATGCTGTACTTCATGCTATGCCCCCCTCACTAGTCTTGACCAGCGAAATTCGGCATACTGTACGCTCCGTTCCGGCATTGTAGGGGTGCTAGGTCAATGCTCTAAAGACTACCGCATGCGTTTACATGAATACCCCCCCGTCCCCCCCGGGGTTTGCCATCGGGGTTGGGTTTTCGTCGCTTGGCAACGACGTTGTAAAACAAGCCCCCCCCTCGGTGTTTGCCATCGGGATTGGGTTTTCGTCGCTTGGCAACGACGTTGTAAAACAAGCCAATTCACTTCGTGAACTCGGCAACCAGGTTACTGTTTGTTTTTTTTACCTCGGTTTTTTTTTTGGCGGTAACCATAATGGTGGTCGAGTAGATCATGTTGTGCGGGGTCGAGAAACCTCACTCCGCGCAACGGGGGATGATCGCACCACGTTGTGTTAAAATGGTCAAGCTTCCTCGAGGCAGTTACACAGTGCTTACAACTGTCTCTGGAAGTGAAAGCACCAGAAAATAAATTAAGTCATACGTAGCTGTCATCCGTACGCAAGGAAGTAAGCACAAGATGCCGAACACCCTTAGCAGGATGCAGCTCACCCTTCATGCGAATCGCCAAATACCTCACGGCGCTTCGCGCTTGGTGATGTGAGAGCCTGGTCCGGTGAGAACCCGGCGTGCTCCGTCCCGGCTTTGTAGGGATGCGAGGTCAATGGTCAAACGACTACGGCATGCACGACTATGAGTACACCCCCCCCCCCCCCCCCCCCCTGGGAAGACAGTAGGAATGGGTTTTTTG
>FN648938.1:557563-571807 GCA_000310025.1 Ectocarpus siliculosus | reverse complement strand
CCCCCGTTATTTGGGGTTTCCCCTTGGGGAAATGGGGGGGAGTTTTATGGGGGGGCGGGCTTTAATTGGGGGGGAAGGGTTTTAAAACCCAAATTTTTTTTTTTGGAAACCTTTTTGAAAAAGAGTTTTTTTTGGGCCCCCCCCCCCCCCCCCCCCCCTCCACACGCAATGCTGTGGGAAGAGTCCAATCGGCGCCGCGGGGAAGGGGTTGAATGCCGTGATCTTTTACGATAGAGCAGGAAGTAGGGGAGGCATTCGGGGAAGGAGAGGGCAACGGAGATGGATTGAGGGGTGCGGCGGCAAGCACAAGGGGGGCGCCGGAGCGCCGGAGCGGGAGGAGGATCAAGGGAGAGCAGGGGACAACGTGACGAAGAATAGATTTACCGGAAGAGAAACATAGTGTCAAAACGCGCGTGGGTGGCGTTTGTGATTGCTCGTGAATTTTTCAGGTGCGTGCGTGCGTGCGTGCGTTTGTTTTTTTCATTTTTCCCAACAGGCTCAGAGCGTTTGTGATTGATTCTGAATTCCTGACGTGTGTGTGTACTTGTATTTATGTGTGTGCTTTTCTTGTTTTGTTTTGTTCCACCAACAGGTTCCGGGTGGAGTTTGTGACGTACAAGTGGCCGGAGTGGCTGCGGCGGCAGAGCGAGAAGCAGCGCATCATCTGGGGCTACAAGATTCTCTTCCTCGACGTACTCTTCCCGCTGAGCGTCGACAAGGTCATCTACGTCGACGCTGATCAGGTGCCGCGCCTCGGTCCAGGGACCTTGTTTTACTTAATTCTTTTTCCACTAAACGGCACCTCGACAAGGGGCCCTCCACGTGGAAATACCGGAACATACCCTCAGGCTACGTGTCAATCTTGGTCGCGGGGGGTGGAGTGGGGAGGGGGGTGTTCCGGTATTCCACATGGAGGGCACCTTGACCTTGATCACCATTTTGTGGGCCCTGCCCCCTTCCCTTCCTGCCATTACCCACCCTTAGCCGCCACCGTTGTTGTGATTTGATTTTGGGTGTTTTTGCGCCCCCGCATGGAGTGAGTTTTTTTGCGTATAGGCGTGTTTTGTTTGCTGTTTTTTTGTTTCGTTTTTTGTCATCCTGTTCTGCTCGATGGACCCCCCCCCCCCTCCCCCCGAACTAATAGTTACGAACAGAAGGAATCAGATACCGATTTATGGTGTCTTGTTTCGAAGGCTTTTTTGCTGACGTTTTCTTTTTTTGATTTGGTGCGCTATTCGCGTATCCCTCGTCATCACTATTTTAGAACACCCGCACACCGAGTGTATTTGGTTCATTCACGCCACCTTTCATCTTCCTCCGCGTAGCAAGGAATTCACCGCACCAAAAGCAAGGAATAAATTAATTCCGCCCAACGCAAGGAATTAGGACTCTCCGCTTTGTCGTCCTGCCGTCACCGGTCCTTGGCATTATCGCTTTCATTCTTACCGCGAATGAACGAACAACGCTCGGCGTAACAAATTTCGTTAATTTCCAGGTGGTGCGGGCGGACCTCAAGGAGCTGTGGGATCTCGACCTCCAAGGGGCGCCGTACGGCTACACCCCGTTCTGCTCCAGTCGCGAGGAGACCCTGGGGTGCGATATATGCGCCACAATTTATGCGGGCTTTTTTTTTCCGGACCCAGATGGTCTTTCGTGCCTGTGCTTTTTTTTGCCGAGAGGTCGACATATGTATATAATTTGTTTTTTTCGTGTGTGTGTTTTTGTGTGTGTGTGCTTTTTTTTTAGTAATGATGGGGAGAGTCAATTAGTATTCCATTTGAAAGTCAACGACGGCGTTTTTTATTCGTAAGGAGGTCATGTTCTGCCTCGCTGGGGGGGTTAATGCGTTGAGAAATTTAGCACGGCACAGTCTTTATGTGAGACTGACGTTTCCCTCATGTACCAACCCTTTCCGGCTCTCCGGGTGTGGTGTGATGCGTTTCAGAAGTGTCACCAGGCGTCGCGCCAGGCATGTATGACTCAGGCAGCGGGCGAATTTCACACACCTTTGCCCTTGTCGCCCACGTTGCCTCTGCCCCCCCCCCCCCCCAACCCCCCGGGGTTTGGCAACCGGGTTGGGTTTTCCACCCTTGGCAACAACGATGGAAAAAAAGACCCCCCCCTCCGCGTTTGCCATCAGGAATGGGTTTTTCTCGCTTGGGCACCGGCGTTGTAAAACAAGCCCATTCAGTTCCTGAAATCGGCAACCAAGGTTACCGTTTTTTTTTTTCGCGGTAACCATGATGGTGGTCGAGTAGATCATGTTGTGCGGGGTCGAGAACCCTCACTCCGCGCAAGGGGGATGATCGCAGCACGTTGTGTTAAAATGGTCAAGCATCCTCGAGGCCTTTACACAGTGCTTATCACTGTCTCTGGAAGTGAAAGCACCAGAAAATATATTAAGTCATACGCAGCTGTCATTCGTGCGCAAGGAAGAAAGCACAAGATGCCGAACACCCTTAGCAGGATGCGGCGCACCCTTCATGCGACTCGCCGAATACCTCACGGCGCTTCGCGCTTGGTGATGTGAGAGCCTGGTCCGGTGTGAACCCGGCGTGCTCCGTCCCGGCTTTGTAGGGATGCGAGATCAATGGCCTAACGACTACGGCATGCACGACTATGAGTACCCCCCCCCCCTGGTGTTGTTCCGCTCCCTTAGGTACCAGTTTTGGCGAGGCGGTTTCTGGCAGGCGCACCTTGCTGGCCGTCCTTACCACATCTCCGCACTGTACGTGGTGGACCTTAAGGCGTTCCGAAGAATGGCCGTCGGCGACTCGGTACGTTTTGTCTCGGAAGCTGTGTATGTGGGGTGGAGATAGACGGGAGAGGGAGAGGGGGGGGGGAGTTGCAAACAACTACCTCTTCGCGTCCGCTGCTGCTGAAATTATCCGGATATCGTGCTCGGGGTTGGACCACTTAATGACTCCACTTCGTTCTTGTGTGAGAGACCGTCACGGGCAAGAAACTCCCTGTAAAGGGGACGCGGACGTAAAACATGCACACTTGCCACTTTTGTCTCTATTTGTCCTCAGCACGTGTGGGACCAATCCTGTGTTGCCGCCTTTGCCACCGTCGCAGCTGCTTCTGCCGCATCTGCTGCTGCTGCTGCTGCTGCTACTACTGCTGTTGCTGTTGCTGTTGTTGAAACCGCCTTTGCCACCGTTGCTGCTGCTCCTGATGCCGCTCCTGATGCTGCTCCTGATGCCGCTCCTGATGCTGCTCCTGCTGCTCCTTCTGTTGTTGCTGCTGTTGTTGCTGCTGCTGCTGCGGTTGCTGTTGCTGTGGTTGCCGTCTTTGCTACCGTTGCTGCTGCTGCTGCTGCTGCTGTCAATGTTTCGTGCCGTCTCTCGGCGGAGCGCAGCTCCGGAGCATTTACAACTCCCTGAGTCAAGACCCGAACTCCTTGTCCAACCTCGACCAGGATCTCCCCAATTACGCTCAGATCAGGGTGAGTGCCACGGTGATGCCCAACTTGTCTGGTGCGGGCGCGGTCAGAAGGTCGGCGGGAGTGTGTTCTGTCGTGATGGGTTGCTATGTGGTGCTTGCGACCAAGCTGCTGACGAGCGCATTTGTTTTGTATGTTTATGGCTAACAGCAAGCGAACGGGTTCGTATCGTCGGCGTTGCCAGTCCTACAAGCTTTCGTTTTTTTTTTTCCCCTTCTAGACTTGGTATCGCGTGCAAGAACGTCACGCGGGAACCATCACCCGCCAACCGAGCAATACCCACTCACCGCCGATGTCAAACGTCAAGAGTAAAGGGAGGGAGCAAGACTCTCGTTGGCCCCGCAGTCTAAAAGGCACGCATACCGCACAGGCCACAGCACAACATGTCTGTTTAGATGGAGTGCACGAAACGAAGGGACCCGACGAAGTGCAGAGGGTTACGTATAACTGAACAACCCCTGAAATTTTACCGATTCCAAGTGCGTCCAATGTCTTTGCTTGCTGAACATAATTACATGCTTATGGGCTTCTCATTGCCTACGCGAACATATTGAGTTTATCTGTGAAATAGAGAGGCACGGGAAAAGTGCCCTACATGTAGCCCAAGCTACCCGAACCCCCCAAGATCCTATCGATTCCATGCTATGTTTGCTTACGCAATAACGTGCGTATGCGGAAGGCAGATGTGGACGTGTTGCAACCGTTGGTGCACATGCAAAATTACGATCAAGACACGATCTGAACGGAGTTTCTTGCTGATGGCAAGAAACCTTGCCATGGATATGACTCTTAGAAAGCCACCTGCGGGGATGGGGAACGGGAGGTGTTCGGACTTTCCCTACCCTCTCCCTTCTCTCCCTTTTGGGCCTGACGTCACTCCTTGCCAACCCTCAAGAGGGGAACTGCTACAATAGCCCCCGCTAGTTGTTAACAAAGCACGCCCACGACCTGTGTCCCCTTCTCGCGGAGAGAGAAGCCTGTGTTCTTGTTGGCGTCGACGACGACATTGCTTACGTTGTCATACCGTATATATGCATTGGTGGCATGATATATCACACGTTCTGGACCGATTTTCAGAGCTCGATTACGACTGGAGAGTAGTGGCGGCGGTGCCGAAAAATGTCGGCAGCGTTGGAACCTTGTCGTCGGTTGCTCTCCGAATACGTATCGTTTGATCTACCCACAGTAGTACGCAAGGGCTGACTGCAATGGCTTACGGTAAGGTCCAGGCTATTGTAGATTGTGACGACTGCTGTGCATGTCCTTCCGTGGACTTCCAAACCACCACCAGACGAAGCGCAAGAAAAAAATGTTACCCATCCGGCCGAGCAGAGGACAACAATCAGACTCATTTCGTCCTCTCTGTACGTGTCTGTAGGTCTCCACAAGGCGTTCTACTCCCAGGTCATATCTTTTTAAACATGGGTGACAACCACCACTTGCAGCACATCAGATCGGAAGTTTGTTGTTAGTTTAATGTTCTTTTGCACACCGTTGTTTCGGTACACGAGGAGAGTACAGAGTAGTGGAAGGAAAGTGGGGGGGGTGATGCCCTCGGACCATGTGACGAAGTGACCAAGACAAAGGAAGGACGGTTAGGGACGAGATATTCGTAAGAGGATGATTGTTTTGACCTTGGTGTGCGAGGCGTCACAAGCACATTTTGTCAGCTTGTGGCAGACAACAGCAGATAGATGTCATTTTTGCTCGAAAACATGAAGTTCGAAGTATCACAGCAAGTAGCAAAGAGATATCTAAGCGCTAATCTTGCCCCTCCACCCGGGCTCCTCGCCGTAACGGTGGTTGAGATGAGTAGGGGATCATCAGAAGCACGCGCCCGTTGTTCTATTGCTCAGTCGTCATCCAACATTCACTCGAAGTGGAAGCAGACTAAAGGGCTGCATGGAGACAGGCAGTAGTGTTGCGGGAGACCTGCATTGTACATAGCCAATACCATACCGTGTTCCCTTTCACGGCACCATGAAGCTCCGATCAGTTTCATGTTGTCATGTCATACTGTTTTGTAGGTGAGACAGCGTGTTCTGTACATGAAGCTCTTGTGGGAACGCAAGCCTTTCGGTGTGGACGCCCTAAAATTGCGTCGGATGGCGAGACCCTTATCATTCATTGGCTTGCTATTGGTAAGGACTGTATCTTCAACTGCCTGAGTTAGATGGGCTCGTGTCACTCAATACGCTACCTAGCACCTGGTTCAGACACGGTTTGAAACAGGAGGCATGTAGTTCCAACACCTCAATAGGTCGCTCAATACCTTGAAACCGCGAAGATTCATCTTTAGGCCAACTCTTGTGGAAGGACAGCAGTAATTATTCTGGAAACCACAGAACCAGGCCAACAGGGATAGCCGTTGGGACTTTTTTTTTATGCGTGCCGGATTGAATTTTTTTTAGCCATTCCCCCCCCCCCCCCAACGCTGCACCATCGCACCAACCCCCCACTAGTGATGACGTGCCTTTTCCATGTATTGCTGGTTGGTGGCCATGTTTGCTTGTTGCTTGTTCGTAGTGGTCTCTCCACCTTGTGCCTTTTTCTGTTTCTTATTTCTTGTTATTTTCGGCATGGTTCCTTTTTGTCCTCGCTCTTTTTCGTTTTTTTTCTCGTTCCTTTTATTTTATTTTGTTTCTCTTTTTCTCTTTTTTCTCTTTGTCGGTCTTTTTTCTCTCTTTTTCTGTGTCACATGGCCTTGTCTCTGCTTGCGTGTGAAGCACCAAGATTGAACCAAGGGGGTGTTCCTCTTTCTCTCTGGCCCGTGATGCTGACTCCTTGTCTCAGTTGTTACCTCGCATAGCGCCCAGAGGGAGCGGAGGACTCCAGAATATCTGTCGTTGATTTCTATTGACTTGCGGACCCCTCGGGGCCAGTTTATTACAGTGTACCTTTTTAGGGTACAGTAGAGGTCCCTGTTTAAGGCCGCAAATTTAAGGCCGGTGGCCCTGTTTAAGGCCGGTGAAATCGCCTGCCCCAAATGCCTTCCTTTGTAAGGCCGCACAGGCCTTAAAAAGGAATGGTCCCTATTTATGGCCGCACAGGCCTTAAAAAGGGATGGTCCCTATTTAAGACCTGTTGGAACCTCCTCCCACCCTATTTAAGGCCGGTTTTGGGGTGACGCACGCAGGTTCGGCCGCATTATTTTCAAGCCACAACACAGCAGCTCTCGACATCTCCACACACACAACACACAACAACCTAGCGTACCCCTACCGACCCAACCAGTAGGGGCATACATGCCTTGTGCGGCTGGTGAGCTGTGCACTCTACCAGAGAAGACGCCAGTAGCCCCTCACGGCCACGAATGTCGGGGAGGGTGTGGTGGGCGACTGCACGGAGTGTGTGGGGAACGCGACCAAGATGGGGAGTACGAAACCGCCCGCATCTGCGTTTCATGCATTGCCTCCAAGCAAAAGCAAGCCACCAGCGATGCCTGGAAAGTTGGCAAGGGCAAGCGCAAAGGGTCAGCCACGGAGGGCGGAGGCACAGCAGGACCGAAAAAGACGAAACCAGCCAACCACCCTGACATGACAGGTTCGCGCACGCGGCTGAACATCGGCACCAAGATGGAGATCCTCCGCCTGCTGGACGAGGGCAAATAGGACGCAGAAGTCGATCGCAGAGCAGTTCAACTGCGGGGAGCGAACGGTGCGCACCGTCAAGGCCGAGCGGGCTAAGATCGAGCAGCAGACCGCCCAAACCCGCAGCAGCGCCACCACCAGGAAGAACCTTCGGGCGGGGGATTTCCCAGAGGTATTCATGTTGCTCTCTGTTCAATGTTTGCTTTTGTTCCGCAGCCTGCTGTTTGGTATATTCCACTCGTATCGCACATGTTCAAAAAAATACCGCAGTGCTTGATGTGTGTAGCGCCCCCCCCCAAAGTCTCATTTTATACGTTGAGATCGTGAATTACGCGGTCAGCTTGCACTGGCTGGCTACATCTCGAATGACTGCTGTAAACGCATCTGATGCACCACCTACACAACAAAGGCGCACACAATTTCAAACCAACTAAGATTGAAGCACACGTACACTCACATGCATTTGTGCGTAGGATTGCCCGCCTGTATATTTTGTCGTTAACCTGCATCTTAGCTTTGGCGGGGGTCGCCGGACTTCAACTGTCCTACATATGTAATTCTCTTGCGTGCGTGCGTGTACTTTGGTACTGGTGCGTAAATTTGTGATACATGCGTTCTGTTGCACAGCAATAGTGTGTCGATACGACTCGTGTTTGAAAAAGGTGATGTTCTAACTCGTGCACGCGATTTGAACCCTTTGCTGCTTGCTCCTGAATGCATAGTTGGATGCTCTAGTTCTGGACCTCGTCGAAAAGGCTCGGCTGGCGAAGTACACTGTCACCGGCCACGTCATCCGATCGTTCGGTCGCTCTGCCAAGGCCACCCTGTTGGGCTCGGCAAAGACGACTGATTCGGTGAGGAAGAGGCTCGAGGACTTCAAGGCTGGCGACAAGTGGGGCAAGAACTTCGTGAAGCGCAACGACCTCCACAGCCGAACACTTCATGGGACGGCCGGCAGCGTCAACCACGAGCTCATCGAAGAGGGCATGGAGGAGGTCCGTGCCGCTTGCGAGAAGTACCCGGCGAGGAACATCTTCAACGTCGACGAGACCGGCATCCAGTGGAAGCTCATAGCGAGGACGACGTACCTCGCCGCGTTCGAGGATCGGAAGACAACGAGAGGTTGCAAGAACATGGAGTTCAAGGATCGAATATCTGCGATCATGTGCGCCAATACCAGTGGCACTGCGAAAGTGCCAATGGCGATCATCGGCACGGCCAAGAATCCGCGCTGCTTCAGGCGCCGGAAAAGCCCTCTGAAGTACTTTACGCAAGCCAACGCGTGGTGTGATGGGCCGACCTTCAAGAAGTGGTGGCAGGAGGTCTTTTCCTACCCTTCATTCGGCGCTGGAGCCACGAGCCTGTGCTGCTGCTCATGGACGGCTGCTCGTCGCACGGTGATCTGGTGGATCCTGTCGGGCAGGTGACGGTGGTGACGTACCCACCGAACTGCACCAGCGTACACCAGCCCATGGACATGGGGATCATCGCGGCCACCAAGGTGATCTACAGGAGGGAGCTACTCGACGTCAAGGTGTCAACCATGCTCGTGGCTGATGCACTGCGCGCCGAGGCCAAGAAGCCTAAGATGGTGGCTGGGACCAAGGGCTTGGCGGAGGGAAATCACCCCCACGTGCTGGACGCGGCAGATCTTCTCAAGACCGCCTGGGCCAGCATCACCCCCAGGACGATCGCCAGGTATTGCTTCAAAATAGTTCAAGTGCTGTCCGTTTTTTCCGTCTTCAAAGTTAGAACCCGGTGTTGCATTTTTTTAGTTGTGTGCCTTCGCAGGGCTTGCTGCTAATATGTACGTGTCGCTGTAGAAAATACGAAATAATTTGACATCGCTCGACAACTCGTTCGCCGCAATGTATCCTCGTTGCTGGTGCCCGACGCTCACAATCTCTACTGCGTTTGTGTCGCTGCTCTTCCCGCGTCCCGTCCACCAGGTGCTTCGTGAAGGCCAAGACCCTCCTGGAAGAGATGGAGGCTGCGCTGACGACCGTGCACGGGAAACAGAGGCAAAGCAGCTCGGCGGGCCCTGCGGGAGGGCCAGTGCAGGGGCGTGCAGACAAGGAGCCGGTGGACCTTCTCGCAGAGACCCTCACCAGCATGAGCTCACGGGTGCATGAAGCACAGGAGCGGTCCTGCGGTGTTGACACGGAGTTGACAGAACTGTTGGCCACCCTGGGTATCACTGTCGGAGAGCCTGCCAATGCCGCCGCTGTGCGAGCGGCTGAAGTGTGGGCGACGGTGGAGGACCAGCCGGATGTGGTGGAAGCCATGCAGCAGGACGCGGTGGACGAGATGACGCAGCTGCTCGAGGGCACGCTTCTCGCGGAGGAGAGCTCGGACGACGAAGCGACGGAGGAACCCACGGCTCGTATGGCACCACCGCCGTACGCGGCAGTGTCGTCGCACTTCGGGGCTCTGGAAATGGCAGCAGAGGAAAGCGGCAACCATGACGCCGCTTTCCATCTGCAGAAGGCCAAGATGGCGACGATCGCAGCACATACTTGGAAACCAGGGAGGCAGACGGACATGAGGCAATTTTTGTAAACTCGATAGGCGCATGGGGGGGGGGGCGTAAGTTGAGTGGCTTTCCCGGGTCCGGTATTGTAGATCAGTTTCAACAGCTGTCACGGCAGAGTCTTGTCTGCCAATTTGGTCGGTCGGTCGCCCTTGATCGTATGCAGGAACACTCTTGTTTTTTCAACCATCGTGTGCCGTTGCTATTGCATGCAGAAGATGTGTTTTTTTTTTTTTGTGTGCCGTCGTTGTTGGACGGGTAAATATTAACAATGTGCAACACATGTAGATCGTTGTAGGTTTTTGTGGCGTATCTACGTCCTCTCAAACTGAGCAGCATCAGCACGTAAGCAGCATATTTGTCGACCCTTCGTGAGTAATATTTTTCATTCTATGGTGTCCTTGCCGTCCGTACTTTCACGTCTTTAATTTTCACGTGACACT
The DNA here is from genome assembly GCA_000310025.1 of Ectocarpus siliculosus. Classification (NCBI taxonomy): domain Eukaryota; class Phaeophyceae; order Ectocarpales; family Ectocarpaceae; genus Ectocarpus; species Ectocarpus siliculosus. Next base: position 561,799 of record FN648938.1, on the reverse strand, counting down.
CTGCTTTTCTGTCGTTTAGGTTGGTTTTGTGACTTGGACCACGACATATATGTTGACCAGTTACAGTAATGTACAGTAGGGTAGTCACCAAGAGGGAGGCACTTGGTAATTTCTGTTGTTGTTACAGATTGGCGGGTAATAACATTTGGAAACGTGCAAACATCATTTGACACGCTGTGTCGTCATTCAGTACATACATACGTAGCAGTGCCATGTGGTGCACATCCAACGCGGCGCTGTGGCACTGTGAGTGAGTGATGTACACCCCTGCTGGCTTTCAGACATGTTTGAACCGGCCCGCTTCCCGCATAGCCTTGAGTGCGCTGCACTATTCCTCAATAAGGCCGGTACCGGCCTTATTGAGGAATTCATACTCCTGTATAAGGCCTGTACCGGCCTTAAACAAGGGCCGTTTCCAGTAAGGCCGGGTACCCTGTTTAAGGCCGGTTTGTACCTTCCACACTATGCGGCCTTAAACAGGGAGCTCTACTGTAAGTTAACCTGTGACCACGGGAATCGACCGCGTCAAGTGTTGTATCAGTGCGGACATACGAAGGTACTGGGTAGAGAGAGATCGGAACGGTTTTTTGATGTAAAGACAACAATAACAACAACAACAGCAACAACAATATGACCCGACGAAACCATCTCTGTCTATGAAAGTTTCTAATATAATATGTGAGACTAGCAATTATTGCGATCATTGTCGGGAAACCGCCGGCTTTGACTCGAATAGACCGTCTGACGTTTTTTGCGTCTTTTTTCTCTTCAAACCACCACACACGTCAGACATCAACAGGGGGGGTGATGCGTAGGACAGGTGTTGGTAGGTGGGAAGTATTGCAACCATTGGTGGTGACAATCCGCAAGTAGGAGGCAAGACACTGAGCAGTGTACCTTGCTGATGGTTGCAGATGGTTGAACGGCAAGAAACCCTACCATGGGTGTGACTCGTCCAAGAACACGTGCGGGGATTTTGTTTTTTTTGTCTTCACTTCATTTAAATCAGCGCTCACAGCACTAGTGCCGTTTGCTCCAACCCGTGGTCACACAGAAGAGCCTCTCTCTACCCTCCCCTCCTGCGGTACTTTGCCTTCGCTTTTTAATGCGAGAAGAGTTTAGCACTCTCTTCCCTCTGTGTACACACGAACTAGCGCTATCCACTAGGCCAGAAGCGGAAGCGAGAGAAAAACTCACTTGCAAGAAAAGCTCGCTTACGCCGGGATTCGAACCCCTGATCTGACCTCTAGTAGAAGGTTTCGAGGATACCAACTAGACCACCGGGGCGGGATGGGGAACGGGAGCTTTTTTCGGAATTCCGTACCCACCCTCTCCCCGTAGACCGCGATTAAATATGAACAATTCAACGGGAGCTCTACACTGCGCGCGCGAAATGTTAAATCGGCACCAAGAGAGAACAAGCTCCTGAATACCGCCCGTGGTATGCATGTATCATGGTATGCAATCAAACTTGTGAATATCGCCCATCGTGTCATGGTGTGCAACGCACTGCTGTACGCCCTCTGGCGCGGGATTCCATGGTGGTGTCAATCACAATTACAGAGAACCACAGCACCGGAGCCTTTTTACAGAGGACCACAGCACCGGAGCCTTTTCCTACTTCCACAGAAACACCAGGAATGCTTTCACATTTGCAAGCCCGGAGAGAAACCGGGACTATTACATGTGTGCAAATGTGTGCACGTGCAATCACTGAAAGATAAACTGTTCGAGATATAACCACAGCAGTCGAACGGGGGTTGTTGGAGCCTTACCTTAATCTGTACTGTGAGTGGGAGAAAATACGGATGTTTTAATATCAGCGCTTTCGCATGGATACTCGGCTTATTTTTGTCTATTAAACCTTATTTTCACTTTGGTATTGTCAATGATGATGCCAGAAGGCGCTAACAATCACAATAACATCTGGGATATATATTTTACGAAACACCCCGTGCTGCCGGAAGTGCGCCAGCACGAGATCGTATTTTTGAGACCCAATCGGTCATGATACCAGCAGGCGCTAACAATCGCAAAAACATCTGGGAAATGTTTTACGAAACACCCCTTGCCGCCGGAAGTGCGGTAGCTTGAGATCGTATTTGAAGACCCGATCGGTCAAGGGTGTGTGTGTGTGTGTGTGTGTGCTCGTAGTCGTGCAGGCGGGAGAGGGGTAGTGGCAGCAATGGCACCGGCCTACAGACAGACATAGTCTAATCACAACCAGGGACTCTAATCACAACACACGCGAAGCGATGCACTCGTGCGAAATGTGCTCACAACCTGACGACACAAAGGTGAATAGACTAATGTCGTTGTAATAACGTACAAGGAGAGTGGGTGTCTCGCCTCTTTTGGGTGTTTCCTTCCTCCCTCGGGTTTCCCGACCCTGAAGCCGAAGCCTTTTTTTCTTTTTTTTTGGAGGTTGATCGTGCTTTTGTGTTTGCTCTCTTTTCCTCCGGCAGCACTAAGTACTATGTCTTCTTGCTTGGAGTTATTTTGCCTTTGCGTCTCGCATGTGCCTCCGTGTTGTGGCGGGAACCCAAAAAATTACAAGGCGCGCACTTGCCTCGGCAGTGACCTGGCCCTCGTGCCCACCCTTTGACAAGAAGAAGCCCGCACCAGTCAAGTCTTGGTTCACGGCAAGCATCGGATGTGTGCCGTGGGCGGTGGTTGCCACTGCACACCTTTCACTCTTTCACGTCGGAGTCGCGGCACGGCTGTTCGTTGACTCTGGCGTGTACGACGTCGTCCGGAAATCTAGTGACCTTTGTTACATATTCGAATGGCCCTATATGTTTCGGAACAGAGTTGTGTGCCTCAGCTTGTCGTCTTGTGGCAACGGCCATGCATGGTGTACCTGACTCCTGCTCTTTTTTTTTTTGCTGCAATGGCTGGCTGTATCGGGACTCGTGCTCGTGCGGCACTGTCTTGCTCGTTTTCTCTCCTTTCTGGTAGGTGCCCATCTTTTCGCTGCCGCAGGAGTGGCTGTGGTGCGAGTCCTGGTGCAGCGACGGCAGCAAGGCCGAGGCGAAGACCATCGACCTGTGCAACAACCCTCAGGTACTCACAGAAAGAATCGACCGTGTTTCGACCATCGACCTGTGCAGCAAAACCCTCGGGCATTCATGTGACAGTCACTCGTGTTTAGACATCGACCGTCGATTGAACTCTCAGGTACTCATAGAATAGTCAATCGTTTTTCCACCGTCCACCTCCCCAGGAAACCATAGAACAGACCAGTCAATTTGTTGCGAACAGGACGTAGAACCCTCAGGTTGTGACCATCGACCTACAAGTCGAGGTAACCATAGCATAGTTGTAGTTTTATATCATGTTTCGGCCATCGATGACCCGTGCAACACCCTTCAGGTAACAAATCACATGAAATCGCCAACCGTGTTCCGGCGGCGTCGGCTGTCTGTCTGCTGCCTGCCTGCTGCTTCTTGGCCGCGAGACGGACGCGCTCGGTTTTTCGTCGTGGTGCCGAAGCTTGTTTTACACACCACTTTTCATCTCTAGCCGCAGAAAAATTGGGTCCGGGATAACCTAGCAATGAACTCACAGCATTTTTTATTTAGGTCCGGGCACCACAGAGCAGTGATTCTACTACTGTTTTTTTTTTTGGGCCTTTCGGTCATCGACGTGCCTGGCTGTGGCCAGGAAGAGGGACAGTATCCCAACAACCGGGACTCCACTTTTTTTGTTTGTTTCAGTCAGAGACGTTGGGTTGCGTGTGTGGGTGTTCCTGGCGCGTCTTCGTTCGTCCGTGGCTGACCTTGGCTTCCGTGTTTACCGAGGCAGAGGGGCACGCCCTAGAGTTCCACGCGCGCACGCAAATCAAACGCGCTTGGGAACTAAAGGCAGAAACTCTTGTTGAGGTGGCGGGCGATCGTTTCAATGGTGGTGTTCCTGCGGTCTTGCCTGAAAGATGGAGTGGACAGGTCGACTTTCCTCCGATCACATTTTTCTTCTTTTTTCTTCTTTTTGTATTGCTTCTGATGTTCCTGCCACCAGGAGACGGTTTATCTTTGTATCCCCCCCCCCCCTGAAAGCACCAGAAAATAAATTAAGTCATACGTAGCTGTCATCCGTACGCAAGGAAGTAAGCACAAGATGCCGAACACCCTTAGCAGGATGCAGCTCACCCTTCATGCGACTCGCCAAATACCTCACGGCGCTTCGCGCTTGGTGATGTGAGAGCCTGGTCCGGTGAGAACCCGGCGTGCTCCGTCC
>FN648938.1:532542-553405 GCA_000310025.1 Ectocarpus siliculosus | reverse complement strand
TGCGGACCCCTCGGGGCCAGTTTATATAGGTACCTTTTTAAGTTTTAACCTGTGACCACGGGAATCGACCGCGTCGAGTGTTGGATCAGTACGGACATACATACGAAGGTACTGGGTAGAGAGAGATCGGAACGGTACAACAACAACAACATGGGCTGGACCCCACGCACTCTACTACCTGGTATCGTTTTTAGCTGTCGTCAATTATTGGCGGCAGCACGGGACGTTCTTGCCTCGGCAATACCCAACCAAGTCATGTAGAAGAAGGCGCGCAGCAAGAAGAGGGGATACATACTACATGCTCACACATTTTTGCAGCCTCCGGTAGTACCCGGGTGGTCCAGGGTGCCTTGCGTGAAACATGCAATGTAACTTACCTGGAAGCCTTGAGTCATGACAAATTGTCCTGTATAGTTGGTGTGCTCGAAAACTCCCCTCCGTTGTTATTTATTAAAATAGTAGCCGGGGTCAGGGGTTCGAATCCTGGCGGAAGCGAGCTTTTCAAGCCAAAGTGAGTTTTCTCTCGCTTCCGTTCCTGGCCTGGGTGTAAAGCGCTACTTTAGTTCGTGTGTGCACAGACGAATGAGAGTGCTTGCATTACATCCCCGCAGGAGGGGTGGGAAGGGGGCCTCAGGGAGGGGAACCCTTCTTCTGTGTGTCCACGGGTTGGAGAAAACGGCACCAAGTGCTGCGAGCGCTGACGACAAAAAAGAACACGAAAAAAATACATGTACACTAATAAACTGGCGGTCAACTTCTAAAACGGTTGTTTGCGCCTTTTCGTGCTTGTTGTTTCACCTCCAATACGTGAGATCCACTTTGTATATATATATGTTTGTTGTTGGCGATCGAGCTGTGGCGATCAGCGGTCAGCCAACGCGGGTGATGTAACCATCTCACAGCAACACTTTCCGCCAGTCAGTACCACCGAGAACGAACCCAGAACGAAGTAGCTTGGACGATAGGACCACTTTCTTCATGCTGACCGCGAGCAAATTAACCCGAACCACCAGAGGATGGACGACATACGATAAGAAATAAGAAACGGCTACATTTCGTTCATTCAGTGTAGTAGTCTCCAAGATCCTACCGGCGTTCTACCGGTGGAGCTCTCTCATACTGTGTACTTCAGCGGCCAGGCGCGGCGGCTTAACGTTGATAGCAACTCGCAGGCGCATGTGCGCATGTGCGTTGCCCGGTGAGGATGGGCGCAGACAAACTCTATTTTGCAGGTTATCTATGATGCACCCGACGTTAGCACCCGACACGTACGTAGTTGTACCAATTAATTGGTGTTCATGTGACGCTTTTTCCCGTACCCCCCTCTCATTGGCATTGGGCATTGAACGGGTGAGTGAGTTCGAGAAGAAATGAACGGAAGTCCAGCAGAGACCGGAGATAAATGCTGGAAACCGTGGCTGGAAACCGTGTGTGGTCTGAAACGCTCAGGATACCGCAGCCATCATCTGTGAACAGGGTCGGCGGTCGAAAGGGGCCGCCGAAAGGGGCAGTAGCCGTTATCCTGCGCGAACCACCCCAAACAATCACTCTTCAGCCACGCCTCCGCAACACACCGCTGCCCGTCGTCACAAGAAGCGTGGTTAGTTGGACTCACTCGCACCGCCGAAGTATTCGCAATGGTGCTTCGAACGGCTGAGCGGAGTGTCGCCCCGCTAGCGGTGGTGGCAGCCGCATTGACTTGCTACCTGGGAGCCGTCGATGCTGCATGCGACGGCGAAAGGTGAGTGGTGGTGGCTCAGAGCAGTATGACCCGGCCTTGGCGAGTTAGACGGACAGACCATGATTTCCCCAGAGACAACTTCAAAGATTTGCGCGTACAAGGTCGTAGAACGGTAGCGACGACTACTCACTCTGCTACCTTGTTCGGATACAGTGAGGTTTGTTCACTCTGGACATGCAGTGGGCAATTTGATTGCAACACGTTTCTTCGCCTTTGCTCCAACAATCTCCTTTTCTGTTCTTTTAAAAATATTGAAATATGATGAATGAGAAGGAGACAGATAGATGTGCTCATGCCTCAATGCTTCTTCTGTGGTTCCGTGTAGGCGCTGCCCGTGTGCCCGTGTGCCCGTGTGCAGCAGCAGATCGACAATCGTGAACCAGACTCCTGACTTGTTGTGCATTGGGACAAAGCGATTGCTGCAAGCACGTACTGTCGAATCGCTTGGTTGGCTTAGTCATCGCGTAGAGTTGATCTGCTGTAAGTCGCGAGTGTCTACGCGTGCGTGCGTGTGGCGTTCTTGTTCGTCCGTCTCTACTGTAGAAGTAGTATATTCTCAACGATCGTGACGCTCCTCTTCTCGTTCACTTTTGTCTGACCGTCCTACACCTCCCCCCCTGGTCACTACTTGCGAAGCGCTCCGGAGATCTCGTGGGCGGAATCCTCTAACCGCCTGTACATCAACGGCGGCTGCGCAACGATGGCTGACATCTATGAAGATCGCTCTGACAACCTTGGGGCAAAGGGCCCTCTGTACTACTTTGACCAGGTACGTACATATAAAAATAGCACCGACTAACAGTTGTTGAAAAGCCGTATTATCGTAATAATGTACCACTGCTGTATCTCATTTACTTCTAGTCTCGACATGAAGGCCACGATGAAAAATGTACTGCTTCACGGGACAATTTTATAGCGTAAAACGTAAGGGCGGTGACTCCTCCGAGATCGCCTGATGGATACACGTCCGTCCGTCCGTCCGTATTATTAGTAATGCTGTGTGTGCGGAAGTCATGCTTTGTTTTCCTTCTGGGTTTTGCCAATTTTCAAGTTGGGAACGCGATGTGCAACTACTGCTGTAGACTATTTTGTCTTTTGACAAAACGATCAATAGCAGCAGTGATGACAATTGCTCGAACCCGACAGGAAGGGCGAGAAAGAAAACTCCCTTTGACGATACATAGACTACATAGATATAGTCAGGCGCAACATATTCTTCAAGTTCTTTTGCAATGAATCAACTCTTGAAGGAACGAAAACGAATGTGAGTTGGGCGGGACAGCGCTGTATTTATCCCTCAATGCTGCTAATTATCAGTCAATATATACCAAGCATGCAACAAGATGCTTAATTTGGCACAACATCAACATTGACACCCCACTCTTCTACATCATGCTGCTTTAGCGCCAAGTAACTTTGGGACCGACAAGGTTCGAAGACTGGAAAAAAAAACGGGTTTGTTTTTCGTTGATTTCGGAAATTATGTTTTTTATGGGAATATAGCGAGTTCACGAAAACGACAAAAACTCAGTGATCATGTACGTGCGTACGTACACAGTAGTAGTGAATGTGCGAACTGGCCACGAGAGGGACGTTTTGCTGCACTAATATTTTGGAAATATTTTGGAAAATCATCATGTAGACAAACAACACGAGAAACTCCCGAGGGCAGTTGATGTTGGATGCGCCGTTGGGCAAGGCCTCTCGGTGGACTGCATTGATTTGCTTGCATCCCCCAATGCAAACGCCACATTATTTCCTGTATAAACAAGTTGTTACTAAATCCTTCATGTAACGGGGGCACATTTCATGCAAGGGGGTCGTACAATCCACGTAGTAGCCCTCCAGCGTACCGCAGCTCGCAGCCAGCCGCGGTACCGTCCGTAGCAGAGCTATGCCATTGCGGTGTCAGGGGTGGGCAGAGCGATCAAGAACTTTCGTGGTGTCAGGAGAGAGGGTGCAGAGCAACGGGAAGTGAAGCTACATGGTTCGGACATATTTGTGTCGCACGAGTGTGCATGTGTGTGCATGATGTGAGCATGGTTGTGAGCTACATGCGGTCCGCCAGCCATCAAACGCTAGAAAAAAAGCCACAGCGGTGTGGGACGAATACACAGCAGCAGTAGGCATGGACATGTGACGGCACCAACCAGTATGACACACGTGTTATCCCAGATCATCAGGACACTGGTTCTGGTGTAGAAGGAATCTCTCTGGCAATACTGAGTCTTGGGTGTAGACGCGACAAGATGCGTGAGCTCTGGAGCGAGCTGAGTGTGGCACAAATATGTTCGAGATCACATAAAAACACACACACACACACACACACGCATTATGCAGGTCTCCAGCTGACAAAGCCAGACTGAAGAAAAAAGCAGCTAAAAAAAAGCAAAGGCCGTGCGATAACCCTAAATATTGTTTAACAACATATTCGCGAAATTGAGAGCGAAGCATGAAATTGAGAGTGAGATTATTTATAGGAAGATAGAATAGAACAGGCGTACGATTCCTGGAGAGCCAAATGTCTACTGCCTCTGAACCAGCCTCCCGCATGTAGTAACCAGCAGTTGAGGAGAGAGAGAGAGAGAGAGAGAGCTTAGGGAGAGTTGTCACGATGAGCACACTCCGCAGGAGGGAGATGGAGGGCGAAGGCGCTCGACGCGAGAGCGCTCGTAGAAACTGCGGTGTAGTCTTGTTGAGGGAGGAGGTGGGGGGGCTTCGGGGAGTGAAAATAAGTACAATGCAAGGCAAATTGTAATTAAGTAAGTAATTGTGGATGGCATGGGGTGTTGCACGTGGCGAAGGTGATGCCACCGCCGTAGGCTCATGGACAGCCCCTCTTCGGTATGTTGCCCGCTTGAGTAAGCTTGGAATGATGGCGTTTCAACGCATGTGATGTGTGGGTATGTGTCATTTTGGTTCTGGTTTGTCATTTATTTGTTTTGTGTTATTTCGCCATATTCGCCCAAGGTCAAATTTCGTGGACTTGTCGCAGGGGCTTTGAGAAGTTCTGAGTTACTTGTAGGTGAGGGGGGTTGTCCTTAAGCACTACTTACTGCTGTACAGTACTCCAAAATTTGAAATCCAAACTTGAAGTGTCCCCAGCCCGTCACGGCTTTTTGCATGAAGAACCACTCAATCTGAGCCAAATTCTATGCGATATTTATTTGAGGGTGAACGGAATATTCGGGATAATTGGAGTTTTATGTGTCAGACATGATTGATTATAGACCGGAATGCGTTCACAGCAATACTCCTGCAACACACAGATGATGAATGAATGTGATATGCAACCCTATAAAAAAGGGGATAGATACCCGGGGGATAACGGGGGGATGATCCGGATTTTTCCCTAACAAACGATGGAAAGTTGACCATTGCTTCAAAGTGCTCGTATGGGGCAAGACTTACATATTTTGGTCGTATTATTTTTGTGATATTTCTGCTGGCACTCTGGCCTTTTATTTCAACAACGTTTTTTTCACATTGTACAGTTTTTTTCTACTCAACATGCGAAAATGGGACAACTGAAAACTGAGATGACCTTTGGGCCAAGAAAATTAGCGAAAAAAAATATATACCATGGTATGGAATATAATATTTTGCTCAAATGGAAAAAAAGATGGAAGCTTTTTTTCGGGGCTCGAACCCGCGACCTACGAAATAGACGTCCAGTCAGAGATATAGTTCGGGTCAGGTGGGAACAATCTACACCTTCCTGTAGCCAGGTCCTGCGTGCACGTCGTGCCGTAAATATCACCACACGCAAGCACACGGAATGGATAGAGGGAGAAAGACAAGAAAGCCTGTACGAAAAAATTTCATGAAAAGTTGTGAAAAGAAGAAACTTTTTTCACACCCCTCCTGGCGGGTGTTGGGAAAACCTTTTTTTGTGCGCCCTTGGCAACCCTGATACACCTTGCTTGGTACTTGCAGAAGAGCCAAATTTAATTAACGATTCCTTTTTCTGTGCTTGTTTTTCGTCGCCGCGGTGATACTGCTGCTGTAGATGCGCCCGTAGCCCCATGTATAGTGTACTACATGTACTTAAGCACAAACTACCCACCACCCGGCTGGGCTCTGGGCCAAAAACAACCAACCGGAGACGCACGCCCTAACTTGGCAAGCTTCCATTCATGCTGATTCGGCCGTACATATGGTTTGTTCGTGCGTCTGCCCGTCGTTGCGAGTTCAGGAGAACAACGTCATTTCAGACACTTACACTGGTGTATACTATCTCGACAGCCACATCCACATCAGGAACGCCGCCACTCTCGAGATCGACGGCACGGGAGCCCTCGCGTGCGAGACTCTTCTTATGGTGAGACAGTCTACAGTAGAACCTGCGAGTGAACACCGTTGAAACTGCTACGCACCGGAGCTCCTCCAACGAGGAAATAGCGGTATCCAAACGCTATTAACACAATCAAAGCGATAAAGAACAACGTACGAGACCAGGCCACCACATCATGACCGTCGCTGTCACCTCTATCACTACAATTAATAACGCACATCAACCGCAGGCGGGCAACGACGATATTACGGGCACGGACAGCCTGAATATTCGCGCCCATGGAGGGAACCTGGTTGTCCGTGACACGAAGATCTTCTCGTGGGACATAACCACGGGTACTTACGACACGGACACGGGCAACGGCCGGCCGTAAGTTGCAAGGAAGTACCAAACGCCGTGATACCTTCGGTCGGCTCCATACCCGAAGACTCTTTGGTACGGGCTTTGTCGTCTCTTGAATGAGTGTCGCCAAAAAGATTGTTTGGCCCATATACCGTCGGCCTGCGAACAATCTCGTTGCGTTTCATCTCGTCACCGCGTTTAGCTACTGGTACTCCAAAAAACTGAATTAAGCGTACGTGTGGGCCCCGAGTAGGCAGGGCGTTTAGGGTTATTTATTGGAGAGTTGCTGGCGTTTACCCATCTTGTGGACAGGTATTTGAGCGCGATTACCGAGTTCATTACTGGTCGCGATGAGGACTTGTGCCCGTCCGACACCCAAGCCGGCGAAGATGGATATAGCACCGGTCAAGCTAAAGAACAGATGGGGGTCGCCAGGATGGACATCTACGACTCGGAGCTGGCATGTGAGCATTCTACAGTATAAGAGTTAGCATACAGATTCCATCAAAGTGCGAACAACCTGCGAGATGTTACGAATCGTGCCCACTCTGAGTTTGATATTGGGTCTCCCAAGCAGTGACGGCTCGACTTGTGAAAAGTGGATTCTTGCCACACATCGAAAGGGAAGTATAGAGACTCTGCGGGCCGCTCTTAGATTGCTACATACACACATACCACGGCAGTATTAGTCGGAGGTATTTTCTTAAATTCAGTGAGTGCATGGGCGGGGGAACAATCGCGAACCGGACTCTGCAAGTAAGTATGTTGTACTTTTTGGGGGGCGACGCCGCTTCAGACGAGTGTGGTCATCATCGCTCCCACAGATATGTGCCGAGGCATGAACGTGTCGACCAAGTACTTCAAGGTCGCTCCTCACGTGCCTTTCCAAGTACTTCATACGTGTTTCGGGTGTTTCCCAAATATTTTGTGACAGGGGGCCCTACGGCCGATTTCCTACATTAGTTGTTGACGAATGTTATGGTATTTGGAGCCTTGGACTAAGATGCCATTTGGGCGGGTATATGTTTTAGGAATATCCCGACCATCTGCCCAGGTTCTTGTTATTCCGTCATTAGGCAGGTACAAAAGCGGTACGATGGTTAGGACCTGTTAAAACGCAGCAGCACCAGCAAGCCATGTGCAAGCGTTCCCCCTTCCTCAGTGTTGCCTGGAAGTGAGCGAAAGCGAATGCCTGAGAGACAATGGAAGGATACCTGAATCTCGTCACGCAAGATGTATGGCTTGGTTGCCCCGTCCAGCCCTGACAAACGCTTCCGTGGAAGTTGCTGTCACAGAAAATTTGCTCTGCTCCCATGAAGATACTTTCTTACAGTTTCGGGGAGGCGTTTGAACTTTTCCGTGGAAGTTAATGACGAGACTTCCACGGAAGCAACCACCTGCTGTTAACACGACGAATGCAACTTCTTTGCAGTTGATAGGGGCAATTTCCATGGGAGCTTAAGGAAGCTGGCGCCGGAATCCGACACGCAGCTCGCGGCTTCCACGGAAATGAGCGGCTTCCATGAAAGCCGTGCTTTCTTTCATGAAGGAAGCGTGTGAACCTTTCATGGACTTCCATGGAAACATGACGTGGCTTTCTCCATGAAAGTCGATATCCAAAAGAAGCTTGTACCATTTGTCCAACAAGTTACCTTCATCGGTGTGAAATGGTGCGGTAGACAAGCTGTGTCGCGAACCACGCCCCCCCCCCCCCCTCTTGCTTGCTGTCCTATGCATTTCCGTATGCATCTTGACCACAGATCTCGGGTACTCTGAGAGCGAGTCGTACGGTGTCTCCTACAAGGCTCGCGGGTTGTGCAAGACCCTCGAAAATGTCGACATCTTCGACGATGATCAGGTCAATTTGTCTTTGCTTCGTTTGGGATCGGTGCTGCGCTTCTTGCGAATCAGGCATTGGTTCGCCCTGCCTTCGCTGCAACAAGCAAGTCACCAATGCATCCCCAACAGATAAAGCTGTTTGCTACTGTACACAGTAGTCTACATAGTTCGCGCTTGGTTTTTTTTTCCGAACTTCGCTTCGCTCTCGAGCCTATCTAATAGTCAAAACTATTCATCACCGGAGGGCTTCTTTCCCGCGTGCTAGATACTTGTAAGGCGTTTTCCTGAGTTTTCACTGCTTTTAGGGTAGCCAGTGACTGGAGTGTTGCGAGAGAGAGGTCGGTCATGATTGAGAGAAGTGTGCGGAGTGGACTTAGCCAGCTGCTCTTAGGGAAACGCTAAGGTTATCTGAAAAAATACTACGATTTTCGTTGCCTTTGCTATTGACACTGCAACATTCAATAGGATTTCCCTGTGTACGGAGCCTACGCGGTCTACGGAGACATCTACAGGTCCAAGATCCACAACAACGTAAGAATACAGAGAAATGCCCCTTTATTGTTCACATCTACTTTACCTGTGTGTCTGGTGTAAGTACCATGTGGGGCAGTACTCCCTCGATTTCAATGGCGATGTTTTGATCCTACCTTGCGATTTGTAGAGAGTTAGGGATTCCTCCGGTCTCAGCCCCCCTGTTCATTGTGCCCTTGCATTGAAGGAATAGAAAGTGGTCAAACGTTTCATTTTGTTTGTCCTCCGTCAAGCGGCGACCTGATGTTCGTTTGATTGCCATGAAACAGTGGTAACTCAGGATACTGACGGCATCGAGACGATAGAGATATCAGCAAGCAAACTACGGTTGTAGATGCGTGAAGTCTCGACCACAACAACGGGACATGAGCCCCCGTACTTTCACTTCCGTAAAGGGTGATTCCCTTTGCCAGCGCTACTATCCGTCCAATCTTTATTTCGCTTCATATCACTTGTCACCCACATTCTGCAGAATGTTCCAGGGTACACGAGTCCTTCCGTCACCCATACTCTGGCCGGGAGTATCCAGGGTCTCAGGAAAGAAAGCGCAGTAGTCTAGTCTTGATTCGGTTTCCATAATAGTTACATTGTGGTCGTGGGTTCGAGACACTTTGAAGTGTTCTCGGCTAGAGTATGGGTGACGAAAGGACTCGTGGACCCTGGAACATTCTGCAGGATTTGGGTGGCGAAGGTTATGAAGCCTATAGATCGCCACAAACCTACCAACAAGACCAAAGGTGTTGGTTGACAACAACTGAGAGTCGACGACCACGGTACCATTGATTTTTCATGTTCGGTTGATTCCTTGGCACGTATTCGCTGATTTCGACGAATATAATTGCGTTTGCAGTGGTTCGGGCACTACTCCTACGGGCACCAGGGCGGCAAGTGGATCGACAACGACGTCTACGACAACGTCGGCTACGGTAAGCGCCAGTTGACGAACATCTTGCTCAAGCGTACCCAATCGCTCTGTCCATACTCTTAGTCTTGCTCGTGGCGGATGGGTACGCTTGCAAAATGTAGTTATTTTTATATATTTAGCACTGTAACCACTCAAATCAGCCCACACCATTTTTCTTGGTTTTCACATATTTATTCCACAACAAAGGGTAAGCACTGCAACAAACTCTGTATGCGGTTGCTTTCTTCCATTCTTTTTCGATCGGCTGGAGAAGGCTTCCTGCGAAGACATCTTGGGCCGATATTTAAGGATGAACAAAATCCAGCGTACCATGAGTCGAAACCAACAGATTTACGGTTTGATTCGGTTCTACGGTGTGATTCGGTTCTTCAGCGAGCAACGGCTCGTCGTCTGGTGGTGATTTGAGGTCGTCTGCAGAACAACTACTGCAGCCCAAGTTGTATTCATGAAATGCGCCAGCAATAAAATTGTGCTCGTTAGGTGTGATGGGTGACAAGTGGAGGTCAACGGTGCTCCGTATGTTTCAGTTTTTTCTACCTCTCCTCAATACATACAAATATTTCCTGTTGTACCCTCCACTTACAGCTCCACCTCCACTTTGCCCACCTTCGCACGCCGGTTCTCTGCATCAGGCTTCGACCCGCACGACGATTCCGACCACCTCGAAATTAGGGGCAACAAGGTGCGGGCAGCGGGCAGCGGAATCGGTTAACCTAAATTGCTGGGACATGCACTGTAGGCAAAGGAACCTTGTTGGAAAATGTCAAGGGTTGCTGCGTGCACGTCGTCAACAAAATGTGTACATGATTTGCCCCGGCTTATGTTGCGCGCGTCTTGACCTGCTCCGGTGCCCACTCACAGTATCGAATGTTCATGGAATGTTTATCAAACTCTTTACCACTCTTTACTATGCTAATGTCTGCCTCTGGCTCTCTCTCTCTTGTGTCACTCCTTGATGTTCCTCCTCCCTGTTCCTCGATCGTTCATATTGGGTGTGTCTCCTTCCGCCCCCCGTACCCGCTCGCGACATACACATTATATATCGGGCATCCACCAGGTCTGGGGCAACGGGTACCACGGAATCAGTGAGTCGTACGAAATGAGAACGCGCAGTACTTACCCCCGGTGGTCGCCTTCCGCTAAGCACATCTGCAAAGTAAACATAATGCGCTTGGTTGTGTGTAGCATAGCCGATGTCGTCGGAAATATGGATTTTGTGGGGCCTTCAGTTTCTCCGGGACGGTAGACAGCCAAAATCTGTTTTATGCCATCGGCACCGAAACAATGACGACGTGCAACCCATAATGCCTGCCCATGACACGAGTACCTCAGTTCTATTGACTCTCCCCGCGCACCCTTTGCACCGCGTCCCGTTGATCCTTTTGTCGGTGCCGCCATTATCATTCACAAACACCGACGCCGCCATCACGACCACGCGCAAAAACAAATTAGTTGCTTCGAAGAGATGCACCGACATCACTATTGCCGACAATGAGGTCAGTGGCGTCAGGAATGAATCCCACAGGATGCCCCGAGTCTACTGACATCGCCTGCATCGAGCTACATCGAGACCTGTTTTGTTGGGGTGATTTTCTCCTTACCTGTGCATGGAAACCTGCAGCCGCTCTCGTTGAACGTTAGAACTATTGAAAGTATCGCCAACTCGCGGTGTCTTGTCTAGAAACACTGCTGTAGGGTGTTTTCTTCTAGTGCCTCGATTGGTTGGTCTCAAATGTTCTGTATCATAGGCTTTAGAAGCACAAGATCCCACACAAACGGATGCCTACCGTGCGCGATTTCCAATTCGTGTTATTCGAAGACGCGTAACGTTGATCAGGCTCATACACCCGAAACCAGTTGCCTAACAACAATTTGTCAAGCGTGGCTGGTCGTCCACAGAGTATCGGCGCATAAGCCGCCCTCCCGACACCACCCACACCTTTCGAGAGTTTGCATACCTTCGGGTTGTGCCCTCGCCGTGTGTTTTCTCGTCTACGTGGGAAGCTCCCTCGATTGCTTCCTGATGACTGCGGTGTGAGCTTGCTGCGTCTTGAAACTATTATGAGAGTTCGGTCGAAGCTCCTATCCCACCATCGATGTTCGTTCGTCAGGCAGAAGTCGGTGCAACAATTCCATATCATCCAATTTACTACGCGATGCAAGCACACGCTGCACGGAACGCTGGGGCCCCGATGCCCCCGAAGTCCAGGGCTGGCGTAGTCTTCGATGTCCCACGACGTCCTTCTCGACCACCCTTGAGCCAGCCCCACCGCATCCAATACCATCTTACCTCCGCGCCACTTCGCGTACTCCCCTCCCGGCTCACTCCATTGAACTGCCTGGGTAGGTCTGGGACAACGCCGAGAACGGCATCATGCTCCACCGGTCATGCGATCGCGCGACGGTAACCGGTAACACCGTCAGAGACTCCGGCGATGCAGGTCTCGCCTTGTACGAGAGCTCCGACTGCGACGTCTACGACAACGTTTTTGAAGACAATCCCCGTGAGTTTGTCGATGGTGTTTCTCTCAGCTGGTTGTGGGTTGGAGACATTATATATGTATGAAGGATATGGACACATCCAGTGTTCACTCGAAAAAGGGTCCTGCGTTGAAGCGAATGCGAATACAAACGCCAAAAATGTATTGAAGGGAAATCAAGAACGTCGATACATCCTACCAACCATCACCAAAAGGTCAACAAGGGCAACATGAGGAATGAAACGGCTCTGCATAGTCAATATTGGTAGAGAAAACACTGTCGCATGTTGGGCCACGCTTGGCGCTTATTTGCATATCCAGGAGAAATCTGACAAGGGGGCGACGTTCCTAAGGTTACCTGTTCAGTATTGTACTATTCTCTGCGAAGGTTGGTAGATACCGCCACCGATTATACGTAGGAGTCGCGGCACCGGCCGAATCGGTTTCTGATATAATAGCAGGGTTGGTTATAACATGCCGCGGAGACACGCTCCGTTTTGTTGAGTGAAGCAAAATGTAAAATGACAACATTACAACACGAGCAAAAACTCGCAAGCGAATCTTTGTGGTCATCAAGAAAATGCGCCTCTGGCACTCGATGGTCATCGACGACAGACTCCGCTGTGCGGTTGACTCGCAGATAGTAATTTCACGCAAATAGCATGTAGATAACGAAAGAACCGTGTGGAAATGTCTATCAAAAGATGACCAAGTGGTGACCCGCAACATTTGGTCTTGCCCTCGAAATGAAACTCCGAATGGATCGGATCCCTGCGCATCCCACAGCAGACTTAGTCGTTGCCAGCTTAAACAGTTTGGTGCAGGCAAGGATCAATTTTCTTGGCATCTGACGGAGGGTACGAAGTGGCGCGCAGACAGCGGGTGTTTCCTGAACTTGTACTTCACAATGTGGGGGAGGGTTGCGGTCCAGACCCCCTACATGCAATGTTCACGTAACAGCTGGGTGGCAAGAGCACAGCCGATTATGATGTATCCGTCAAGGCGGGGTGGGGTCAGAGCGCGAGAGCTGGAAGACGGCTCGCAACCAGAGACACCTACATTGTAAGTGTATGAAAACGCACCATTTGCTGTTGTTGACACGTGTGGCTCTCGTCGACTCATCGGTTGTATATGGCGAAAATCCATTGAAACAGGTGGTGTGCGTTGGAGCAATGGCGCGAACAGGAACAACGTCTACAGCAACACGATCGCGGTTGGGTCCGGAGACGACGATGACTACGCCATCTACTTTTGTGAGTTCTTCGTGTATATGAGTCTCGGATACACATCTGTTCAAATTGTTCAAACGATCTAGTACCAATTTTGCGGCAATGGCATTTTCGGCTCAACCTTAGAGTGCATTCTTGGCGAGATGTACGTGTTAAGTTCTGAAGTCCAAATTCAAACATCCGTACTGCAGTGGACCAGCGCATAAGATACACGGAGAAGGGCAGAAATAACGCGCACGTTAACGGACACAATCCGGTTTTTCGCTTTTTTTCCGGGAATCAATGCAATATATTCCCGTCTGTCATTCCGACTCTAGCTACCGTAGACGTGCGCACTGCGAGAACCAACACCAGTTTTTTTCCTGATAGCACAACTTGCGTAACAAAAAGAGACGTTTGGTGAAGAACACGTTCACCCGAAACTTCGCCTGCCTTTTTCGTTTCGAAGTTTCTCCTTCAGTCTACACGGGAGAAACATGTTGGAATGTTTCACGCCAAAAACGCACGGCGAAAGCATGGTCCGCGATGTTATCTTTGAAGTGAAATATGTTGTGTAACGTGCATGTATGATTCTGGTCCAGATCGCGGAAACGACGAGCCCCAAGCCGACGGCAACCCCGATGGCAACCCTAGGGACAACAATGTCTACGACAACGACATTTATTCCGGCAAGGAAGTCGCGTGGTTAACTACGGATGCAGAAGACAACGAGTTTTACGTGAGTGACAACTGTTGTAGAGTGCGCATTATTGGTCCATGTCCGTTGCAAGCATGAGGTTCGCTTGGCACTCTCATTTGTCGGAAAACACGCCTTCAGAACCCAAACGGATGCTTCGAACGAATATGGCGCATATCTCAAGAAAAGTGTGTCGCCATGATTCTGTGCATCATGGCGGCACCGCTAATTTCCTGTTTCTGCCGTCAGTTCGCCCCAAGCTGCAATGAAAAGCAACATAGCTTGGCGGCGGTCGACGAAAGCACCCGTCATTTTGTCCATGTAGAACACTTGGCCAGCGCAAGGCAACCTCTTTCGACTGATCCATGGGGTGATCGAGATGTTCAAATACTGTACCCATTCGAAACGTGCTCGATGTTGGCGGTGATTTACGCATGCATGCTCATAAACAAGACAATGATCGTCCCTATGGCCACAACTCGAAACACTCCCAACGCAAGAGTACCATGAGAAAATTAGAGCCAGCAAAGCTTCCACGCTCCTTGCCCATGTTACTCGTCACCACATACAAGTTACAGCGAAACCTCTTGCACAGGTGTCTTCCGGTGGAAACGTTCCCAGGGTACCATTTCAACGGCGTTGAATCGACATGACGATTGTGCACGCTGCTTGTTGCTATATTTCTCGACACAGGAGAAGAGTCAACACCCGCCTTTGGCTCCAAAACCTGTCACAATACGAAAAGAGCAAAACCGGGGGTGCTGCTACGTTGAAGAGTGTACAATACAGTAGGGCAACTTGTCACAATTACTGTTTGACCCGGGTTCTTGCTTGCACACCCTACACAAAATATCTTCACCATGTGTTGGTTGTTGTTCTTTCTCGTACCTGTTGACATCGTGCTGTTCGCGACATGCCTGTGTTTTCGTTCCTCCATCCCATCCACATTTGCCTGGCGTGTTTCAACTCTGTGTAGATAGGACGTGGTTCGCAAGTGTCCATCGAATCTGGCGATTGCGGTGGGGTGAATAAACCTGAGATTGTCGGGCTCTCCTTCCCTTTTCGACACTCGACCACCTCATGTTTAGACTCATGTGCACGCCCCACTCATGCGAAGATACGCATCCAACACGCTCAACCTACGTAATGTATGCACATGATGATTCAAGCTTGTGCGATGCACATACCGGTTGCAACATTCACTCTCCATTCTGGATGCGTTGTTGAGACTAAGGACAACCACCGAACGATTCCTTGCCTCGCCATGGGCTGTGGTGACCGGTGTGCGAGGAGCTTTACCTGGGGAAGCCCATCCGCTCACACACAACATATTTGCAATTTCTCCACACCATATATCACATGTTTCCTCGCTCCCTGTTCGTGTTGTTCACTGCACCTATATGCAGGACAACACGTTCCACAGTGGGTCGAAGGCTATTTTCGAAGATAGCACCAACAACCTGGTCCGCGACAATACGTTCACAGATTCCAGCTTCGAGTTCTCGGTTACCAACTCGTGCTTTTCCACCGGAACGGATGTCCCGGGCGTGCCTTTGTGCGACGGAACAGGTGTGTGTGTGGTGTGTCGACATGTCTTCTTGTCGTGGACGGAACAGTCTCAGGATAAAGATGGTTATTGCGCCCGAGGACTTAAACCCCTGGGATCCTCTAAATTTACGCAAAAAAAAAAAACGACCATCCTCTCCATTCTCGTTTCCTGCGTGAGGGAGGGTTGTCAGTGTCAGGGCAGTGTATCGGTTTGCAGAACACGCTCAAGACGGACCGATCTACTCATTCGCGGTCGGAATCAACCGCGTCGCTCTTCAAGGGTGCACACCATGTAGCTTAGGCGGACAAGTCATAACGAGGGGTATGTTCCCACTCAGGCGTAATAGATCAGCGCCCGTGTGAAAACGATGCAGTCATTTAAAGCCACTCAACCGCCGCTAACCTGTTGATCCATTCTGACGTTCTGTACTCGGTTCCTCCCAACAGATGATGCTGTTGTCCCAACAGATGATCCTGTTGTCCCGACAGATGATCCTGTTGTCCCGACAGATGATCCTGTTGTCCCGACAGATGATGTCGATTCCGAATCAGCGGACGAAACACAGACGTGCAGCGATGGTACCGAAGGCATCGACGGGAACGGCGTCGTCTGCTGTCCGATCGGCTGTGGTCAGTGCGCAGGGGATGGATGCGGTACGGCTGGATCTGCAAATGGTCTCGGCTCGGAGTCATGCTGTGGGGGCGGTGTGAAGTCTCTCGGCCTGTACTGTGATGACACCAACGAAGCCCCGTGCATCATCGGCAGCCGGCCTGATACCGGTGAGTGGGAGCCCTGTTAGATTTTACGGTCTACCCGTATGACGCATGCACACAGACGCAAAATGAGCAACGTATCAAGTACTGTTGCCTTTTCCTGCAAGGGAGCACCACCCGCAGTGAATCCTTGACGCTCCTGTACGCGACGTAATTCGTCCGGACAGATGATGTCGATTCCGAATCAGCTGACGAAACACAGACGTGCAGCGACGGTACCGAAGGCATCGACGGGAATGGCGTCGTCTGCTGTCCGATCGGCTGTGGTCAGTGCGCGGGGGATGGATGCGGTACGGCTGGATCTGCAAATGGTCTCGGCTCGGAGTCATGCTGCGGTAACGGGGTGAAATCTCTCGGCCTGTACTGTGATGACACCAACGAAGCCCCGTGCATCATCGGCAGCCGGCCGGACACCGGTGAGTGGGAGCCCTGGCAGATACAACAGTTCACCCACAACGTACGCACAAAGTCTATCGTTTATATTGTAGTATTTGCGGCAGAGAAATAGAGGCACGCAATGTACGCATTCCTGAATATAAAGAGCGCCGCTCGCATTGAATCCTCGACCCCACGCGATGTGGGGTGTGTACTACGGACACATGACGGATCAGATTGAGTTACGGCAGCCGACACACTCAACAACGGCATCGAAGACACCGGTCGCAAGCGCACAGCATGCTGTTCGCTTGCCGGTGGTCAATGCTGCGGGACGGGGTGTGCTACATCTATGTTACGGTAGTGTTGCCAACGGTCTCGGAAGTGAGTTTTTCTGCAGCACAGCAGATGTACTGGCTAAAGACTCGTTGTGATGAGACGAACACAGCCCCGTGCATGATCGGTAGTCTGCCGGGTGGTGGTGATTGGAAGCCCTGGCAGAATCCTACAATTAATTCCTACCATTCGTTCAGAGCCTTACACATACAAAATGGGATCCAGAGAAGAGTGACGAGGCTACCCGATACCGGCAAGAGCAAACGCCTCGCGTAAGAACCCTCGCCCCCACCTTACGTATCGTGATTCCTCCGGACAGATGATGTCGATTCCGAATCAGCTGACGAAACACAGACGTGCAGCGACGGTACCGAAGGCATCGACGGGAATGGCGTCGTCTGCTGTCCGATCGGCTGTGGTCAGTGCGCGGGGGATGGATGCGGTACGGCTGGATCTGCAAATGGTCTCGGCTCGGAGTCATGCTGCGGTAACGGGGTGAAGTCTCTCGGCCTGTACTGTGATGACACCAACGAAGCCCCGTGCATCATCGGCAGCCGGCCGGACACCGGTGAGTGAAAGCCCTGGCATAAATTCCACGTCATTCAGAGTCTGTTTCCATCAGACCAAATCGCCGGCAGAAATAGAGACACGCCATTACACCCGCGTCCTAAAGAGAACACCGCCCGCACATGAATGCTCGACACTACGGTGCGTGTTTCCTCCGGACAGATGATATCGATTCCGAATCAGCTGACGAATCAGCTGATGAATCAGCTGACGAATCAGCTGATGAATCAGCTGACGAATCAGCTGATGAATCAGCTGACGAATCAGCTGATGAATCAGCTGACGAATCAGCTGATGAATCAGCTGACGAATCAGCTGATGAATCAGCTGACGAATCAGCTGATGAATCAGCTGACGAATCAGCTGATGAATCAGCTGACGAATCAGCTGATGAATCAGCTGACGAATCAGCTGATGAATCAGCTGACGAATCAGCTGATGAATCAGCTGACGAATCAGCTGATGAATCAGCTGACGAAACACAGACTTGCAGCAACGGTATCGAAGGAATCGACCACAAGGGCGAAGTCTGCTGTCCGCTTGCCTGTGGTCAGTGCGGGGGGTCGGGATGCGGTTCGGCTGGCTCCGCGAACGGGCTCGACGGTGCATCTTGCTGCAGCTCAGAGGTATTGGCTGGCAACGTGTACTGCGAGGACACCAACGCAGCCCCGTGCATCATCTGAATTCTGAAGACGCAACAAAGCCCCGGGGTAAGTCATAGTTTCTACCATGGTATGTCGCTACGGTTAACAGCACCTATTTAGGGGACGATTTGACAAGTTCCCAAGACAGCTGGGTACGCGGAGAGTTCGGAAGGAACACGATAAGTTCAACATACTAATGGTGTAGATAACGGACACGCTTCTTGGTTCGTCGCACTTCGTCGCCACTGAGAAGCGTATCGAGTACATGTGTCTGCCCGACACTCGACTTGCTCTCAATGCTAGGAATTGCCTTTGAATGGGTGCAAAATGAAAAACTGCTCTAGGTAGCCGTTTTCCATCAGCGCCTTCATCAGCGCCTGGGTGTCGCAGTTTGGCCGTTGTTGTCGCCAAAACGTAATGTTCCCGAGACCGGGATACGTCAAAGCTCAAGGATGAAAGTGCAGCGCATAGATAGGGAGGAGATGAAATGCTGTTTTATCTGAACGTTCGCCGCACATGGTGAGTCGGGACATCGGATTTGACATCCCCGGCCGCCATTTGAAGCACGATTCACGCGTAGCAATAATGCTTGTTCCGCAACACGAAAGTTGCCATCCAACCAAGTGCGGCCTAGCCTCAAGCCCGTCCCCGGATGTTTTGGTGAACAATCTTTGGAACTGATCATTATTTTTCCCGTTTTGGCGCCACGCAGATAACTGACGCCAGAACGGTGTTCGAAGGATATCGTGCTGATATTGTGATTGCAAATTTCACGGAAGGGTTTCGGTAGCTGAACTCTCCGACCACGTCAACAATAGAGCTCTGCGTTAGCCTCTTTTCGAGGTTCGCTGTGGGATTTCGAGCCTTGTCTCTACCCTGAGGCAGTAGAGTTGATGCTTCGCCCGCGAAAAGTTGTCATCCCGCAGCCGGGTGTGCAGTCGTGGCGCTTGAGGAGAATGGAGCCGGCTTTACTCCTTGTAGCACTTTGCAATTTTGGTTTACTGTAATACTATTAATATATTATTCTTGCTGTCGTGTGGATAAGGTTAACACAGAGTTTTCCTCCTGCGCCCAGGTATGCCCCCCCCTGCACGGGGCGGCTGCTCGTATCTGGAGTGATGCGTAGATGGGTGTGTAGATACGATAGAGTGGGTGGCACGCTCTTGCCTGGCTTGTATGGGTCTGTTTGTGAATGGTAGTCTGTTGTTGGTTCATCAGCTCTGCCATTGCAGGAAACGGACGAGCGGCACTGCTTCCACGCACGCACACATCCTGTAGTTGTCTCCTTTCGCTACTGTGTAATACTTTCGCAACATGAATTAATAGTATGACCGTATGATTAGGCAAGGCGTTTCCCGAAGTATCGACGTTTTCTCTATGATGCCTCAAACAAACGTGCGTGGTCGCAACGGCGGTGTCTTGTAGCGATGACAGCCCTTTGCCCCCCGCCTTGTGTTCTCGTGTCCTTCCTGAGGCTTGCTGCCGCCCAAATTTGATTGCTTCGTGATATGTGTCGGTGTTTTTGGTGGAGCCCTGGCTTTGTTGTTCTCCTCCTGTTTGTGCCAGCTATGTCAAGTTTTAAGTAGACAGGGAACACTGAAGGGCAATACTTGTACTGTATCCCGTTGCAACACAAGGAAACGGCTTGCACATATGTAGGAGGCGTACACATGTGTCAGGAGGTTTCCCTGGAAAACGCCAAGTCTTTCACGTTGAACAATTTGTGTCACCTGTCGCGCCCCAATTGCCAAGAGTACCAGACAGAGGGTATCGATACGTTCGGCACGTGATACAAGCGACGGGTTGACCGGTATGGTCTATGGGTAATACATTCAGAGTGGTCAGCGGCAAGATTCTTTCTTGAGAAGAAGGTGCGATATCTGGTCGAATTCGACTTTCGAGTTAAGGTTTCGAGTTGGCTTTGTATGTACTCGAGTGGGGTTGCATTGAAATCGAGAATCAATCGAGAACGGTTCGGAAAAACCGAAAGTGCCCGTGTCTATGATTCAAATCATGACCGCGAGAGCAGGGCATCCCAGACAGCGATCGATAGTCCCGGACATGGGTCGTGATCCTGTGCGTTGAAAGATCTTGATATCGCAGGTACTCAATGCAACGAGCCTTGCGCGATTGAATGCTCGGGTCTGAGGTAGAAAAAAAGCCAAGTGTGACTCTTGACCAACAAAGAAATACCCGTCAACGACTCTTTGAGTTTCTAGACCACAACGCGATCAACGAAACTGATGTGTGCTCTGCTGGATGTCAACTTCATGCCAACGTGCTGCTTTCATCGGAGAGCGGTCTGTAGGTACTACGTGAATGAAATACCCGTCAACGACTCTTTGAGTTTCTAGACCACAACGCGATCAACGAAACTGATGTGTGCTCTGCTGGATGTCAACTTCATGCCAACGTGCTGCTTTCATCGGAGAGCGGTCTGTAGGTACTACGTGAATGAAATACCCGTCAACGACTCTTTGAGTTTCTAGACCACAACGCGATCAACGAAACTGATGTGTGCTCTGCTGGATGTCAACTTCATGCCAACGTGCTGCTTTCATC
>FN648938.1:468881-532442 GCA_000310025.1 Ectocarpus siliculosus | reverse complement strand
AAGAGTCGTTGACGGGTTTTTCATTGACGTAGTACCTACAGACCGCTCTCCGATGAAAGCAGCACGTTGGCATGAAGTTGACATCCAGCAGAGCACACATCAGTTTCGTTGATCGCGTTGTGGTCTAGAAACTCAAAGAGTTACTACGGGTATTTGGTTTTTTAGTACCTACAGACCGCTCTCCGATGAAAGCAGCACGTTGGCATTACCGACGCGGGGGGGAGTGTTTTTTTTTTGCGGCGCCCCCTCCGGCCCCCTGCGGGCTCTGCGCTCTGCTCTGTTGGCGCTAAAGCTCTGATTGTCGTTGTTGGCATGTCAGCGTGCGGGTGGGGCATCATGCGGTGTATATGTATTTGTTTAGTTGCAGCCCTCACTCATGAGGGGGGTACCAGACCTTGTAGCGATAGCAAGACGTTGCCGTTGAATACATTTCGCTTCAAGGGAGTGGTCCTACGTGCAGCCGTCGGTGGTGAGAATCGGGGTTGAGTACGTGCAGGCGAGGAAAGCAGATTAATAAGAATTTGCCAATTTAAGAAATTCAGCAGGATGTGGCTGCACGAAAAAATAAGAAACATGATATAAGAAACTAAACGACATACGCTTGAGTTTCTAGCCCACAATAAGAATTCAAGGCTGGACCTGAAATGAGCGTTTCTTAATTGCGGGCGCTAATTGTAGTCGCCCTGGAAGCGACACTTACTTACCCTCTTTGTAAAAGCGCGCCAAAATTGAACCTTCTGCAGTGTTCAGTCTATCTAGCCTTCAGCTTCATCATCATCGGGGTGACCATTGCAGCACGCAAAAAATAGAACAAGACGGTGCATCGGAGAGAGTGGTACTGCTATAATACGAGCTTCAGGAGATGCGGAGAGGGTATATGCGGCCCCACATGCGTGATTGCTAGAGAAAGCGCCGCATCTGCCTCTGTCCCGACCCCCTGCTGACAGCACTCACCCGACTCACTGACGAGCACCTTCATACAGATAGGGCCCGGAGATAAGAGACGTCAAAATGGAGTCGAGCCTCAATTTCTTGTTCTGGGCAGAAGGACCAGCCGAAGTTGACCAATTTCTTAAAAAGGACTTCTGATTATCCCTTTGGGCTGTCGCATCCTGCTGATTCTCTTATTTCTTTTTTTTCTTATTTTCTTATTTCTGATGGCGAAGAAAACAACAACACACCAAGCCTTCATGCAGCATCAAACCGACAGCAGCTCGGTGTGGCGAACATTTGGGGTTGTGGCAGTACAACAGTACAGCAGCAGTGGGTAGCGCAGCCCACGGCGGCGGTGGAGCGCGGGGGGCGCAGCGAAAGTAACCATGCTCTCCCCCCACCGAAAATTGCATGACATGAGCTAGGTAGGGGGTGGGAGCATGGCAGCAGCAGGAGGAGCGGCAGTGGGACGTTTCTTTAGACACGCTCCCCCAGCTTCCACCCCTTGTTTCATTTTCTTGGGGTATCGCACGATCATTTTTCTTATTGGGACGTTTGTTATGTTTTGGCCAAGGTTGAGCTGTGTTTCTTCGTACTATTTTCTTAGTTTCCCTTATTATTTGAGCCTTTTTATCTTAACAAAATGCACTTACCAGCACACGGAACTCGTTTTCGCCCATCTTATCGCGCATGGTGCCCTCGTTGATATATCGACTGGAGGGATTGAGGAACGGTGAGCAACGAACAGCGAACAGTGACAAAGGAAGAGCGAGCACCAGCAGTGGAGTGTATGACGAAGTACGGGTTCATGTCTGCCACTCCGCCCAGCTAGCATGCTGCCGTAACAGCAACAACCAAGCAATGACGATCAATCAGAATCAATCATCAGGAAGGAGCAGCACCAGCTGCGACGCGGGGCATTTAGTTGCTCACATCCTAAACCGCGTCTGAGCAGCCCGCATTTGGAGCAATTAGTGAGCGTCGACGACAACTGACAACCAGGCCCAGATTACAACATGGCAACCCGTGGTTGGCTTCACCAGTGCACCAACAACACACAACAACATAGCCCCAAGGTCGCCGTGCGATTTCCAGCACTGGGCTTGATCTACGTAGTCTAATGGTTTAGCCTTTAGCGAACAAAGGACATACTGGACTGTATCGGAGGGCTCTTGGCCTCCCAGCAGCGACAGCAGTGATCTCCGGGGACGGACCCCTCGCCATGCTGAAGGTGTGCCTGTGTAAATGGTAAATGGTGCCTTTCAGTCAGTCACTGACTGAGCGATCTAGAATGGTTTAGCCTTTATCGAATAAATCAGCATGCTGCTGCCGGTACGCCGGTACACCCGGTAGATACCCTGGTGCACATGTAGACGATACCCTGGTGCACATGTGCGCCAGGTTGGCACGCACAACTTGGTTAGTTACAGCAGTTTTCGAATTCCCAATCTGGAATCAGGAGAGGAGGCAGTCTAGTCTGGATTCTGGTCTGGAGTCCGGAGTCCGGATTCCGGAGTCCGGAGGCTGGAGCCAGGAGCTGGAGGGAGCACTGGAGCGCACTGATTTGTTGAAACTCACAGTCTCGCACGAGGCCAACGGTCCCGCCGGGTTTCCACACTCGACTCACGCCTTTCGGCGTTACGGCAAGCAAAGCCGAGCACTGAGCAACAAGGGAGCTCACCAGATAGAACGCCCCCCCCACGCCATTCTTATAATACTCTCTCTGTGCCTTGTTCTGCTGCTGGTGGCAATAGCGGCAACCAGGTTTTGGAAGCGGGAAGACAACCATGCCAAGTGCGCGAGATCAGGAGGTGAGTTCCAAGATGAGGCAGATCCCGCTGTTCCGCCGTGTGAGACTCTCTCATATGGAACATCGTCCTGGTATTGTTTTTTGCAAAGGGGAATTCATCAGGCGTACATGAGCCGGTTCTCCGGTGGTCTAGGTAGTAACCCCGTGAGTTGTCTAAAGTGGCTAGGTCGGGGGCTCAGATCCCGCCGGCGAGAGGGTGTAGTTGATTGGTAGCTGGTACGAAGTCTTTTTAGAGCGCTTCTTCGTGAGCGGTACAGGTAGTATGACCGTCACAGCAGCTGTTTGTACCAGTATAAAGGCATTACCGCAGATACATCCTCCAGCTGGTGATCCCGGATCGGAGCTCTTCGGTGAGAGAGGCAAGGTCGTGGGGAAGGTATATTGGCGCTTCGAGTGGCGGTGAATGGATGGGATGACACAGTTGTTCTCTCTCCCGCTCTTCCCCTGTCTTGCTCACATGCCGGGGATGGCTCGTACATTCCGAGGTGTTGTGTACCCTGCTTAACTGGACGCTGCGAGTGGCTCTTTACTACATACAATAGTTCTTCGAAGCAAGGCATTATACGCAGTACGCAGTACGCATGGATTTGGGTCATGTACAGACACAACCAATTTTTTGTGTCTATCTCGTCTACTCCTGGCGTGTAACTGGTGCTCGCGTGATGGAGGTGGGGCCAGGTATTTGCGAGTACACCGCTGTACAGCAGCAGGTCGCTGCTATCGAGCCGTCGTGTTCTACTTGTCGATACATCAAGCGAGTCGCCTTTTGACAGCTGGCTGAAACCAACCGCTTTTCTAGATGCTATTCACAGCAGAGGCTGCTGGAATTGTGGTGGGTTCGGGTTTCCTGGTCTAAGGCGCGTGAGGAACTGTGAGGCACACCCGCGTCAGCTTGGTTGTGCGTATATGTTTGTTTTCGTCAACCCGGAGAAGGCCGTGTTGCATGGTAAAGTGTGTTTTGAAATACTCTGGTTGGCCAACACCGTGTAGTCATTATTTTCACGAACCCCTGCCGAATGCACGACGACCCCGCGCGAGGCATCTTAAGGCCCCTTGGCCCTCGGATCGGCCCTCGGGTAAGGGTTCGAGTTCGGGGTAGGCATTGGTATTGGTTGGGCCTGGGTGGCCAATTCAGACAAATTTCGTCTGCAAGTATTGTAAAGGGCTCGTTTAGCAACGCGGTGTTGCATTCGTGCACAGAGGCTCCCGTTTGTGGTTGGGCTTAACAGTTGATGAGGAGCTCCCAGCGTCATCTTTACCTCAAGAAAGCCACTCAACCTTAACGGCTTTTCCCTGTAGTTATTTGTTCCCTTGTAGTTAAGATCCACAGGTCTGCCTGCCTATATTGACACCCCAGACCTCCTCTGTATGATCACATACACGAGCAATACTTGACGTCCTCGTTCGAATCAGAACTCGGCGCTCAAGTTCCGATCTGTTTTCGGTAGAAAAGGGCTTCTTCTTCGTCAGGAGCCTACGTCCCATAAATTTTAACTTTTGGGGGGCAGTAAACGCGGGATGATTACCTCGCTACCACGATTGAAGTCATCGCCGGTGCGATTGTCCTGTTGCGGGTCCAAAATTCGTGCGAAGCTTCTGTGGTAAGCGTGCCTAAGTAGTTCCGTTGTGACCGAGTCTTGAGAAATTCGGGAAGTGTTTCAACCCCCAACGTTTGTTTTTGGTGCCGAGAATTGCAACGAGAGGTTTGAAGAAACAGAACTTCGGTTGTGGTGACACGGGGCAAAGCAAAAGATCGGAACATAAACAATGTACGGACGCAAAGAATGAAATTTTAGAGTCTTCCTGCTGGTGCACAGGCAGCATTAGTCTTTGGTCAGTTGCACCAGCGGTGGCAACGCTGGTGCTGTCAAGAGGCAGTATGTGTGGAAAAAATCGTTTGTCGAAGACGTGGAAAGCCTTCGATTCTCGAGACACTGTTGACCCACATATAGCGGCCAGAAGAGGTAGACAAACAGGCCACGACTTCGTATGTATATGTCGCACGGATCCGGCGGATGCACCGGAAACGTTGCCAAACGGGCAGCCATGTACGGAAAATCTCAAGCCCATAACATGAAGTGGACCGGTTGCCAAACGAACAACGGGTACTTCGACAATGGTCCGACATGGAACATCCCGACCGTACCGTAAATACTTCATCTCCGAGAATAATTTTTCATTTCTAGAGCCCAAACAGTGCTTGGAGCTCTCTGATAGACTGATTTCCACAATCCAGAGAAAAGGCACGAAACAATGGGCGGTGCTTGATTAAGGCTTTTCTTGTGGGAATGCTCGAGGAGTGGCATCAGGTAGAGAACAGATGGAGTTTTCCAGGGATGCATTGACATTTGCTTGAGGATCGTACAGAAAACTTCTTGGGCCAGATGGTTTTGCTTTTTGGTGTTTTGTTCATGGAATGACGTGATGACCAATTGTGTGGATTGATCCGTCCTACTTGCTGTAGCGTGAAGAACTAAAACCGGGAAGGATCCAAATCTGCCCAAACGTAGGCTAGACTATGTAGGATGCTTCGTGTCTGTTGGCCCTTGTTCTTTGGCTGTGACCAAGATCCGCCAACTATCTGCAAAATTTCAGGTGACTCTATTTGCATACGAATTTCGCTTCCGTTCACTTCCCCCCTCCCAAACAATGCCCGTGCACCTGACGCTCACCCCGCCGTTGTTTCCAAATGTGGTAATCCAGGTACTCTCCCTGTTAGCGGAATGGTTCGACCCTCTCCCTCAGCTGACCAAGCAGGTAGGTTGCTGCTAAGTGGACACTCCGTTCAGGATAGCTGATGTTGATGTTGATGTTGTTGTTGCTATTGCTGTTGTCGGTGGTGGTGGTGGTGTTGTCGTTGTTGTCTTCGCACACCAAACCATGCCGATATTTCTCACTGTCGCCAAGCATCCGTCCCGGTCCATCTGACACGGACACCTTCACAAGCTATCTACTCAAACGGAGCACTGGAATAAATTTGATGAACAATCAGAGATATATGGAAGGAGCCAGAAAAATCAACACAACACGATAAGAGAAAAAAGCACAGACAAACGTGCCCCAAACAGTCAGAACTCGCAGAACGTGACGTGGTGGACCAAGGATAATGGTAGAGGCGATCAAAACACACACCGTTCCTGCTCGACACGCGACGCCACGAAAAATGAAAGGCAACAAGAGCAGTCGAATGCCACCAATCAAGATGACACTATCCCATTGTTCTGTCCTCGTCCTAGGGTGTATTCACCGCTCTTGCTTACAGATGTGTGGGGAGGTCACGATCATGGCACAAGTGATACATACCTGTAGGCCCCATCCGACACGAACAAAATATGCAATACCTGGTACACTGTATCCCCCACATCCTTGCAATGCGGAGGATCCCGTGCCAGGCTCTCGCCCTCCGATTCACGCTGGCACGTGAAAAGGCATCCAGTCGCGCGCCGAATTGCGCGATAAATGTTCCCTTCGTCGGACAACTTGATTCACCTAGTGCGGGTGAAAGAACATGAGCGAAAAATATGCCAACAGCATGATCTGGGCGGGGCGGGGGGTTAACCTGGCCTTGTCGGCAAAGCTAATCAACGTGGGGTTTGAAAACTAGGTGGTCGTCACGGTGGTCTTGGGCTCAGAGGGGGGCGGGAAGCACACCTCATCAACACCATAATCACTGTGTGTGTGTTGCTGCTCACTGTAGATTTTGCGCCGCACGTGCTGATTTCTCAGTACCTGCTCAGGTACTACTGCGACACCAACGAGGCCGAGATGGTGGAGCTCAAGACAAAGAGGCTCTTCCTCAAGCGCAGCCCTTGCCCGTCACATTTTTCCTCCAAGGACTTCGCCCTTGGCTCCAAGGTGGGCTCTCGACCTGCGCTTAGCATGCGTGTGGCTCCGTGGGGATTTGATTATGTACTTCCGGGGGGAGGGGGGCGTGGATCGCGAAACTTCAATGGTTGTGTGAGGTACCACGCCTCGGACGGGGTGCCACGGTGTCATCTCGTACACCGTTCCCAGGGCTCTTGTCTGGGGTTTTCTTGCGTTTCGCAGCCCACGGTACGGTACACGGGCTGGAGCGCAGATGCAAGGTCATTTTTTTTTTCTCCATCCAGTGGAAAGGGGTCCCGTCGTTGTCGTTCGATTCAATAATTCAGCGTTCATTCTGGGGCGACATGGAGTGTGCGGGGGTGTGTTGTTTATTGGATGGGACCTTCACATGCGTGAGGCTCGGCCGGTTCAATAGGTCTCTTCGCTTCGCCCGTGCCCTCAAGGCTTGGACCCAAGCTGCGCACTTTTATGTATTTACGCGACCTGGCTCCCCGTACGAACCCGAACAGGGAACGTTTGGCCTTCTGATGCAGTATGGTGTTAGCGACGAATCCCCTCCAGAATGCTTGACCGTAGCTTTGCTGGGAGGGGAGATGGTGAGGGTACAGGGCGTGCGTGCAGAACGATGATACGCGCGGCTGAATGGCCTGCTGCCGTGCAAGCGGCACGTTGCCTGGCGCTCGATTTTGGCGTGAGTGTCATCCTATTGTCGTTGTCGATTGCCATTTAGTCTTTGTGTTAACTTCGGTCCCGACCCCCACTTCCCACTCTGCAAGGCAAAGCAGAAGGAAATGCCGCGATCACGATTTGTAAACCAGAAATTGAAAGGCGCTCACACTATGGGCTGTTTGTTCCTGGTGTTGCGCTTTGGCATTGGACCACGTGTGGTCGATTGTGGTACGCCAAGCACACCGAGCGGTGGGCGGAAGGAGGGCGATTTCGTAGGCGCTGTCTCACGATTTGCCTCTCTGTGGGGTTGGTTTGGTCCAGCAACGCGGAAGCGTGTCGTTCGGTTAGAAAGGGTTCCACGTTAGCATCCGATGATTCCCGTTTCCTTTTTCACCTTCAACAAGCGAAAGGAGGATACCCGTTGGTGTTTGCGGGCGTCTGGTTCCTTCTGTCTTCTTCTTGGCTAATAAATTCATGTTTTGCTGTTGATATTCCTTCTTGATATTGATTTGTGCTACTCCTTGTTCCTCTCTCTCTCTAACCCCCCTGACTCCACCCACTTATTTTCTGTCCCTCCCTCTTTTTTTTTCGACGATCTTACCGAAAGATAATCTTGTATGGTCGAGACCTGACCATCGCAGCCTTTGCGGATAAGCCCACGGAGAACATCCTCACACCAGAGACGGTATGTTCCTCCACCTTCTTGGCGTGTAAGTCGTTCGTTCAGCGCCAGCTGGTTCACGGCAGAACGTCGACCACCCCAGCTCTCCATGTGATCGGCTTTGTGTCTTTGTTACGTGGACGGCGAAAGAGCTACAGTACCCCCCCACACACGCCGTAGGTTGCGGCCTCCGCTACGTGTGTCCCAACGGCCCCCCGCCCTTCTCTTTCGCCAACCCATTCGCGGGCGAATACTCCACCTTTGCTCCCCCTCCGTCGTGGTTCCTCGCCTCTGCCCTACTTGATCGTTTTCTGCTTCAGGAGAGTGCGGTTTTCCTCGTTGGACCCGAGGGCTTTCTAGCCGTTGGAAAGATACTGGACGAGCTTGTCGCCTGCACTCATGGTCTGCTGGCGAAGCTCAAGATGGTGACAAGTGTCTAGTCGTCGCTGTCGTCGTCGTTGATACTGTTCTATTCCTTTTTGTTGTTGTTGTGGTCAGTCGTGGCGTTCTCTTCTGGAACTGCTGCTGCTCGCGTGCTTCTTCAGTCTCTTGCCGGTGCCGCTACTCTTTCGACGAGGTTCATTCTCATCGCTTACCGCTGATCTCTTGTGACGATCCACGCTGCTTGGTTCCTCGTCGCATGGCATACCACACAACACGCGGCTGATCCCGGTGACGGATAACGGTTTTTGACGTCGCCGATGGCCGTCGCAGGCCCGGCTGGAACCCGCCTCCGCCCTAGAGGCGGCGAGGTGCGTCGGCCTACAGGGGGCCGCCGCCCGAGATGCCGCGGCGGGGCTCTGCCGATCGCGCGGCGGAGGTGTTGTGCTGGGCGTCGTTCGGGGCCACAACGCGCGTGACTTAGCCGCGAAGGTGAGAAAAGGGCATGCTGCTATGATGGCCTAACGTCCACACCGTTTAGTTTTCGCTTGCCCGTCCTCCTCCCCACCGCCACTGCTCCTCTTTCTTCTTGTGGTGTAGGCCATCGTTGCACACGAATGGGGCGTTATTTTGGTGCTCTGCGTTTTACGTTGCTGTGGATTGTTGTGCGATTTTTCGGCATAGTGCGGCGTGTTGTGGGGACCGACGTGCGGTTTGACGTCAACCTGGCCACGCCCTTGCACACCACGTGCCCCACGCCCCCATATGTGCTGTTCCCTCCCCCTCCCCTTTACGTATGCCGTACCGAAAGGTATGCGCGAGATTCGCTCCGCAGTCCGACGGCGTGTGGTGCTGCGGATCGGAGCAACAGGGCGCCAATCTGGAGAGTCTCTTCGCACCTGGTGGGGCGGTTTCAAGAGGGTGAGTAACCCAACCCCGCCCCTCCCCAAAGACGTACACCATCTCCCCAGGGACGAACCAAGCGCAAGCGAGAAGAAAAACGACTGTTGGTTCTTCGCTGCTTGTATGCATTGGCCCGATTCGTCGTTAACTACGTCGGGGGGGGGGCGAGGGGGGGGGGGGGCTGCGTCAAAGCTCGAGCGATTGCTAAAACAACGAAACGGGAAACTGACGCCGCCAGCGGGGGAACGTTGTAGCACTGTTTGAGCATCAGCTGAGAACATCCACGTTCTTCGCCGTAACCTACAAGGGACTGCTGTTGGCGGGTGATCTTCCCGTCGTAGTATGGATCAGATTCCTGGTAGGATATCTTTCCGCCGTTGTTGCAGTTGTGGAGGTTGTTGTTATTGCTGTCGTCGCCTTGTATTGTGCATGCGTGCCTGGTTGTGCGTTGTTGTTGTTCTTCCTCCTTGTCTTCTCCCATGCTCACGCTTGTTCCTTTGCTTGGCGTGATTTGTCGACGTGCACGCGCGCGCCACGAACGCCGCGGGTGCGGGGGTTTGCGACGTGAAACGGCATTCGGTCCGTGTGGTCCGGCGTCGCCCTTGCTTCTGCCAGGAAAGGAGGGGGCGCCACGGCTACGTTCGACAGCTGCACCTGCTGCGTGATCAAACCGCACGCGGTGAAGGCGGGCAACGCGGGCAAGATCATCGACAAGATTCTGAATCAGGTTCGCGGTGATTCGGTTCTTCGTGACGCCGTGGACACACACCTCTCTTCCCTACGCATACCCACGTTGTCCCCGGGTCTCCCCTTCTATTGACCCGAGCAGCTTAAGTACCCTCCCGCGATGCTCCAAGCACCAACGTGGAGTAGCGCTGTTGTTGGCCCCTTTTGTTTTTTGCGTTGCCGTTTTTATCTCTGTACCGCTGTACCGTCACAAACCACATGAGCCCGATTTACCCTTTCCTGGGCAACGTTTTGACGCACCGAACGATCAGGGGTTCGAAATTTCCGCGATGGAATCCTTCCGGCTCACCCGGACACAAGCGCAGGAGTTTTTCGAGGTCTACCAGGTACGGTCGGGCCTTAGTCAGGTCTTAGCTGCGGCAACAACCACGAAGGTTGTAGCGACGGGAAAAGGTTGAGCCTGGTTAAAGGCGGAGGCAAGAGGAGATTGTTTCGAGACGTTTCATGTGGCGGTCTTTTTGAGGACGAGGGAGTTGGTACGGCGACGCTAGCAAAGGGTCAGGTCTAGCTTTAGGGGTATTTTCTTTCTTGGTGTGGGCTGACCCGAATGCCACCTCCCAGCGGCAGCCTGCCTCGTCAAACCTGGAGGGAGGGGCGCCCATCTTGACGTCGATTGAATTCTAGGTGCGAACGGTTAGAGTATGTGCATGATGTCAAACACACCTCTCACGGCATCGATATTTCCTTACGGTAGTATTCTTTGGGGCCACGCTACATGCATGCCATGGTCGTTCGTAACTCCACCCCGTGCACATGTCAATCTATGTGCTTCTTTTCCCCCCGCGTCGTTTGGGTTGGTGCGCTTGTTTTCGTGATGGTGACGTTCGATGGAATGAATCGAAACAACAAGGGAGTGATCCCCAAGTACACCGAGGTGCTGGACGAAATGACGACCGGAACCTGCGTGGCCTTAGAGGTGAGCAGGAAGAGCAGCACCAGCCCCCGATTTCGCGGCATACCCCCCCACGACGCGCACGATCGGCGACACGTCTCGCGCATCACGATCACATTCGAATCCCGGTAAAGCTTTCGCTCGTTATCCCACCGCATCACGATGACCGCGTTTTCGCCTACATTTCTCCCCACGACAGCTTCATGCCGTGATCATGAGGCCCCTCGTGGCAACGCACAACCACCGCGGCCCAAACCTGCCTGCTTGCCCGAACACCGTGAATGTTCGGCGTCTTGCCATGGGCATGTCGAACAAATTTCCTGCACAATTCCTTTTGTAGTGCCCCTTCGTCCCGAGAGAGGGAGAGCTACGTATTTTCCCCCGAGCTATTCTTGGGGTCACTCGCTTCGCTTGTTTCCTCAGGTCACCTCGTTGTGGTTATTTTTGTGGGACCGACAAGCAGGCCCTCTCTCCGGCTCCTGTATCCAAAACCACTGATTTTGGCTTCTCGCCGCCGCCACCAACTAGCGAGTGCCCCGTGATGATGGTTATTGAATGCTGTTGGCATCGCTCCTCTCTTGTGCTGCGAAAAACGTTTTGGCGGCGACGAGATAGATTCGGGGGCAGAACGTGGTGGGTGCCTTCCGCGAGGCCGCCGGCCCGTGGGACGTGGAGATGGCCAAGGAGCTGAGGCCGAACTCCATCCGCGGGATGTTCGGGGAGGGGGCTAAGGACTCCTCCGGTGGGGGAGCACGAACCGGGGTGCACTGCACCGACCTAACCGAGGACGGGCCTTCGGAATGCCGCTACTTTTTCGAGCTGATGCAGCAGGGTGGTGGTAGTGCTCCTTGATTCAATTGTCCAAGAAGTTTTGTGAAACTATTTTGCGGAAAGCGACCGAAAGCAAACCCTTGTGTTTGTTGGGGGCATATAGTTGGTCGCCTCTTGCTTTGCTTCGCTGGATCGCAACAGTAGCGAGAAAAGCCAAGTCCACTTGACAGAGAGGTAGTGTTGCGGTTTCCATGATTCACTGCACGCGCTCGTGGTTTGAAGAAGAGACGCCCAAAATCACTGTCATCAACTTCGATGCGGTCGCCGAACCGTGCTAAGGTCACGTGCGTCCTCCTTTCTCCGTTGACTATTTTTTCTTCTTTATTTTCGGTTACAGTCAACCGCGGTGTGGCCTATACCGACCGTGGCTATTCGTACTGAGGTTGACCACTACAGCTACCTGCTCCCATTAGTTTACGCCATACCTTCACCTAGCCAATCATTTATCCCAGAACCCGTCCGTGCGGGGAATGTCAGAGAAACAGCGCGACAGCCGCGGTTCATTGTTGGTTGCACGCACACACCCCTTCGTTCCCATGTACATGGCGTATGCCATGTGCCTATTGCTTGCTTTGGTGGAGGTACTCTTCGTCGGGGGTGGCGAACGTCTCCTGACGGAGCGACGCGACACACGACTCGTTCTCGTTCTCGTTCCCCGCACCCGACATCACTCCCGGGTCCTGTCTAGCAGAGGCTTTTGGCACTTCTTGCCCAGTACCGACAGACATGGACAGACCCTAACCGAAAATTTGAAGATGTAGACTACACTATGCATGACTATCCTATGCGCCGCACTCCTTTCACCAACGCCTCGGCCATCCCCTTTCTGTGAAACCCCTTAATCGTATTCGGTATTTACGTAGAACCGGACCCATGAATACTTGGAGTAGACATGCCTTGACTATGGCTAGAACTGGGAGATTGGTACCCACGGAGCTTGTCTATCGTGTTCGGCACAACAAACCGAAAACCGAAACCTTGTGTTTACGAATGAACGTCGCAGGACTGCAGATTGCAACCCGACCTTGCCTGCGGCTGTGCCTTCGATGCGAGCACCGCGCATGTACATGGTAGGAGTATGATCTTTACACACCCCGATTCAGCATTTTCCGCAATGCAGTACGCATATATGCATGAGATGCTGTAGCCTCAACCTACCCAGCAGAACGTCGGAGGCCTCAACGCGCAGCAGAAGACAAAAAAACAACGGCGCCATCAGACATGCTACGACGAGTAACAACGATATGCCATGTAGTTTGGCCGCATGCGGCAACGAGAAACCGCCGCCAAACCGATCTCCCATTCACCTATCACCAACTCAAGGGCTGGAGCACACATCCCATGCACGGTGTTGTTGCCGAGACCTGCCCGTCCTGTGTTGCCCTATACTTCTTTCGCTCTGTTACCCTGGTTCATGTGGACAATCCCATGCGTCTCTGCCCCACCAGTGGTTGTATCACTCGACGGAAACCTTCAGTTCGATTTAGTACGCCGCTCCCATCGCCACCTGGGCCCGCGCATGCTCGGGGTCGACGTCCTCGCAGAAGACAGCGTACTGCACTCTAGCCCCTGGACTCCGCTCATGCACAGTATACCTGATGGATTTGGCGTTCGTTCTTTTTTATTGGTGGTTGCGGCGGTGGATGAGCGACGTGTTGTTGTTGCGTTTCTTGTTGTTGACATTGTTTTCGATGTGCGTCGTGGATAGTGTATCATGATAAGAAAGAAACCGCGGACGGGTTGGTTGGAGAGAGGCGGAGACACTCAGAGTCGCGGCAATGGTTAGTACATCAGGAGCGAAGAGATGTTTGAGAACGGAAGAGGCTT
Source organism: Ectocarpus siliculosus (assembly GCA_000310025.1). NCBI lineage: Eukaryota > Phaeophyceae > Ectocarpales > Ectocarpaceae > Ectocarpus > Ectocarpus siliculosus. Next base: position 518,963 of record FN648938.1, on the reverse strand, counting down.
TACAAGACGCCACGGCACACGTTTCAATCGGTTGGAACAAATAAATAGTGTTCATGGCGTTCAGCAAATCGACCATACCTGCCTCTTCGCGGCTGTTCAGCCTCCCCACATACCTGCAGCAGATCGTGTCTTGCTCGCGCTCGGTTAGGTTGAGGTTCATGTTGCCCAGCACCGACAGGAACTGCTGGCGTGTGATCTTCATCTTGCGGTTCGGGTCGAAGTCCTAAGGTAGGAAATTGAGTGAAAGCGTTGTTGCCGTGCAAGGAGCGTCTTTTTGGCTCAATCGGGAATAAATGCCGGGGGTCCTTAGCCCGCCCCAGGCGTCGATTCAACTGGTAGTACTTGTTCTTCTGCTGAATCATATAATATTTCGTTGCATGGCCTCAATCAAGCTGCCGTTTGGAGCGAAACGTACAGGCCACCTACCTTGCTTATAGTTTTGCGCCATAAGGGGCTACTTTTCGGTGGCAATCGAAGTGGCAACAGTCAATACTGGACCTGGGTCAGAAACCAAACAACCACCAACATGGGTGCTTCCCTGAAAGGTACCCGCCGAGGAATAAATGTTTTTGATTGTACAACCCACGAATGTTACCGAGAGAACTTTCTCCAAAACGGAATCGTGAGGAATTTATCACGGAAGCGAATCACATTGTGAGGGAACAGAAACATGTTTGCCCAGTTCAAGACTTCGAAGATTTCCCATTCGTACGACTACGCGTGGTGGTGGTGCCTTTGACTTTATCTTTGAAGGAATAGTGTCTTGTTTCCAAGGCTATATAGCTCTGCTCACCTGGAAGGAGGGCTTAAGGTGCATGCGGTAGTGCTTCACTCGATGCCGCACCGCGTCGAGCGACTTATTCAGCACCTCAACATCAACCGCGTCTCCGATATCGTTCCCTGGGCCCACGCCTGAACCGCCGCCACCACCACCCATCACTGGGCGACGGTTCCACCCGGCGCCGACACCTCCACCATCACCGCCACTACTTCCGTTGCCCATGTTTCTGTACATGACAGCATCTTGATGGCGAGCCGCCATTCTGTTGGTGACAGCGGTAGCGCTGCTGGAACCGTCGCATGTCGCCCGCCGATGCTCTTGCTGCCCCTGTTGAGCAGGCGAGGACGAGCTTCCGAGCGGTGATGGCGATGACAACGGTGAGAGGGGAGGAGACGGAGTGGTATTGGGCGACGGCACGCCAGATGCAAGATGAGGGACAGGAGCGGAGTCACCCTCCGCCTGGTGCCCCCGCGGTTGATGGTGGTTGTGCTGGGATCGACGGTGGTTGTTACCCGCGGCCACGGAAGGGTCGAATACCTGTTGAGAAAAGAAAGTACACATGAAGGGTAGCGTCGAGCAGAGTGCGCAGTTGGTTATGGTGTATCGAACGGAATGTCAATACAAGAGAGGGTTGGGGCTACAACAGGAGGGAAGCTGGTGGTTGGGTGAGCAAGGTGCACGGCACGGGGGGATCGGGAGAAGAGGGGCAAACGTCGCGAGGGACTGCAGAGAGGAATAATGATCAGGGAAGTGAGAAGGGCGCTAGGCGGGCTTGCATCACCAGTGCCGTTCCGTCAAGCCCACGTTATGAATGCCGTATTCACCTCGCCGTTCCAAGACGTGGCGACGGGAGGACCTCCGACCTTGTTCACGGCGACTGCTAGCCTCCTCCAATCCACCTGCAAGCAAAAACGACAATCGGCAGCATTCAGTCAGTGCACCGGGACACCCGGCAATAATGTTGCGTACATCAGAACAAGGTACGGTAAGGCATAGCACGGCCTCGATGGGCGGAAAACCTGTCAGGCGTCAACTCCAAACACTTGACTCTGGCCAAACCCAAACCACTGAGTTATCACCATTTTTTTCGGTGAAACCCGCATGGAACACACTTTTTGCTGCAGCCATATGCGTCGAGGCGGCAGGGGTATAATTCGAAGAGCCCTCTTCCCACGAAGGTGCTCAAAAGTTTGCGCGCGCGTATCGCTCTCACTCCAGTTCCCTACAGTCAAAGGCGGAAAAAATCTGCCAATAGACATTCTTGCTGGTGCGAAAGGCCAAACGGTTAACACCCCACCCGCTCGATAAATATTCATACCATATCTCCGCTCCTGTCACTTCGAAAGCCGTGCTCGAGGATGTGCAATTCCTCGTTGGTGAGAAGCACCCCCGCCAGCGCCAGCGCTACCTTTAGCTTTGGCAATGTGATCTTGTTTCCCGGGCATAATGTAACGGACCGGTCAAAGCAGCGAGGGGACGTGCGATAGAGCACAAGGCATAGGAGGAAAGAGCATGAGAGGGATTTTGTGTTATATTTCTTTCCCTCGAGAGGCTCGGCCAAAACCATCAATGCAACCGTGACCAAGCCGTAGCTGCTCGCTCTGATCAAGGATTCGTACATTGACACATTAACAGACGATGCAGGCTCTCTCTTCTCATCCGTGGCTAATGTTCGTCTGTTAATGTTCGCGCGAGTGTGCTCACCTCCCCTTGCTTCAGGCGATCGGCGTCGTTCAAGAAGTCCGCGATGTTAGCCCACCCAACCGCCTGTTAGAATGCCGGCATTTTTCGGAAGAGAGTGAATGGACAGACGAAAAAGGAGGGGTGGCGTGGTGTGTGTGTGTGTGTCCGTTCGTTGAATGAGTCACGTCACTCATGCTCTCAAAGTTTCTGTTCAGACGGACTAGTTGCCGTTCCCACGAAAAAAGCGCGCGCGAACCTGGCCTCTCGGACATAAACGCCCACCGAACCCACTAAGGGGATGAACCGCCCGACAGCCGCCACCCCTTTTCCTGCTTCTCTTACCAGCTGTCGAGCGACTTCCTTCACGACCAATGAGAGGGGTCGACCGCCCCCAACACTTGCTCTGTCCACGCTCCCGCCTGTATCACCGACGCCGCTGACATCGTTCTTTGAGGACGCACCGTTGGTGTCGCTGGCATCAGTAGAGCCGGAACCAGGAGGATGGCGATGGCCAGTGCTGGCGTGTGCGCGAATCAGAAACCCGTCGGGGATCTGCCGTTCAAGGGAAATGGAGCATGAGGGACAAGGCTGAAAAAACGGACACAACATCAACGTTGGACTATTTTCGTTCACAAGATGATTAATGCTGTGCGAGGGGAGAAACAACGCGACGGGCTGGGAAATATGTCTGCTGTCGCTACCGCTGCTGCTGCTGCTGCAGCAGCGGTCGCATACTTTCAATCTATCTATCTCGACAACGACCAATCTTGAACATGTACACTCCACACACAGGAAGGGTCCCGCGCACGGCGAGTCCTGCAAACAACCCGTGAGGCAATGGAGTGTGTGAAATGGTCGGATGGGGTACGCTGTCCCATTTGGTGTTCGTTGGCGCACATGCCCCGGAGAGCGTTGTTGAGGAAAGAGCTGTTCTTGCCCAAGCGCGACCAGCCTTGTTTTTTTTGTCAAATGGACAGCAGCGTGATCGTCGTTGAAGCGCAACGGAACCCCGAACTTCGCCAACACACACCTTGTCGTGGCCGGCCACCGCCGTTTCTACCTCCTCCAGGAAGGCCATGTAATTCACGTCGGACCTCGAGTCTGGGGAAGAGAACCGCTCCGCAAATTTTCGCTGGAGTAGCCTCGCCCTTCATTCGGTTAGGGCCGGTATTGGGTTTCAAATGTTGGTTACAAATACCGGCGGTGTCGACCGAGAGCTCCAGAAACGTGCGGGGGTTCTTCCCCTTTCGAGGTATCTATCCGTTTCAACGTGAACGACAGCCCACCGGCCTACCGGCACACGCTGGAGTCAACCCCCATGCCTGCTGCTGGCGGCGCAGTCTACACCACACCCCACGCCGTCGATACCTACGTTTTTTTGTATGAAGGCTTTTTCGGGCTGGCGTACCCTCCCATCAACGGTGCTTTCGTCATGTCCGTCATCTGTTACTCACTTGGGGCGAGCAGGGAGCAAGCCGACCGAGCTCAGGACCCTGTCGAACATGGCACCGGGTACCACACCCCTGTTGAACCGGTCGAAGTCGCGCAACGGCGGGGTTAGGCTCAGTCGCCGCCGGTGGATCGCCGCTCCGAGCTCCCTGCAAATATTTGCAACAGTTGCCACAAAACGCGGATACGTGCGAGGGTCTCGGGGCGGTTCGTCGTTGGATTTACGGCAGCGGGCGAAGGGAAAGCATCGCCAAGGCGTTTGACGTTTATTGTCACACATGCTGTTCACACGGTGTCCACGCATCATCTCTGCATGAACGACTCTAAACATCGTGGAGAATTGTATATATGGCTCTGAAAAGGAAATGTGCCTTTGTCACGAATGAATGTTCTGGGTTTTCAACAATGTTCTGCACTGCCGAATACAATAGTAGCATGAACCTCGAGAATCCTGTTCAACCTCAGCAAACTAACCCTCTGCTAGGTTCGTTTTATACCCGTCATCGTACATGTACACTCGCCCATAATTTCGACGGTCTAAATTACGCGGTTCGAGCGTCAGTGCAATGCTTTTCTAACGCTACTGCTACGCTCAACACGAAACCGTTTCCTATGCACAGCTCCTATGCACACAGAAATTTCTGCTGTGTGTCGTACGGCGATGAGACAAGCCGGACCTTAAGGTCTCCATGACGACCTCCTCTTCTTCCGCAGAGAGCGAGCACGTCTTTGGCGAGGGTGAACCGGCCGCTGGATTCGGCGAGAAAGACGCCTGGAATGTGTGCGTACGAACGCGACAAAAGAAGCGACAGGTGAAAGGTGCGGTATAGTGACGGGGGCGAGAGAGAGAGAGAACACTTGAGGGAGAGAGAGAGGGAAAAGAGCGAGAAGAAGAGAGAGGCCTGACGATTTGGGGTTCACGAGCGTCGGGACGGTCCGAAATAGTAGTGGGTGCACCAACAGAGGCAGCTCGTACGCTGCCGTCACCCGCGCAAATACGCAAATTGCACCAGTTTTCTGCAGGTTTTACACGATGGCGCTCTCGGAAGGCATTGGCATGATTTTAATTGTGGGCGCACTCTAGCGTAGCAGCGACCCTTTAGGAAAACATCATCGCATTGGTTTGTAATAGCGGAGAAATGATGACACATATTCCAAGTGATAAAAACCGGACAAGATATACATCCTCCCTCTTCTCTCCGAAGGACGGAATCCTAGACGTATCGCACCCACGCCCTCCACACGAACTCGGCACGCTTCGATTTCTCTTTCAAGCAGTCAGGACACACGCGGGGTTTCGATTACATGCATTATATATACCATTTTCTTTGTGTTTGCGAGTGCTAATGTCATAGTTACGTCAGGTCTCGTTTAGTTCGGAACGGCGGATTTCTTGCTATTTGTCATTTCAGGCTAGCACAGCCCCCCATCCACTGCCGTTCACTAGTATGGTGGCCCGCTCCGACCTGTGCGGCTTTGACCGAGGCGTCGACGTCACACTCGGGCTTCCGCTCCAGCTCCCGCACCCCAAAGACGCCCTCGATCTCCTCCACGAGGCGGACGTAGCGCACGAAGGGGGCCCCGCCCTTGTCGGATACGTTCGGATCGACGTAGGCCTCACAGAGGGTCTGTCAGTAGTAGTAGCAGCACCAACAGAAGCAGCAGCAGCAGCAGCAACAGCACAGCCAGAAAGAAACAACCTAAGCAGAGGACGAAAAATTCCAAGTTTATTTGCCACGCGCACGAACGAATAACCGGTGTTGCGGTCTAGAATATCAGGAGAGACAATCATTGTGCATTATGCATCAACGGGACTCAATGGTGGGGAGTGGGAAAATATTTGAAGACCGACAGGGTTGTCGATGCGGCCCTAGACTCCGTCATCCTCAGCAAGCAAAGGGTAGCGAACTCAAGCTACAGTTCGACCCCGCGAAGGTAACTAAGGATCTCGTCCAGAGACCATCAGGCCTCAGCCAGGGCGAAGACGGACGAGAGGAATCAGCAAGCGAAGAGATGGACAGCTTGGCGGGACAGACGTGTGTCGGCCGCAGTCTCCCATGCAGAATCAGGGCTGCATTGTTGCAAGTGGGCCTAGATGGTGATAGAATATCTAGCCGTTCATATTATTTTCGGGTACTCGCTCAGCTGGTCATTCCACTTTCGAGCTCCCTCAACCCCCCCTCGTCCTGGCCTCCCAGCGACCTACGCTACGTGTTACCACTTCCATTCCCCGGCGTGTTCATTGCGCTTTGTTCAAGAATGGCTAGGGTTGACGTCAGGCGGGCTGCACCCTAGACGGAACCCCGACTTATAGTTAGGCCGTCTTCGCCGACTTCGTGATAGTCCATGGAGGGAGGTGTACGGCTTCCTTGTTCTCCCAGAGACTGCGACAACCGGCGAACCCAACCGGTGCAGCATAAGAGGCGCCGCAGCTGCACTATTTTGTGCGGACATTGTCCCTAGCACCTCCGGTGTTGCAGTTGCAACAGTTTCCCATCACTGTTGTCTTTGAAACGTGCCAACCCGGCAGATGATCAAGTCAAATGCTTCTGTCGTCCAAACGAGGAGATGGCGCCGCAAGTACGCCGAGTTCCCGCCTCACAAGAAAAACGCTTACGTCGAAGACCAACGTCAATTCATCCGAACGTTTGAGCACCCCTGTGTCAGCCTGCGAGCAGGGGTGCAACAACGGTCTGCACTCCAGGAGACACCACGCTCGTCTATGACAGTGAGGAACCGCCCCCTCCCCTCTATTCCCCGCACCCTTGTTCACCTCGAGTTCGAGTGGAGAGACGCGGAACCCCGTGCTGAGAAGGTTTCGCCCAAACTTCTCACGGCTCATCGATCCGCTCCTCATGGCGTCATCGCAACGGAAAAACTCTAGCGTGCGCAACCTTGAGCTACAGTTCGAGCGAAAACAGAAACGAGAAAACAGAAACGTCAAAACGTGTTCGGTAGTCAGCGTCCTGTGGTTTCTGAAGAGTCCCGCACGAGGTGTGGGGAACGACCGCATGCGCGGCCGCATACGGATCGGGTCTTTGGGAGTACTGTTAAAGAAACACAGAAGAGACGATTATTGGACGTCTGTACCAAATAGTGACAGTTGCGTGCATTCAGCGTTGAAATGGGATGCCTCGGTTACCGCTTTAAAAGGAAATACCCAAAACGGGGGAAATGAGAAATTGTTGAAACAGGAGAGGAGACGCCTCAAAGGTCGAGTGCATCACGCCTTGGAAGGACTGCCAAAACTGTCCAACGAAATGTCGGCACCGAAATAAAGGAGGTGTACACATTTGTTCCTCACTAGACAGATGTAGTTCTGAAGACATCAGCAGGAGGAGTGGAGAGAATGATTATATACGATTAGAACCAAATAACACCTTATCAAACCCACCGAAACGTGAAGGCCTTCAGTTGGGCCAGCAGCTCTGCTAGCCCTCTGTCGCGGCCCCTCCCAAGCACCACCGAGGATGTCATGTTCACCTCCGATACCACGGAGTGGGCCGGCTGTGTCGAGGTACGTACGGGTGACGATTGGAGTTCGCACGTGTGCCGAGCCGCGAAAGCGCGCAACGCATGTACGCGTCGTCAACGGATTCCCCAGGACGAGGAGGTAGGGCGAGGGGTGAACTGTTGTCCGAAATTCTCTATTGATTCTGAGAACGTGCTGTAGGTTATCATCCAGCATGCTTACGCCATGGTTCTTCCAACGCAACGTTCTCCCCGCATCCTGTGCCCAGGGTTGCACAGTACATGAAACGAGGGCTTCAAGCGCGTGGGGGGATGTTTTTCACACCGGCAAACTGATAAAGTTGCTTGTTGCCACTCTTTCCTCGCAGCTCACAAGCCCTCTCACGGCAAGACAGTTCTGCGCGCCGTGCCTAATCCTACTTAGCAACCGAAGTACGACGCACCCTGCTGAGGCCGGTAGGTTTCCCGAACACGCGCGACGCCGCGACCGACGTCCCGCAGCAGCCCGAGCTACTACCGCCGCCGCCGCCGCCGACCGACGACGAACCGCCCCCACACCCGTCTTCGCGGTCCCCGTCCCCGTTGCAGGTGCCGCCGCCGCCGTCATTTCCCTTGAAGCGAGAACCCCCCCCCCTGCCCTCGTGGTGGCCCACAGCGAGGCAGCCACCAGGCGATCCCCGAGCCCCTTCGCCGAGGTCCTCGAGGAGGTGTCGGTAGGCGATGAACACGCCGGTGGGGTGCCTCGGGTCGTCGGTGGCGGCGTACCTGGCGCGAAGAGGAGGGTTGGGGTTCTGTCGGGTGATGTTGTATGTGTATGCAAGATGGGCTGGCACTAAAAAGTGGGAGAAAGAAAAAAGGGAGGGGAGGAGACAGCTTCGAGTACACTGCGCACCCCGTCACTTCCGCGAGGAAAACGAGTTCCACCACCTCCACTGCCACGGCGGTAATAAGCATCACCTCCTCTAATGACCGACGATCGGCGAGACGCAAAGAACGCACCTCTTCGACAGCAACTCCTGAGTGTGGTGATCCGCGGGAAGGACGCCAAATGAACAGAGAACCCGCGCCAGTTGGCCCACCGAGACATGCCCTTCATTCTTCCTGTCGAACTCCTGGAAACCGGGCTGGATTGAAAGACGGCGTCTGCGCAGCGTCGCGCGGATCTGCGCCGTTAGAAAGGGAAATGCACGGGGTCGAGGTTTGGTACTTGAGGATTGCGGTGACGCTGAGGAAGAGCGGACAATGGAGTTTGAAACACGACAATTGACTGGAGAATAGGGGTGGGGTGTGGGGCGCGGTGGTAGGATAAATGAGTGGAAAGGGGGGTGCATATAGCTCAGCAGAAAATCGATGGGGCTGCTCGTTCGCTGCGCAGCTGCTTCCCGTTGTTTCGTGTGTCGCCTCTGTCTCAAGCCCGGATTTCTGGGGCTTACGTGAGTACGCCCCCAAGTGGTGAGAAAGTAGGGGGTAGATAGGTGAAGACAGAAGTTAAGAGAGACAAGGGAATCGGTCTTTTTTGTACGTTTATACCTCTTCCAACGCTTTGTCGATCGTTTCTCTCTCTCTCGCACTCTCCTCGACCACGCCCCCCTCCTGCCGTTGTTGCTGCTGCTGCTCGCGCTCGTGCTGCTGTGGGTACTGGTGCTGGTGCTGGCGGCCGAAACCAACGACGGTGTTGTCAGCGATGGCATACACGTGCTCGCACAGATTAAGGAAGCTAACCTGAGAGACAAGGCACAAGGCAAGGACAGAGAAAGAGCGAGAAAGAAGAGAGACGGAGGTATACATGGAGAGACAAGAGGAATGTATTGGGAAGTGACGGGCGAGAGTGGGTTGAGAGACGATGAGGCAACGCATACTCTCACCCCCCCCCCCCCCCCGACTGTCCCTCTACACTGTTTATGTTTCCCTTTGGTGTTCCTCTCACCTTATTCTCGCCGTGCCGATACCGCCTGGTGAGGGTGTCGAGTTGGTCGTCGCTGAAAGGCAGGCGAAATGCGTCCGAGAGTCCGCGCCGAAACACGGACTCAGTCACCGACCCAGAACGTGTAGGGTCGTACGGCGCGTAGGCGTCCTCGGGGATCAGCCGGTGGTAGACCACCTTGCAGAAAGCAAGCACACCGTTCGGTGAGTAAACCGGGGCAAGGTAGGGACTAGGGGAGATGGCGAGACGCTGTACAGATCGTCATTGAGCACCACATTGAGTTGGGATGACACCCCATCATGTCCAGCAGCGGCGAATGACGCAGAGCTCGTCGAATACCCCGTGCTTCGAACAGACTGACAGCGTTCCAGTGAGCGAAATACACAAGCTGTGTGTACCAAACGCCTTCGGCACATCGACCCTAACAACAATAGACAACGAACGCGCGAGCGTGTGGCACACTCCACCCAACGCCCTGCAAGATTCCATGATATGAAAGCACTCACATAGGTCTGTTTGGCATTATATTACGAACCTTAGACGCCATCTTCCGTTCGATCGGCAAGGAGTCTTTCGGTGGCGGAGCCGTCCCCGTCCCGTCGGTTCGCCCCCTTGCCCGCCGCCACCCAACGCCGCAGCCAGCCGCTATCCCGCGCCCAGACACGGGAGAGCCGGAACCCTGCTCCTCGCCCACCTGGAAGATGTCCGGCACAGGCAGACGTCGACGACGAGAGGATCAGACGTGTTTAGTGATCGTGTACAAAGGAGGGGCGATTGTCCGCACCACCTTTTGGGGGGGCTGGTGGGTGATGGCGGCTGGGGACCAGGATGGTTCTTCCGTCTGGGACGGTGCTTCCGTCTGATCAACGATAGTTAACCAGTCGCAAATACATTCGTGTGATGCGTCGTGTTGGGAGGTACGACGCGGTGGGATGTCCAAGCGTTTTGGACGGGCAAAACCAAGGCCCAAACGAAGGCGGGCTGTGCGACGTATGCTGCACGGCCCCCATCCCCGCACCCCAACTCTGCTGCTGCGTCATTCCCGAGAAAACAAACCTTCCTCACCATAAAACCCACGGCGCCGCGAGTTGGGAAACCCGTGACGGAGCTGTTGATGGAAGAGCCGTCGTCGAAGTCCTCTGCGTCGGCCTCAACCGACCCTTGGCTTATTTCACTGGTTGGAGAGGGTTTCGAGAGGGAAAGTTCAGCAAACACTGGCAATGTTAACTCAGAAAGCGGGAGTAGTGGTGTGATAGAAAAACGTAGGTGACTACTCACGCTCATAAACTCACCACATGCTAGGTGCCACCAACCACAGGAGAGAAGGCCGCATATGATGTCGTCTGTAGTGGGAGCTGTCATCGCGAATAGTTATGCAACTGCAGTTAGTTTTACGTAGTGTGCGCAAGGTTCTGTGGACGCACCCGTCAGGAGAAAGGCACGCGGTCGTTCCGTCAGCCGTTCCAGCCCCCTCTGTAGGAGCGAGACGTTGTTTCTGCAGCTGCGTGCAATGTCCCTGTCGGTGCTGTTGCTGCTGCTGCTGCTGCTGTTGGACCGGTACAACATCGGTGGCACCAGCATCGGCAGCAACAGGACCAATACCACTAGGTGCAGAACCCGAAGCGTCGTCGCAATCTGCGTGCATCGCTCTGTAGCTCACGCTGCCGTCTCGAGTCTGGTATGCCCGTAGCAGCAACCTTGTTTCGTGAGAGGTTTTTGTTGAATCCGGCACAACGCCACAGGAAGCGTGTCATTTCAGGTCGATGGCATGAGACACAGGGAGCCCGCAGGGGGGTGCAAGACCGCGTGAAACATTGTGGCCACGTCTTGCCATGTGTGTGCCGTGCGAGGGAAGGGGGGGCATACGTAACTCAAATCATGGATCGGAAGAGATTTTTCCTCATTTTCGGACTCTTAGGGTGTACAAACCAGCTGACGAATATTGAAGACAACACAGCTTCTGGTTCGAACGGCATAGCACATTCTCGAACTTCGGTGTATTTCCCCATGTACCCCCCCCCACAAAATCGCGACTCGCCCCCAATCTTTCCGTCTGATGCTACTCTTGTCATTTTCCTCGCCTGGCTTCCTCTTTGGACAGCCTTCCCTTGAACATAGAGTCCAGCTGCCGTAGGAAGATAGGGCTCGTGACCCTACCGCTGTGCCTCTTGTCGAACGTCTCAAACAGGGACTGGAGTTTGCCAAACGAGGGTGAGGGCGGCGTTCAGGCTAGATGGGGCTTGGCGAGGCATGCATGCTCGCACGCAGCGAATCACACCATACTACGAAAACGTCACAGTCACCGCCGTCGGCGAAAAAATCAGCGGCAGAAACCCGGCAAAAAAAACAGCATCAGTCAAGGCATCAGACGAACGCAGGCTCCCCCGTAAGAATCTCGAGACCGTGTCAACCATAGCATCCCTACAATAACGGCGCACAGACTGCAATGCTTCAAGGCCAAGTCCCACAGCAGCAGCATCCTGCGAGTGCGAAGAAAAGAAAATATAAGGCCGGTGCCTCACCTTCACGATTAGGCCCTCCGTAGCCGAAAACAACCTGACCCGTCCCAGCAGCGTGGCCACTTGGTCCGCCTCCTGGGTGGAGAGTCCCGGGCGGTGTACCCCATACCCAGACCCCGGTCGGTCTTCTAGGGATAGCTTGACATCCAGGGTAGGGTTCTTCTCGAGCCCTCGGCGAGTGAAAACCTGAACCCAGCGAAACCTTGAGATATTGTCATCACACATCACAAAACCTTCCTTGTGTGCGTGCAAGAGCTATTGCGCGTTGCGCTGCGTGGTCATGACCGAGGTATCGCCGGGGTTCCGTATTGCCCACAGCGGGCATGTTATCCTCCTACCTGACCGCATAAATGTTTACCCGTCACGAAAGCGGATGCATTCTGTGCCGGACAATGGACTTTCTCATTCTGTATTTGGGCCTAAGCGGCTCTTCGTTTGTGTGGCTGCTTGTACGTTTATCGGCGAACCAAACAGGAGTGAGCCCTCTTCCGGCGATCACATCAGTCAGCAGTAGACAGTAATGGTGCTTAGCATCCGAAATCAAACCAGAACACATTAGACCAGTCAGCGCTGACTGGTCTAGTGATTTGATGTCAGTTGCTAAACGTGGTGCAGACATTCTAAATACACATCTTTGTCCACCAGGTAGGCGCACCTTCTCGACCTGCTCGCACAGCTTCCAATAGTTCACCACCCCTTCGCCGATAGCGCCAGCCCTCGCGTCACCCTTTACCTCGTAGCGCTTAACTAGCACCTCAACCTCCTGTACGGTCAGAAGGTCCGAGGGAGGAGCGCCCCTTGCCGGCGCCGTTAGGCCGGCTTGGTCGAGGGCGCGTCGGAACTGCCCTTTGGACACCTGTTCAACCACAGGAAGAGCAATTGCATAATTCAAAACATGTTTTCGTTGAAGAAAGAAGCGTTAACATCGCCCCTGCCACCAAGCGATGGTCCGCTGGGGGTTTCAAGGAGTGGAATAAGCGTGTTCTTCCGTCTATTCTAGAAATAGTGGGTTGACGTCGTGGGTCAGATATCCACCGACCGAACGGCAGTACCGATCGGAGGGTTCGTTTAGAAAGTACACTCCGCACAACGTATGACGTACATTAGCAGAAACGAGCTCGCGCCGTCTGTGCTGTTGCAGTGCAAGAGAGACTTCCAGTTGGCGCTATAGACCATGCACATCAGAAGAAACGACGCAACGAATGACAACATTGCCAACGTTCATACACGCATTTATTTGTGGTCGGTTTCAAACTCGCCGCGTACTACCTTTTTGTTGTGATGTACGTCATATGGCTTGAAAAACTCTTGCAGCCGAATCCGCCTCTGCTTGCAAAGTGTGCGAAGCTTATCCTTGAGGGGTCGTACCATGCCATCATGACCCTTTTTCGGAACGGAGAAATAGAGAGAGAGCGAGACAGACAGGCAGGCAGACAGACAGACAGAAGTGAGACATGCGAATAAGGGCGTGCGATGTAGAACCAGAGGCAAAAAAAAGCCGTGGCATTCACTTTGTAGGATGTACATTGTCGTTTCAGTTGAGTGCAGCCACTTCTTGTGGTTGCTTGTGGTGGTCAGATCGAAGAAAAGAAGGACGAACGACCTGCTTCTGCCTTGAAAGAACTCTATGTACAGTAGAACGGGCACTGGGTTCATTCAGCACGCTGCTTTCTTTGTGATTCATCCGTGTTTCTCTGCCATTGACAGCTGGCTGGAATTTCGCCTGACGCGCGTTCGCCCTGACGTTCCCGCGTAAAACATGACCCGAAAAATTTGTGCATAGACGACATCAGTGACTCACACACATTGTTCACATCATCCACAGATGGTTCCGACTGCAGCAAGCATTCAACGGACAACTAATCATGTAGTCTACAGCAGTAGTAATAACACCGGCGTTCCTTTCAACTTTCAACTCTGGGACATTGACTACAGTATTTCACAGGACCAATGAGGGGCCTCTCCACATGCCACAAGCGTTCTAGACTACATCGTATTCACCGTGCGTCCGTGCTCCATTAGTCTAGTCAATGTAGGCAGTATGTACAATGATCCAGTCTTTGTGGTGCGGCTAGAGTATATGTCACCTTCATCATGATCGGCTCATCGCCATCGTCAACCTCCAAAGTATTATGCTGCATCAAGGACGGGTAGGTAAGTTTATTAAGAGGATTTCCGGCAGAACCAAGAGCCTGTGACGCCGTCATGCCCTTAGTGCAGCTCGTCGCTGCTGAGGACAAAGCGGCGTGTAGGTGTACTTGAGCGCAGCAGAAATTTGTTTCGTTTCGCGTATGGTTCGCTGCCCCCTTCTGTGCCGGTTCGGTGCGCACCAAGTCTACACGCGGGGGGATCGGGCGGCCACGCTCTCAACACTTTCTTTTCTCTCTCCTCTCGCGCTGTCTCCTTATCTACTCACACATGCATACGAACGTTTCGCACTGACATCAAAACACACGAGGCACGAGGGAAGAACGGGCGCTCGTGAGCACGACAAACATTCAGATCCTTCCTCCTTGTTGCTGGCGCACTTGGCATCGTTTGGTTGCACAGGGAGTGTTGCGGTTGGTGCTACAGACACAGCCAGCAACGGGGGGGGTGGTCACATCCACGAGACCCCCCGATTTGCGGCGTGATCTCGTGATCTCGTCTACCTGCTACTGCTGTCAGAAGTCCATCGTGATCTCGTGCAACCTCGAGCCACCTACCCTGCAAGCTTTTCGACGTCGTTGTTGCAAGAAAACCTTCCACGTGTACAAGTGCACGATCCCTCTTGCTACCGGAGGCGACAACCCAGCGCACAAACCTGGCGAGCGGGGCACCCAAACCGAACGGTATCTTCTGTGAAAAAGGGCGTGCGGGGGTGGATCCAAAGCAATGTCTGAACGAAAAACGGAGGGTAAGGACCACATGGAGGATGGTGATGAGGACCTAGAGGACCCGGATCTGAAGGTGTGAAGGGAGGGGCTTCTCTCGGCTGTTGCTATCGATGTCATGGCCGCTGGCCGTTGATGGTGCAACTGTAAGTGGTCGTTGTGGTACTGCGGCCTGGTTGGTCCGTCCACTGCAAAACGTACAACGAGCGCCTGGCACAAGGTTCTCTCAGGTCCGGTATCTACCCCTGAATCTACTGCTCCCTGTAAGGCCGATGATTCTACATGTAATAATGTAGCAGCACTTCTGCAGGACGCCCTGGAACTTCCAGACTGCAATTGTAGGCAAACGATGATGTTATTTTGTTCATGCGTGTCGTGTGGTATGTACACAAGGTTATCCTCCTGGGAGACTCTGCCGTGGGGAAGTCAAAGCTAGTGGAGCGGTACCTGATGGACGAATACAACCCCCGGCAGCTGTCTACATTCGCGCTGACGTTATTCCGGAAGAATGCTAAGCTGGATGACGGCGTCGAGGTCAAAGTTGGTGAAGAGGACAAATAATTTGTTGGTCGACTGTACTGTACAGGAGCAGTGTAGACCACCTTTTTACCGTGCTCTCTTCGTGTTGATTTTTTTTTTGTGTAGTGGTAGACGGCGGTGGTGATCAGAGTAGGCAAGAAAATGCTCCACCACTCGTCTCTCGGATACACTCCCTCCTCGCGGATACGTTTTCTGTGTACCTTTGACAGCGGGGTAACCAGGAAAACGGTGTGCGTCTGTCAAACGTGCATAAAGCTGAGCCACGCCCTGAGTTCGTCCTCGGGCAGTCTACGAATGCCTGCAAGAAGCAACCGCGAAACACGCAGGTCTAATCGCACCGGGTCTGTTTTTTGCCGGACTGTTTCTTTTGGACGTGGCGGACGGTGGGCGGGCGCAGATTTCTGGGACACCGCGGGACAGGAACGGTTTAGCAGCATGCACCCTTCGTACTACTACCGGGCGCACGCTTGCATCATGGTTTTCGACGTGACTCGAAAGGCGACGTACAAGAACCTTTCGGACTGGTACGGGGAGCTGCGGCAGTACTCGGAGAGCATCCCTTGCCTGCTTATCGCCAACAAGATAGATGTTGACTACCAGGTGGGCCAATAGAGGAGTGTATCGGCTCGAACCGTGTCGCTAAGGCTCCTTCGTAATTACAAAAACTTCTCAAATGATTGTACGCCGTGCCTACAGAACTAGCGCCTCAACATTACGAGGTGGTTTCACGGAAACCGAGGATCTCACCGGAAGAGTGTAAATGCGTACCTACGTGACGAGCACGTGTATCACCATAATATTACAGTACTTCGAAGTATTCGACGAAATCCCCGGTGGTAGTCTTCAAAACACCGTCGTCACGGCCACCTGCTCCCAAAAATGTTTAACCCTTTTGGGTCTAGGCTGGACTGTCAGATTTGGTTTTTGCGCCAAAAAAACAAATGAGAGCGAGAGCGAGCGGGAGAGAAGTTGTTAAGGCCACTTGTTAAGCTGTCCTTCTTTGGGCTGTCTTTTTCTCCAAAAGGGACAGCTGGCCAAAGAACCACTTGTTACGTTGTCTTTTTTTGCATTTTTGGACCTTCGAAAAAGGGACAGAAGAAAAAGACAGCGCCATCCTGTCTCTTTTCGGGCAACTTTGTGACAGGATGGGACAGTCTTTTTTTTGTTGCCCTTTTTCTGTCACAACACATGACACTTGCCCACAAACTTGAATATCTCGACGGATGATCCCCGCAAACTCTAACAGTATTCGCACGAGTCGTGTCATGTGACTGGTACGGAGTCAGTAGCCTCGGCGATAGACGTAATGTTGTCATTCGGCTGACCAGGTGGACAACCCGATGTGTGCGGCAAACAAGCGGCAAACGAGCCGAAAGAGCCTGGACGCACCAGCGGTGGGTCTTTTTGGTGCACAGTCAACTTTTGCGAACCCAACTTCTGGGCGACCTATAGCGTCCTGGTCTGTATCAATCACCACACAAGACGAATCAGACGCACAGCTCATGGCGGATACCTTTGTCATCGCTGTTGCTTCGGTGTGTGACGAGGGAGCATCGATGAACCAAAGTTGCAACACGGGAAAAAGAACAAAAACTATGCTTGGAGGCGCGGCGGGTCATTTTTCCCGCTTGTCCACCACTCTCGCGCTCACAACCTCTGACCGCCCGTCAGCCTCCTGGTCTGTATCAACCACCACATAAGACGGACCATACACATAGCTCGTGGCGGATACCTTTGTCATCGCTGTTGTTTCAGTGTGTGGCGAGGGAGCATCCATGAACCAAAGTTGCGGCATGGGCAAAAAAGAGCAAAAAAAGCTGGTTGTTGGCGCGGTGGGGTTTTTCAAGGTGCTGTTGACTCTCGCCACCTCAGTTGCCGTGCCTCCCACTGCCCTGTGGTCTCGATCAGCCGCCACACAAGGCGGACCAAGCACCCAGCTCGCGGGCGATAGCTTTACAGTTGCTGATGCTTCGCTCTGTGCGGAGATATCACCGAAAAACCAACTCGGTGCCAAGGTACTTATTGTGTGACGAACGACCGTTGCACTTGTTGCAGGGTCATTTTTTTTGGCGGATGAGCAAAAAGGATCGACCAGCACCGTAACAAGGGGGTCATCTTTTTGCTAGATTATTTTTTGGTTCGTCCCTTTTTGAGAAAAAGACAGCCCAAAAAACGACAGCTTAACAAGTGGCCTAAGGAGGACCCGATTCGCAGGGTGTCCGTCGATTGACTTTTACCAGAATCGGTGCACCTTCGCATATATATGGCGTCAGCAGGGTACTGGTTCGAATCTCCTTGGGTGCACATTTTTTCTCCTGACTTGGACATTTTTCCATGGACACAATATGCGTGTCAGTCCTGAGAACACCTCTTGGAATCGATCCTATAAAGAACCTTGCACACATCGGATAGATCAGATCTCTATAGATCACTGTAGATCATTTCGGTCGCAGATCACCAAAATCGATAGCGATCTGTTGATCTGTCCTTGTTTCCGAATCTAAAGACACAGATAGATCTACACATGTTTGCTGCTCTTGATCTATAACTACATAGATCTGTGGATATTTCCGACTCCTGATCTATAGACACAGATAGATCTACACATGTTTGCTGCTCTTGATCTATAACTACATAGATCATCTGTGGATATTTCCGACTCCTGATCTATAGACACAGATAGACTACACATGTTTGCTGCTCTTGATCTGATCATCTGTGGATGTTTCCGACCATAGATCATCTGTGGATGTTTCCGACTCTTGATCTGTAGACCATAGATCATCTGTGATGTTTCCGACTCCTGATCTATAGACAAAGATAGATCCAAACATGGCTGCTGCTCTTGATCTGTAGACCATAGATCATCTGTGATATTTCCAACTCTTGATCTGCAGACCACAGATCATCCGTGATGTTTCCAACTCTTCATATATATGTAGACACAGATAGATCCGAACATGGTTGCTGCTCTCATCTGTAGACCACAGGTCATCGGTGATAGTTCGATCTGTAGTAGACCACAGGTCATCGGTGTATTTCCGCTCTTGGTCTGTAGACCACAGATCACGTGGTATTTCGTACCACGTGTCACGGGCCACGTCAGCTCCTCGAGAGAGCCCACAGCTCCCACACTCCCGATGTGGCATACATCTGCTGTTCCTCAACGGCAACCAAGAGTACATCCCGCTGGAGGTGCCCAAACTGTCAAAGGCGGATGGCATCAAGGCGGTGCCAAGGCGGCTTTCCAACCCAAGCGAGGAGACGGAGAGTCTCGCTGTGGGCGAGGTGGTGCCGGACACCAACAACGACGAATACGCGGACGAGTCGTTGGAGGTCGAGATTGCATCACCATGAATCTGAATGGCGGGGGCTGGGGGGGGTTGCGTCGTTGCGGATGCCGTTGTTGTTTGCGTATTGCTTAAAATCATGGTTTTCGCTTCTTCTCTTGTGTGTGCTACGGCGACCGCGTCAAGTGCTTGATTTGTACGGACAGAAGAAGGTACTGGGTAAAGAGAACGGAACAATTTGTGATGCGAAGACAACATGAACAACAATGCTGTTGGTACGTTTATTTTGCGAACAACAATTTTCGTGCGGCCGGGCTACTTCAGAGGTGGGGGGGGGCGGGTAGACACGACGTTTTTGCTACCACATTTACATTTACATTCAGATTTACGTCGTCTTGTACAATGCTCACCTTTACATCTTGGTGTGCAATTGTATCAGAGTGGTGTCGGGGCAGACATACATACTCCCATTCATCCGAACATGTATGCCAACCTTGATCCATAATCCACAGATCATCTGTGATATTGATATTCCGACTCTTGATCTATGCACATCGATAGCTCCGAACATGTTTGCCACTCTCGATCTGTAACTCACAGATCATCTGTCCTTGTTTCCGGCTCTCATCTATAGACACAGATCGGAACATCAACATTGTCTGCTGCTCTTGATCTATAGCGATCTGTCGATCTGTCCTTGTTTCCGACGCTTGATCTATAGTGATCTAATCTGTCGATCTGTCCTTGTTTCCTACGCTTGATCTAAAGCGATCTGTCGATCTGTCCTTGTTTCCGAATCTTGATCTATAGCGATCTGTTGATCTGTCCTTGTTCCCGACTCTTGATCTATAGCGATCTGTTGATCTGTCCTTGTTCCCGACTCTTGATCTATAGACACAAATAGATCTGAACATGTTTGCTGCTCTTGATCTATAACTACATAGATCTTCTGTGGATGTTTCCGACTCTTGATCTATAGACACAGACAGATAGATCTACACATGTTTGCTGCTCCTGATCTATAACTACATAGATCATCTGTGGATGTTTCCGACTCTTGATCTAAAACTCCACAGATCATCTGTGATACTACCGGCTCTTGATCTACACCATAGATGATCTAGATCATGATCTATCCGATGTGTGCTTGTGACACTTCCATCGAATTACCCGTCCTGGCCACAAAAGGTTCCCAGTTGAGGGTAAATTCTGTGGGTGGAGAGAGGACCCGATTCGCAGGGTATCCATCGATTGACTTTTACCAGAATCGGTACACCTTCGAAAGAACACATATGTATGTATGTATGTATGCACACACGCGTTCATGTACATACGTTGAGAGATTCATGATTTGGAATTGATTGGCCCCATTCCCGAGACCTTGATATTACCCGCTGTCACTGAAGTCTCTTCATTGGTCAGGTGGTTAGCGCGGGTGCTAAGAATCTAGACACACCTACCTATGGACTACACGGCGCGAAGGGCTGCAGGGCGGCAACTTCACGACTTGCCACTACACCAGTATTTGCAAATGATCAATCAATGATCAGTGAGAATGCCTTAAGACTCAAAGTTAACCTGCGCCATTACCGTTAACATATCGCCCCTGCCCAATCCACGCCGCCAACGTAAACGTACCCTAACCACAGGTGACGAAGAAGAGCTTCAAGTTCGCCCAGCAGCACGATCTCCCTTTTTTCTTCGTCTCCGCGGCCGACGGGACGAACGTGGTGAAGGCCTTCGACGAGGCCGTCAAGGCCGGCATGGAGTTCAAGAAGAACGGAGGCGACTTCGTGGACGAGGCACTGTCCCTATTAGAGGGAAAGTAAACTGCTGCTGTGGTATAGAGGGTCGCGTTTTTAGCGAGCTTGGTGGTTCTCGGCTTGTTGTTTGAGAGTTCCGTGTCGGTCCCCCTTCCTGTCGTGGCACTTCGTCCACTACTGCTGTAGGCAGTAAATAATAGGTCTTGTGTGTCAACTAAACGAGGAAAGCGCAGAAAGCAATGGCCGAGGCATGGCCCACACTCATGCTGGTTGCAGGCCCAGCGTTTTTTCCGAGGAACGTATTCGTATATGTGTGTATTAGGGCTGACGCATGCGGTGGGAACAACGCGAAGAAAGCAACGAGCTGAGCTTGTTCGACTTAGCTGACAGGTACCCTCTTTGACGCACACAGCAGTATTCTTGGTACAAGATACTGTGAAATATTAATCATCAACACGGCATATTCCTGCGCGCACCTGTTGAGAGTCTTGGAGGGGTCAACAGGAAGCCATTCTATCGTAGAGATAGATAGGCTAACTTGATTGCAACAGAGGCCACATGGCTGGTAAATGCCCCCCCTAACATGCGATACAGAATACGTTGCAAGCACCACTTAGGGTCCTCAACACAGGACGATTTCCATTCGCTCTGCGTGGAGTAACCCTGATTGATAGGACGTAGAACGCCCAGCCGGAGTACGACCAACAAGTGGTCGTGCCCCGACACGGGACCACCGCCTTGAGTTTGGCTAAACGCCTTCACTACTCTCGGCTGTGTGGAGGATCAAACTGATTGCTTGAGCTGTACATATCTTTGCTTTTGTCGCGCCGCCCACTGTGTCGGGGGTACCATGGCCACCGATAGTTTCAAAACATTAGTCCACGGCCGCGTACTGTTAACCTGTCGATTTCAAAATCATAGATGAACGAGAACGCATCACGTGAAAACACAAACTTATGTTCGTTGGTGAACAGACTCTTGCTCACACAACGCGTTACGAAACTCCCTTCTGCCATGGAAACTCACGGGCATCAGAGGTCTGGGTCTATTTCGTCCTACTTGGGACTTTCGCATGGTCGATGGTCCGCCAGGTACAACGCCTTCGACGGCGGTTGAAAGTCATTTCACAAAAGCTTGGCCGATGTTCATCGGCCAACCGGATGACGCGATCTGTGAAATGTACTGAACGTACACCACAACCGTCATCATGCGATGCCACACAGTCGCGTCGACGGGCTCTCCTTGAAAGCTCCCATATTTCTCAAAAGGACCCGCACGTTCTGAAACATCTCCAACACACAGCAGCCTCGGCGTATACAGCTTTGGGTCAATCAAACCTGCACGCTATCAGTACTCATATCCCAAAAGATGGAACGCGATTTTCAAGCACCACGACCAAACAGCCTCTATACGTGCAGCACTAGACTGTGTATGTATGCTATCAAGACATCGACGTGTGCCCGTTCGAAGCCACCGCGCTTTCTGTGTGCCCATGATAAACTTCAATCGCATCGGCTGCGTGCTGTCGCATACCAAACGAATCTTACAACAAATAACAGGCAGCGTTGACGGGCCAAGACGCGAAAAGAAAAAAACTCAAGATACACCTCTCAACTATGGCCTTGATTCAAACAACACCATAAATCAGACGTAACCCCACAACAATCGCCCACACTCATTCCCCAAAGCATGCTCTACGTACTTACACAGCCAGTGCAGCAGCATCTCACATCGAGTACAGCCACCCCGCGAACATGGACTTACGCACTTCCTTCAGTGCTTGCTAACGTCACACTTTCCGCAGTGCTGTCGAACAGCCAGACAACAGCACGCCGTTCGGCAAAACACGCGCGCCGACATCAGCGCCGTTGCCTCGCCCTCAATGTGCGATTTTCTATCACCCAGACAGAGTTCTTCACATATATTCACGAAACAAAAAAACGAAAAAAGTACAAACTCTTCTGAAGATGAACCAGGGATACATAACACCGACCGCCTCATTCTTTCCCTCTTCACAGTACTGTCTTTTTTAGTCATCGTGTCTCCCTTTCTCTCTCCCCCCCCCCCCCAACCGCCTACAAAGGAGAAAAGGAAGCAAAGGACGTGTTGCATGGGCCAACAATAATGAAAAAAAAAAAATACAGCAATCATTCACAGAAACCCCTTGAGAAAAAAACAAGTCAAAACGAACGCACGGAGAGTGACGACATCCCGTAGAAACTACGCGTCATCTGGTGAGGAGCACACATGGCAGCAAAAATTAAAATTGCATCCAAAACATGCTCAAAATTCTACCTTTCCGAACCCTTGCCAACATCAACAAACAGCTTTTCGACTCCCCGAACCGCCCTGTAAAACCCCTTCGGCGAGCCTCTCATGCGCTCTGAGCGGGAACCACAGACAAGAGCAGCAGCAATTCGACCACCAGACACACACAAAGAACCACACGACATGAGTGCCACATGCACCGACCTCCACAAAACACCGAAAAATTCGATGATCGCGGTCCCTCATCAATCTCGTCTCCAAGCGTGGGATCCACACTCACTCCCCGAACACGACGCAGAAACCGAACCGAACCCCACACCCCGCAAAAACACGCCTCCCACGAAAACAACGCAACACCTAAAAACGCTGCTGCGACGACGTAGGGGGGCGCCCTGCGCAAGACCTAAGCTAAAAAAAAGAGGCAAGTGGGCCACGCACCGCGCGTAAGTTGTTCGAGTGGTGTTCATCTTATGTCAACGAAAACCCGGCAAAATAATCTCCTTCAAGTCTCAACCTCGCCCCGCGGCGCTGCAAAGCAGTCAGTAGGTATGACGCCGAATGATCAACCAAGGTGGAGCTGTTGGGAAGAAACGGGCGGGCATCCGCGGACCGGGGCAGCAATGGATCACAGCACCGGGCGCAGCATGAGTTGGGTAACCGACGGTACCTCCAGCTTTTCCCTTTGCCGCACCTGTATTGAAACAAGCAAGTGTGCGGAAAAAGAACAGCGGGAGTGAAAAACATGTTACCACACGTAGAGTTTTCAGGGATAACGACGAGAATTGTCCGCGCGAATAGGTCCAACCAAACTACGGGGGGAAGGGCATGAATCATAAAAGAAAAAATGTACGAAAAATGGTCAAGAGGGGCGACAAAAAACATGTTACCACACGTAGTTTTCAGGGGTGAGAACAGTCGGCCCAGATAGGTCCTAGGTTCACCGAACTACGTCAGGAAGGGCATGGAGGAGAAAAACGATTACTGTGCCGCCCACAGCCAGCCGATGCCGGTCGAAACAAAAATCAACAAACATGAGTTGTTTTTTTTTGTCGCAACAACTCGGTCCTTGGATTTTGCTCACAGCCTCGCCAGAATTGGCGCTACCTTGTGCTACTGCAGACACGGCAGGCCTATGGCGGGGCCTCGGTAATTGCAACGGGGCAAGACTTGACCAAAAAGGAAACGAAACTAGACCCGGACAGGAAAACGAGACGTTGCCGCTTGAGATGAGGGGTCGGTGCATCAACGATTTGCTTGCAGCGGTCGACGCTGCTGAACAACACACATAAAGACAGAGAGAGAGAGAGAGAGAGAGAGAGAGAGAGAGAGAGAGAGAGAGAGAGAGAGAGAGGAATAGATGCATACACCTAGAGAGATAACAGCAGGAGCAGCAGCACGCCAGCAGCCGCAGCAGCGGTAGCGACATTGCAAAGCAATGATCTTCTCTGGCCGCATCATCAGCCCTACGTTTGGTTTCTTATACGTTCAAAGTACGAGGGAGCTCAGGCTGCAGACAGACCCTTTTTCGATGCTTCATCGTAGCATAATTTTCCCGTTGAACGCACGCAGGACACCCATGTGTTACTCATTCTCCGTGCAGTGTGTTAACCAATCCAATACAAATTCATGCCCCGGGGCAACCAACCTCCAGCCTCGGACAAGAGATCGACATCCAACCCAAGCCCCAACACACAACAACCAGAATAACGAAGGAAACCTCCGCACCTGCAGCTCCAAATACATGAGCTCGCCATCCTCCACCTCCACGGCGGCGGCCGCGGGGAGAAGGACGTCCGGCGACAGCACGCTCAGCTCCGGGAAGTTGTTGAAGTACCTGGGAAAAAGAGAAAGAGAGAGAGAGACAGAGAGAGAGAGACGTGAAAAACAATAACCTGCAGACAGGCTGATCCCCGCGTACGAACGACACGGCACGGCATGATTTGTGGTCCTTCCTGGTAAAAAAAAAAAAAAACTTGTCTTGCAACTGACGGACGACAAAACGGTACCTCGGATAGCATGAATGACGAGAAATCTGTATTTTTCGTCCACAGCACGCGGACGCCGTCTTTAGGCGGATGTCTTCTCTCGCCGCAGACGTTGTCTCTTCTCGGTGACGGTATAACTAACTCTTTGAACATCGCCAACGAAAGATGCGGTCTGGACTACTGCTGTAGCAACGCACGAGGCATTTGCACTGCTGCGGTTTTGATGAAGTGCGCGAACAAAAACGTCGCCCTCGCAAGCGTTTGCCCCGTGTGTTTGGCTCTCTCTCTCTCTCTCTCTCTCTCTCTCTCTCCCTCCCTCGTCGTGTGTGTGAGAACTCACTCCACGGTCCCGTCAAAATCGAGAGCAAGAAGGTGCTCCTCGCTCAGCTCCAGCAGCGCCATCGAAACACGAAAAAATACCTGAAGGGGGGGGGTACACAGATGCACAAAACCATCACGATCCAAGAGGCAACAAAAACAGCGAGGAAGATGGAGACAGGGCAGAGCGACACGGAACTAACGCATGGCATCACACACAACACCCTGTGTCGGCGTTTTCTGCCAGGTGTTGTCTCGCCGAACGGCGACAGCGAGAGCGACGTCACAAAATCCACCAAATAAAAAATACACGTCTAATTCTACAAGCAGTGTGGGGAGGAGTTTCGTGCGGGCTGAATAGTGCCGTTGCTCGGGATATCTGGCACAAACTGGATCGCCAAGTCATTCGGTACTTTGATTCGTGCCGGTGTCCGGTACAATATTGTAGTGCCGGTCTATTCTCTGGGCATATACTCGCGCTAAACAGCGCCCCTTCCACGGCATTGTACGTGAGTACTGTACTCGCCTCGAAGTCTCCCGAGGATAGCCACCAGTCCCAGATGCGCCTCACCGTTGCTCGCGGCATGGCGTGCAGGTACACGAAGAGGGTCTGGAACCAACCCATCGCCACCTTGTACCAAACGACACAGGCACCAAGGCCGGGGCGACGCAAGAAACATCATCAACGGCGACAACAGCATTGACGACAATTATCATGCCGCTGTTGAAATGCGCTCAATTCTAGAGCACCAAACGTTGGCCGCGAAAATACATGGCGTGTTATTGTGACCTTGACGCTGTTGCCGCCGGCCGATGCATTTCCGCATGCTTGGGGACGGCTGTATGCGACCGGTGGTTGCTGTTGTTCGTGCCTCGCGTAGGTTGTGTGTGTTCGAGCGCTGCGCTTACCATGTCGATGGAAAAGTCGATGCTATCGAAGTGGGCGGCCAGCGCGGGTAGGCGACTCCCCGAAAGAAGAGTCAGCACCTGTTCAAGAAAAAAAAACACAAAAACAAAAAGAAGCAAACGGCATGAAAATCCGAGCGCGGAGCGAAGCAAGCTACGAAGTATACGACATGGGGGGAAAGCACGGTTGGTTTTGTTCCCACGTTCGGTGCAGCTAGCAAAAGAGCTCTCATAAACACGTGAATAAACAACGGGGGGGGGATTAGTCAGCGGCGCGCTCTTCCCGGCGAGAAGAGGGGGCATGACACCGAGAGAGGGCACGCCACAGAGAGAAGGGTGACACCGAGCGATGAAGAATGAGATTTCCAATCCTCGTCTTGCAAGCTGGTGACACAAACACGGGAGAAAGAAGCTCCCTCCGTTTGCGCACACATCATTCACGAGAAATTTAAAAGCAGGAGCGTTCCCCACCCCGCCCGTGTGCACCCCAAAACGAGACAAAAAATAACAAAAAAACATGACCAGATACACAGCGCCTAACCACGCAAAAAAAGCGGGCGATCTCCCGACCGGCGTCAATCAGTACGAGACCAAATACTCACCTCCGTGCAGACGAACACCCCACCCCTGTCCGGCACGTAGAGGTCGTGCAGCCGAAACCCTTCGAACAGGCCCGAAAACACCGCATACACCCGTTCTCCCAGCAGCGTTGCCCCCCCCCGAGCCGCCGGCCGTGGGGGCGTCGGCGGCGACGCGGAAGACGGGGCCAAGACAGCAGGGGATGGGGGGGGCGGCGGCGGCGTCGGCGGCGCATTCTCGGAACCCCGGACCCCGGCGGCGTCGGCGGCGGTGGCGACGTCCGTACCCTTCCCGCCTACTACGGTATCGGGGGCGTTCCCAGCGGAGGCTGTCGGGGTTGGAGGGGGATCTAGGTTTACGGAAGCCGGGGACGGGGCTCCGTCGTCGTCGTCGCCAGCCGCGTCTTTGTCGACCACCAGCAACAGCTCACCGCTGCCGCTACCGCCGGCGGCGGCGGCGTTCTCTCTCGCTCGGGCGCCGCTCGACGATAGCAGCGGTGCCGCCGGTGCTGCGGCTGCTGCTGCCGCTTCTGCGGTTCTCGTGGTGAGCTTGGGTGCGACAGCCGCGGGGCCCACGGCGGTGTTGGTGTCTTCGGGCGAGACGAAGTAGAGCATCATCAACATGATGAGCAAGCGGTCCATGCCCTGATGCGGCACGATATTGTAGCAACGGCAAGTAATAGGGGGATAGATCCTCATCAAGGTGGGTGAGAGAGCAGGGGTAAGCGACTGTTCGCCTCCCGATCGCCGCGATTCGCGAACCTAGCAGCCAGAGGGTATCATGTCGCAACGGCAGGAACGACAACCGCAGTAGGGTGATACCCGGCACACGCGCTCAGTGTTTTGCCGCTTGAACGGACACCTTCTTCCCATGCGCCGACAAGAAGGAAATAACACATGGACAACGATCTCTTCCGTTCCAAGAGAAGAAAAAAAAATGACACGTCGTAGCCCCGTGGCCTTGTATACCCGGCTCCATAACCCTCCTAGTACCCAGTCCCTCCGCAAAAAAAAATTCGCAAAGTTGTTTGTCAGCCATTGGTCCAGGGGCTACAGTCCCCCCAAAGAATCTGAGCTCCTTGCCAGACAAAGGGTGACTTGGCTTCAGTAAGAAATGTGTCCCCAAAACACGCGGGGACACTTTTCGTACTTAAGGCAAGTCAGCAAATTTGTCCAGTACCAGGCGATGTACATTTTTTCGACCTAGGGGGCACGCGGGTTGGGAGATGTGTACACAGTAAGTAGAGGCCCAGGAGAGGCATCACACAGGGTATCACACAGCGTACCACCTCAGTCAAGCATGATAGACCAAGGTCTCACGTGCGTCGCACACAGTGGAGCCTAGGGTGACTACAGTGCGGTAAATAGGAAGTTTGAGCGCCGTTTCCCTAAAGTGACCCCATTTGGGCTTCCAGTACTAGTAGGGTTAAGGGCCTCACAACCCAAAGCACGCACCTGACAATAACCCACGGCCGGAAATCTAGCGGCGATGGCACGCAAAACGTTCTCGAGGCACCGCCTCTTGGACTCCACCGGCACGGCGGCCCAGGCGTCATCGAGCCTCTCCAGCACGGCGGCGTCGTCTTCTGCCACTACTGCTTTCTCTACCCCTGCCTCCTGCCGCGCCGGTATTGTTGTCCCGGCTGCTCCGCCCGTCTGCTGCCCACCACTGGCCGCCGCCACCGCGTTGCCGCTAATGACGGGGACAACCGTCGGCGACCACCCCCGTCTGCCAGCCGTTCTTTCCGTCTGCCGCCTGGGTGTTAAACCACCGCCGCTACTGCCGCCGCCACCACCGCTGCCGCCGCCGATCGTCATCCGCCTTGAGCTCCTCGGCGGCGAGGCCCTAATCCTGCCCCCCACCCCCTCCGACGACGGGTCGGGGGCGGACGGGGGGGGAGAATGAGGGAGACGGCGCGTAGAACCTCTGCCGCCGCCGCCGTCGTCGTCTCTACGGAACGGAGAGAGCGGGAAGGAAGCAAGCGTGAAGCCTCCTCCCGCCGGCTCCCGCGACGGGCTCGCTCCACCGGCGGCGACCCGGGCCCCCGGCCCCGTGCCCGGGCTCACGCCCGGGTTCAGCCACGAGAACGGGCCACCGCCGCCGCCGCCGCCGGTGTCGTTGAACCCTCCGCCCCCGTTCCCCCCCTGCAGCGACGCCCGTCGGCGGTGCGGGGTCGTCCCCCAGCCCCGCCTCCTCGGCGGGGTGCCCGTGCCCCTGGCGCCAACCAGCTCATCGTCGTCGAGTCTCCAGTTGCCCACCAGGAGGTTGGTCAGCGCGCCGCCGAAAAAACCTAGCCCGTCGCCACCGCCGCCGCGGTTTTCACCGCCGCCACCGCCTCCACCCCCAGCACCCCCCATGGTCATGCGCCTTCTGCCCCCCTGCCTGGGCGTGCTAGTCGCCGCCGCCGTCGATCTCGGCGTGGCCGTCGCCGACGCCGAGCCTCGCCGGTTGCTATTGCTGTTGCCGGGAGTGGTCGTGCTGCGGCTGCCGTCGCCGCTCTCACGGCGCTTGTGGGGGGCCACGGCGCCGAACGCCCGGGGCACGTCGCGCGCGATGAGGGCGGCGTGGGGCCCGGCCCTGCCGATCTCGACCAGCTGGGCGAAAGAGCTCGGCGACGACGAGAACGAGCACGACGAGAACGATTCCCTGCCACCGATGCTCCCGCCACCGCCGCCACCGCCGCCGCCGCCGCCGCCGCCAGCAATACTACTGCCATTGCTGACCCGACGATCCTTATCACCGTCGCCGCCGCCGCCGCCCCCGCCCGCGACGGCCCGTTGCACGAGCATCTGCCACACCGCGGGGCGGAGGCTCGCAGGCACCCCCGACGAGCGCACGATGCCCCCGAACAACTCCTTGCCGCTTTCATCACCGAAGCCGAGGGCATCTCGCCATGCCCGGCTCACCGCCTGGCACGCCGCGAGAGCCCGTAAGCTTCCCGAGAGCCCCACCGCTCGGGCCAAGAACGCCGGCAGCTCGCGAGCGAGAGGCTCCAGGTCGCAGACCCTGCCGCCGTCCCACGCTGGCTTGCTACCGCTACTGCGGCTTGCACCGCCGACGTTCACGATTGGGTCACCGCCGCCGTACGCCGTCTTCGAGAGGGGTGACCTGACGGCTGGCGCAAACCTTCCCGCCCCCGCTCCCGCCCCCCCCTCCCGCTGCTGAGGCATGAGAGGTGACACCGGGAGGCCATGGCGGGTGCTGTCGCTTGAGGCGGCCTGCAGAGCGGCGAACCCTCTCCCGCGAGCGCCGAAACCGCCACCACCGCTACCGCTGGCGCTCCCGGCCGGAGAAGGCGCTCTTGGTACGTGCTATGTATCAACATGTTTTTGGGCGGGAGTGGAGTGTTTTGAACGAGCCAAAAAGAGACAACGGGGGCGAGACCGGGAGGGGGCGAGGGCACGGCGGGAGGGGGGCGGGGTTGGGGAAGAAACCGGGAAGGGAACAAAGGCGTGGCATCGAACAATTATCCTCGTATTTTTACGCATGAAGATCGGCAACAGAATTCCATGGGATAACCATCTACGTATTTGTTCAGGGGAGAAAACGCTCGAACATACGCGATGACTGGGAAGGATGTTACAGATCTACGTATCTAGAGTTGCCAACGAATCTCTGAGCCACGCGAGCCTCGTCCAAGGCAAACCACTGAGGTGGATTTCGCGAGACGAGACACCACAGCGGAAGAAAGGAGACGAGAGAAAGAAGAAAGACAGCAACACATTTGGCACGAAGAAGACGTGCTCGACTCGAAACGCATCTAAAAATAAACAGCAACCACGCATACAAAGGAAAAAGTTATCCGTCCGCTCTCGCCACAAATTCGCAACATCTTACGGCGGGAACGACCACGAGATACAGGACTTCTGCAGCGCTTCGACCGCGCGAACCGCAAGGCCAAGTCATCTCCATATTTCCAATCCTTCCTCCACAGGTTGGCGAGTGTTCAGTGGTGCGCAGCAGCAAAATCCGGCGGCAAGGCGCCTACAGCGGTACTCGTAGCACCCTATCTTGTGGTGGCCGGCCGTAACGCGAGCGATCTGATGCCTCACACCTGGTAATCGAAGGCGCCAACATACAAACAAAAAATCAACCAACCAAAAGTTACAAACGCCCACCTCGTTTCGGTGCGGGCCCGGCGAGCAGCTCGACAGTGGGTCCCTTGGGGACGCACCCCCCGCCTGCACCCTGGTGGGCCCCGGCGACAGCGACGCCCGCCTCCGCCGGGACCGGGCGGAAGC
Organism: Ectocarpus siliculosus; assembly: GCA_000310025.1. Lineage (NCBI taxonomy): Eukaryota > Phaeophyceae > Ectocarpales > Ectocarpaceae > Ectocarpus > Ectocarpus siliculosus. The sequence continues at coordinate 488,373 of FN648938.1, read as the reverse complement.
CGGCGTCGACCACGAGGACCCAGTCACGCGCAGGGAAGATGTCATGCTATGCTGCTGTCGTTCCGTTGGGGAGTGGTGAGCTGCGGTCTTTTCTGCTGCCGGTGACCCAGGCGTCACTGCCGGTGACCCGGGGGGGGCAGGCGCCCGGCCGCGCGCGCGGGGTGGTGGTGGTGCCGCGCCGGGCTTGGGAGGGGACCCGGAGCGCGGCTGGTGGCGTGGCGGAGACCTCGAAACCGGCCCCTCCGCCTCCGGGCCAAGGCGACGAGACGGCGATCTCGTCGTGCGGTCCCTCGACGCGATCCCCTTGACGGCGGCCGCCGCTGGCTTGGGAGCTGCTCCCGCCTCCCCCGGCGGCGGCGGCGGCGGCGGCAAGGATTTTTGGGGCGCGTCTTCGGCCGCCGCGTCCTCCTGGACCTCCTGGACCGCCGCTTGGGTTAATCTCGAAGCGCTTGCGGGCGATCCCGGCGAAGACGACGAGGCGGCCCCGACGCTGTCGCTGCCGAGCTCTCGGAAAGACGTTATCGACAGCAGCCTAGCTCCGTCCCGGTCCCTGGCCCCGTGCCCTCTGTCCTGCACTTCTCCGCCACTTGTGGCGCTGCTAGCAGAAGAAGCCCCACCTGCAGAAGAAGCAGCAGCGGCGGAGCCGGTGGTAGTGGTAGAAGCAGCGGTCGCCATAGCCGGCGGTGGGGGGCCGTCGAAGAAGCTTCGGCGCGGTACCAGTGCTGCCTTCGTCCCTTCTAATTCCGCATTCGTAGGAGCAGAAGCCACGTCTTTTGATGAGCCGTCGTCGTGAACGACCCCAGCACCTCCCGCCGCCGCGCCCACAACAACGACCGCTTTGTCGACGTCCCCGCCATCACTGCTCACCCCCGGCCAGAGCACGGGGGAGCTCCTGGTCTTGGGGGTCATGTACATCTCCCCGTCGTCGGAGTAGTCCACCGCACTCGCGGACAAGCAGATGGAGGAACTGCTGCTACCCGCGGGCGTAAACCTTTCCGCTACCGCGAAGGTCGCTGCTACCGCCGCCACCGCCGCGACGGCCGCCCCCGCCGCCGAAGCACTGCCGTCCTCCGCAACCGCATTCTCCGTGTTCCCTCCTGCCGGCGAGGGCACAGGCGGCGGGAGGTCAGGATCGAGGCCGCCGCCACCCTGCCCAGCATCAACCGCAAGGGAAGAGGCGAGAGACGGCGTCCTCGTCAAAGGCTCAGGTGTGTTCCGGCCTTGGCGTTGCCCATGGTAGGACAGCTTCTCCATGACGGCGGGGGGGGACGGGGTCGTCATTGGGCTGCTTCCGGCAAAGCCATCTTCTCTGAAAGGAGAAGGTGGCGTGTCAAACCCATGCGATGCTCTCGACGACGCCCCCGCCAACGTCACATCTGCGGGACGCGACCCGGTTGCCTGGCTACCCTCAGCGGCGGGCACGGGCATGCCCGAGGGGCCTTTCACGTTCGACGCATCTGGTGGAGCACTCAGGTCGTCCGCTTTTGCAGAACCACTAGCCTTTGTTTCTACCGCCAGCACCTCCCCTTCCTTTTCCTCCTCCGCAACCGGTAGCGCTTCGTTCGTTCCGCTGTTCTCCTCACCTTCGATCGGCTGCGGCGAAGGCTCGCACGCAACCGCCACCGCCGCCGGAAAAGGTGCCACTTCTTCGCACGACTCAGCAGCACCGGCAGCGGCGACGTCCGCAGCACCGGAATCAGCGGCGTCTTCGCCGCGGGCACGGTCGAGCTCGTCCGCGCCGCCACAAACAGCTGCCTCACCCCCGTCGTCCACAGCCTCCTTAACCACGGAAAAAAGACCCACCTTCCCACATGGATAGTCCTCACTCTCGCCCTCCGCGCAACTACGAGGCTGGAGATGAGACGCGCCCTCTCCCCCACGTCCGAGCATGTCGTCACCCACGCCGACGCAGGAGTCAGCGGCATCCTCGCCTCCGTCCCCGCTCCCCACGCTCTCGCTCTCCAAGCTCACCGGGCCGAGGACGCCGAACTTGAAGATCTCGTCTTGGGTCAACGTCCTGCTCTTCTTGGCGGCGGGCGGCTTCCTGCTATCTCTCGGAGCCTGGCCCTCGGCGGCCACCGAACCAAGGACCACCTCGCCACCACCATCGCTACTCATGGCGAGGTCAACGCCGGCGATGGGGTGGACCGGTGGGGCGAAGGTCAGTTGGTCGCCTTGCCCCGCCGTCCCGCCATCCCCGCCCGACTGCTGTTGCGGCGGCGGTCCAAGAACTTGGTCGGCTGTTGAACGTGTTGCTTCTGCCCCGCGGTCTAACCCCTTGGATTCTTCCGCCAACGCCCCTTCCTTTGCTCTACCCTTCTCCCCGTGCACCGGCTCGTGCCCCCCCAGGTCGTCTGTGTCTTTCACCACCCCTCCCATTCCCACGGCCAACCTCTCTCTTCCTGCCTTCAAAAACGGATTGCTACTGCTGTTGATGCTGCTGCTGTTGCTGCCTCTGGCAGCTTCACTGACAATACCGATTGTACGCTTCCCTCCTGGTATCTCCTTAGTGTCCAAGGCCTTCGCCGACGGCGGAAGGGCCCGACTCTTCACGCCAGCACCGCCCTCCCCAGGAGCTGCCCCGCCGCTCGCGTCAACCGCTGTTGCCGCTTCTACCGGCAGCGGAGGTACCCCATTGCTGTCGCCGCCGCCGCTGCCGCAGCTGATGGCAGCCGGAGCAACCCGCCGCTCATGATCCGTGGACGTTTTTTCTCCACTCGTGGCGGTGGTTACCGCAGCGGCAGTGGCAACGGGCGCCGGGGCCCATCGCCCCTCCAACGGCTTTGCCGACCCCGCTGGCGATGGCGTAACGGCAGCGGAGGTAGAAGCCTCCGCCGGCGTGTAGATACCGGCCAGCAAGGAGACGGACCGTTGGATCGCGCCTCGACCCAACAACGGTATTCTCGAGGAAGCAAACAGCGTGTCCCCTCTCTCTCCTCCAGCCTCGCCGTTTCCGGGTGTCCCTACGCCGGGGTCTTTGCGTTCCGTCGAGGGGGCTACAATCTTCTTCTCAAACATGGCCTGCGAAGATTGTGTGCAGGGGGGAGAGCGGCGTGCAACCGAAACAATGAGGGGGGAGGCGTGGAGCGGGGGGGTGGGGAGTCGAGAGCAAAAACGAAAGGCATTCTCTCTAGGACACATGTACAGCCTCCTCTACGGACCGTGCTGTTTCCTACCGCACAGCATCGACAGGGCTAGCTAGAGTGGGCAAACAACACCAGCACCACGTCGGCGTGCCGGCAACCAACCGCCACACCTTCATGTGTTCCACTCCCGACCCGGGCCTCGTCTCCGCCGAAGGGTGTCCCAGGTGGACGCGAGCCCTCTCCCGGGAGTCTCTGCTCCTGCTGCCAAGTCGCCTGCGGCCCTCCTGCTGCAGCTCCCTCGAACTGTTCGATCGCCGCTCCCACATCTGCCGGGCGAGCCTGACGCCCTCGACGACGCCCGCTTGGGCGGAGTCCGCTTGGTTACCCCCGTCCGACGGCCGCTTGGCTCCGGCGACTCGCGGCGGCATCCCGACCGGCTCGGGCGGCGGGCGGCCGGCGGTAGCGGGGTGCGCGGGAGAGCGCACGACCGCCTCGTCGTGACTCGTCGCCGGCACGGCTGACGCTGCGTCGTCGGAAAGGGGGCGAGCCGATGGTCCCGTGGTGGCTTGGGCTGCAGGTGCTGCTGCAGCGGCCGCCGCTGGGGGGGTCGCAGGCACTGCTGTTACTTTCACCGCGGAGCGGGGAGGGCCTTGGTTGATGTTCCCTGAGACGGTGCCGTTTGATAGCCCTATCTGTGCCGGGGCTGCCGAATTCCACGAGGGAGATCGAGCACCCTCCCGTTGCTGTTGCTGCTGCGGTTGCTGTTGCTGTTGCTGCTGCCGTTGCTGCTGCTGCTGCTGCTGCTGGCATTCCGGCGGAGATGCAGCCCGAGGAGGGACCTGATGTGCCGCAACCACGCCAGAGCCGACCCCTTGTACTTCTTCAGCTAACAGCGACGTAGGCGGCGGCGGCGACGGCACGCGCGCAGACACGGACGACGAGCCGGATGACAAGAAGGAAGGGGACGAGGCCGTGCGATTCCAAGGTCTCCGCCGTCGATGTTCACCACCACGATCAACCCGTATCGGAGGAGATCTCGTGCCTCCACCGCCGCTGCGCCCACCGTGTCCTACCCCATGAGGCGCCTTGTCATTGGTCGAGCACAATGGCAGCGGGGAAGAGCTGGGCCAGCGCGAAGATGACATCTTCGCGTTGGCGCTCGAGTCGCCGCATCTAGAAGGCAAGGCACCCTGATCGAGCTGGACGTTGTAGCGCGGACGGTGAAGGTTAGGAAGGGAGCAACGCGACCAAGAAGGGGAGTTACATACAGAGACGTTTGGGGGGGTGGGGGAGGCACTCCGTCATGTTTTGAGACCCACGAACCTGGTCAAGCAACCTCCGGCACGAATCCAACACCATTTGTTCTCCTCTGCACGGCTGCCCATGTGGGCCCCACCTAGGAATCCGCTACGCGCGACAAGATGCTCACAATCCAGAGAAAGACAATCACGACTGCAGTAGCTCTAGCATGGCAGTGTATTGCAGCACCACTACAACCCTACAATCGCAAAAAAACGAGCCCTCCGGCAAGCAACCCTTGTCCTACCGGCGAGTGGGAGTAGAGCGGGTTCAGGTGGTCATCCTGGCGCATCACCAAAGCTTCGTCGCACTCCATGAGGAACCGCACAAGGCCCGAAAGCAGACGCGGCTCCGTGCCGCAAAGCATCGCCTTCATTGCTGTCGCGTCTGGCAGCGCGCACACAAGGTACACACGGCGGTCGCGAGAGGAACGACCAGAAGGTAAGCATGCGACACTTTGCCCTGCATGACAAGGAGGGAGAGGCCCGGAGAGATGGGATGGGCGGCGAAAACCGGCCTCTTTCTACTTCTACCCATCGGCCAACGGACCCCACAAATCAAGGCCAGGAGACACAGAAAAACGGAGGACGTGTCACCAGCTGCTGTTCTCACCCAGTCCCGCAGGAAAGACCGCCAAGGAGTCCTGCGTCGGGAGCTCTCTAAGCTGCAGCAACTTTCTCCACAGGTTCGCCTCGCGCAGGCTAAACTTCGGCTCCTCGGCCTCCCTGCTTCCGACCACCTTGCTTTGGTCAGACCCACGCTCATCGCCACCGACGAGCTTCTCACTGCTGCCCCCGCCTTTAAGGGGCCACCCTTTCACTGCCCTCTCTCCAGCCGGTTGATCGCTGCGGGGTCTGCCGAAGCCGCCGCCGCCGCCGCCGACTAGATTGCCCTTCGGGCGGGGTACGAAGCAGAGCTCGCAAAACTGCGCTTGGGGTCGATTGCTAAGGTGGCGCCGCCACATCGCACCGCGCGTTAAGAAAGGCACAGGCAAGGGGAAGTGCAACGTGAAGAACAAGCGCGAGAAAAAAACAGCAATAATGCACGCGTGCTTTTTGGGTGATTCCACGCACGTGCGGATACGTGGGTTGCATGACATCATCATCCACGGGTTGAGATGCTGCGACCGTCCCTTCGTACCATACGTAGTCTACTTCAGGAAACAACAAACAGCAGATGCCGAAAGGTGCACAGCAAGCAAGCGGCAGGAGCTGACAGCAAGGGCCGCGTGGTAGTGACACACACACAAGCGGCAGCACGATATGAACAATAAAAAAAAAGCGAAATTTCTCAATTCTAGTCGAACAGCGGTTATCACCACGATGAACGCCTTTCATACATTAAAAAAAAACGCACCTCTGGTTGCAGCCGCAGATCCAGCGCTCGGAGGACTTAAGTCTCTCAAGGACGTACCCCGCCAGGCGCCCAAGGTGGCCCACATCCAAAGAATCCAAGCTGTAGTACAGCCAGCAGACGCCAAGCGCGTAAGCATCGGTAAGATTGAAACCATGTGCAGTGAACGGTGAGACAGGATGGTTGCGGAATGCACCGCGCCGACTGCCTCAAGAGCTACGTATGCTGCTTGACTCGGTTGGCTGCTGTGCGCTGGGCCACATGCCAAGCATTTACCGGGAGGGGCAGCGTGAGACCGCCGAGGCATGGAAATGGCACATATCACCAACGGCAGGCAAAAAACACCAAATCAGTTTGACCACGCGACACATGTTTTCTACTCGTAGCCGTGATGCAGTCTTGTGGGTGCAGCAGGCCACCTGTCGCAGGGCACCCAAGCCAAAGCGTACGCACGACTTCATGTCGACGTGCGGGTGTGTTAACAGTGGCAGGAGGGGAGCAGCAGCACATACTACACGCCCGGAAGGGGGTCGAGAATCTTTCATGAAGGGTGGCAGACTACAGCAGCGCTCGCCTGGAAAACTCTCCCGAAGGGTGGCTGCCGCCAGGAGAACGCGAAGACCACGGGGAACTGCTGCCAGCCCCACCGGTATCATCCCTCGTGGCACCGGCGGCACGGCTGACGTTTGCACCAATAGGAGCGGCAGGAGTAGCAGGCGCAGGAGTAGCCGTGGGGGCAGGGCTACGTCCGAAGACGGTGTTCACCCACTGCAGAATATCCCAAGCCGACCCATGGTCGCTTCCCAGGAGCAAAGACGCGGGATCTCCCGATCCTGGAGGTTCTTTTTCTAGCGCACTCCGCGGCCTTGGTCTGGATGACTTGGGTCGGTGGTACTCGGGCACGAACCTAGATCGGCGTGCGGCCTCCACGGGAGAAGGAGGAGGGTCGGTCTTCCCTCCAGCTTCCTCCATCACTACCCGCTTGACCTTTGCAACAGACCTTTTGCGAGATAACAGCAGACGCGAATAGGTGGGGAGCGAGAAGGGACCGCCGGTATGAAATGAGTACTTTCGCGGTCGTGTGAGTCTGGAAAGGGGCATTCGACGCTACACGCCCTGGGACGAGGTATGGGGGGAGATTCCGTGAATCATGCACGTCAGCGGAAACGTGGAACCGTGTCATGTTGATTGCCCGCCCCCCAGTCCCCCCCCGATGTTTGCCATCGGGGTTGGGTTTTCGTCGCTTGGCAACGACGTTGTAAAACATGCCGCCCCCCCCCGGTGTGTGCCATCGGGGTTAGGTTTTCGTCGCTTGGCAGCGATGTTGTAAAACAAGCCGATTACTTCGTGAGCCCGGCAACCAGCTCACCGCTTTTTTTTGTACCTCTATTTTTTTTTTGGGTGGTAACCACAATGGTGGTCGAGTTGATTATGCTGTGCGGGGTCGAGAACCTTCACTCCGCGCAAAGGGGGATAATCGCACCACGTTGTGTTAAATTGGCCAAGCACCCTCGAGGCAGTTACACAGTGCTTATAACTGTCTCTGGAAGTGAAAGCACCAGAAAATAAATCAAGTCATACGCAGCTGTCATCCGTACGCAAGCAAGTAAGCACAAGATGCTGAACACCCTTAGCAGGATGCAGCACCCTTCATGCGACTCGCCGAATACCTCACGACGCTTCGCGCTTGGTGATGTGAGAGCCTGGTCCGGTGAGAACCCGGCGTGCTCCGTCCCGGCTTTGTAGGGATACGAGGTCAATGGTCTAACGACTACGGCATGCACAACTATGAGTCCCCCCCCCTCCCCCCCCCAGGGGCTGGAGCCAGTAGGGAATGGCACCGAAAATACGCCACTCTGCGTGACGAAGACAGCCAGGGAACGCAACCTGCTACTCTTTGCGGTGTCGATATGTACATTCAACAGCAGTATTGTAGGGGGGTCCCGACATATAGCGATGTAGCGACAGACAAAAAACACCGCGTTACATCGGGGGCCGCGCGACTGGGGGAAGGTCCCTGAATCGGAATATAGTACAGGCTAGGTTGCTGTGCCAAGGAATTTTGCCGCGATACTGCATATCGGGACCACCACTACTGTACCAATAGCGCTGGTAAAATACCTCAACCCCGCACAAGGAGCATCGTATCACGCGGCACATTTGGTCGGACATGCGCGAGATATTTGCACAGCCTTCTTATCGCGATCTCCGAGGGCTGCAACAGCCAATGCACGCTGCTTTTCATGTGCAAGAAAGCACCGCGCAAGGTGCCGAACTCCGCCGTATACATCGGGTTGCTCCGGAGATTTGTATTTAGCCTCTACCCATCCAGCAACTCACCGAACACCTTACAGCTTCGCGTTTGGTGTCAAGGACGTATGGCAGGCAAGAGACGAGAGGTGTACTTATAATCGGAATGCTCTACATGCGCCATTTGGTAATCTCCAACCCGTTCACGCCCAATCGACTCGCTCTCAACAAGCCTCTACTCGCACGCCAGCTGCAATCTACAGACACCAGACAGGCGGGCCTCGCTCTGATTTAGTACAGCGCGGGGGCGCCAGCTGTGTGTCTGCGCGTTTTTGTATACTGTACCGTCTCGACGACGAAATCCGGCTCAGGATGGAAGGCCGGCAGGCTAGGCTATGTCTGTGACATCGGGTGGTTCTTTGCAACATACACGTGCGAGATCTGTACACTGCTGTAACCGCACGCACACAACTTGCTGCTCATTGTGTTGCCAAGAGTCGGGGGACATATATTGCTGGAGCCTTGCTTGCATACATCGCGTGCTACACGCGTTCCGCTTGGCAACAAGATAACCAAAGCGGCCTGAAGGTTGGCGGCTTCAAGATGGTTGGCGGCTTCAAGATGAAAAGACGACGTGCAATTAGTATCGTCGAGGGCACCGGGCACCGGGGCAAGGGCTCGTCATGTCGTTGCCGCGCTAGTCTGGAGTCGAGCTTACTGATGAACACCCGAGATACAAGTCCGGCCTGAGGATGAGCTTACCTTCACATTCGGCTGAGAGTCAAAGCGTAAGCAGCGTTATTCATTCCTCATACATACGAGCCGACCTTCTCGACAGCGCAATTTACTGGTACCAGTGAGCTACCTTTCCGAAGACGAGTGCCGGTGGTACACTACCCCGCGCTCCTATTTCCAGCGAAAAAAGGTGGTCACTTCGAGAATCTAGGAGACCTGCTGTGGCCAGCTACCAACCTAGACGGTGACGTTGCTGCCAAGACCAAAGCAAGGCCTAACCTCTCTCCTCCCGCTCTTTCCAGCTGAACATGTCGATGGTGCACAGCACAGTAACCAGCACAGCGCACAGCACACACAGCACACCACACCAGCACACCTCATTGGAGCTGCGAGCGGCTCCGTGGATCATCTCGCATGCGTGGACAAAAAAATCTTGTTCCACAGTGTAGCCCCCACTTTCGCCCAATCGACGAATCAGGAATCAAAGACTACACACATATTAGGTAGAGTCTTTGGCCCGATCCGTGTGTCAAATGCTGGCCAGATCCATATCGACTACCAAGTATTTCCCGGCGTCCGCTTTTCTTCACCTTTTTTTATTCCGTTTTTTTTCATGCTGTCCTTCTTCTTTCTCTTCATCCTTGCGGGGTATGTATGTATGTATCCGCGGCAGGGCGACGTTCTGTAAATTACGTATGTATGTATGTATGTATGTATGTATGTATGTATCACGGGATCTCGGCCTTGGCCTACGCTCTCGATTTCTTTTCACGATTGACGTGCTGTTGCAACCCGTCTCACGATCAAAGAATACGCCGCGTCCGAACCCCCGTCCGAAATGCAAAAGATACTGCTGCTGTGATATCAAGCATACATCAACTGCTGCTCGAGACTAAAACAACTACGGAATGTATTAAATTATTATTGGCTCCGTCGCTCTCATGCGGACACTTTCGTTTATAATTATTGCATGGCGCTGAAGGCGCACGTTGTGGCGTTGTCTTTCGTTTCCCAACACTGTTTTTTTGCGCTGTTCATTGTATGCCGCGTATCGTATGGTCCATATTGAAACCGCGTGATTGGAGAATTTCATCTTCCTCGCATCATCTCCAGATAGATACACATCGACTCCGTGCAGACATCCCCGGTCCTGCGACGGGAGTCTGGCACCCATCAGTCTGGCCGCCCGCCCCATTGGGGGGCGGGGGGGCAATCGTTCCCCCTAGTTTATATATGTGTAGGAGCGTATGATATAGGATGGAGGAGGTATCGAAACAACTAACAATCTTTCTACGACGCAAGTGTGGGTGCGAGTTGCATTTTGATCAGTTCATTTTGCCCTTCGAGCAGGCACTCTCAGCCTACGAGTGTCTCACGTCCGCAAAGAGGTCGGCAATATATTGGCGCTCGTCGTGTGATGCCACAATGAAATTGTGTGTGTTGCTACCCCTGTACGGGAATGGACTACTTGGAGGGTCATTGAACCGGTACCCCAGCACCCTATGTACATATATAAACATGGAACATAGGGAAATAGGGAACGATGAACAAGTCTGTGCTACAATAATAGTTGTTGATGGCTGGTGCAGACTGCAGGCTCCCAAAGAAAGCTGATTCCGGCACTCACTCGTAGCTGTGCTGCGGGAGCGGAGGGCATGCATTCTGGCATCGTTCTAAAGATTGTAGGTCAAGGGCGCAAACAGAGGAAGGAAAACACTTGACGATTTGCATGGTGACGGGGACTCGCCACAATATACGAGTCATGCAACAAAAAAATTGAACAGCAGTTGGCTAGCGCCCGCCTTTTTTCGTAATAACCTACATGTAGAGGAGTGAGTTGAAAATAAAGCCTGTTTAACGAAAAGGTTTCACATGAAGAAAATGTTTGACATGAAGAAGAGCACGTGCTCAGTCAAAAAATCCTACCAGCTTAATCATTAAAGCTGTACAGAGCTGGTGTTTTCACCGATCGATTTGGTGCGCGATGACTTCAACTTTTCACGTGGAGCCCGTCGGTGTTCTGAAAGCCTGATTTCGAGCTGCGCGGACACCTATCCTGGGAGTGCCTGGGGCGAAGGTTTTGGAGCTCTGCCGTGTCTGCCTGCCCGCTTCTTCTCTCCTCGACGAGGTGCCGATGAAAAACACAACGGACTCTCTTCTCCGGGTTCGGATCTGGCGCGGCTGATCGTGTTGTCGACGTGATACTATGGCGACGATCATCGGAAATCGTCACCCTCGAGCTTGTATCGACCAAAATGTATCATCCAGCGATTGCTTGCAGCAGTTGTTTCGGCAACAACGCGCATTTCGGAAATTATCTGTTTGCTGTAAGAGCACCGGTCCGAGTCAGAGGCCTCATACATCTTCGTTGGAGCACGGCAACGAATTCAAGGGCCGGAAACCAAAGAAACGTTTTCAAACAACTCAAGGCGGAGCTCTTGGCAAATGCGCGGAAAAGGTCGACAAATAATGGACACGTTACAATTTTTCGAAGAGAGAAAACGGAGTTTGTTGTTCCTCGTGACAGTATTTACTGAGGGATCTTGGTCCACGCGTCGAGTGAACTGGCGCAAAATCACTGGACCTCCACCGTTTCCTATCTATGCCGATCAGCCATGCAACGACAACCACACCAAACATGTCACACCCTCAACACCCACGACGTGATATTCAAAAACCAGATCGCTACCGTTGGCTGGTGGCATTGCTCACAACATGCTGCAACTAAATGGGGGGATGAAACTAAATGGGGGGATGATACCCAGGAGAAATGTAGCTCAGGGCTAAGCCAATCAAGGCTTGTCTTTTCGAGACGCACGCGCAGTGGATATACCAGCCAGTCAGTCACGCGTCATACTCCTACACAGCCAACCTGCACGTCCACTGCAGCCGTTCATCGATCAGACTCAGACCACCCCCAACGCCAACACCAAACCTTTGCGGATACTCGGGTTGTACACGTTGCGCCGGCTTCACAGGAAACTACCAGACACCATAGATGTGCTTCGATACGGGAACGTTCGCCAATTTCTTAAGCACTGGTGATCCGCGTCGAGAACCCTGTATGGCCTGCTACACACAAAACTGCCATATTGTAGGAACGCAACGTCGGTCGATGAAACTCCGCACGCTGAGGAATTTTGAAATCAATCACGGAAAACACCGCTCATACTGCTATCGCACGGTGAATTGTGTATTGAGTCCCAAACGGCGAGCGGCTCGAGAAAGCATCCAGAAAAGCGCACAGCACATGATCACGGACACAACCAACCGATGATACCGATAGCTTTTCCAAGCAAGGGCATATATTCTTGTCAATGCCCCAACATTCTTGGTCTGAAGGTCGCCTTCACAAGAAGCCCACGACCGTGCGGAATACGTCCTGCGCCTCAACGTCCACCAGAAACGACACGATGTCGCTCAACCCAGCACCTTTGGCTCCAGCTCCAACAACATAACTCTAGTTTTACCCCCGCCGTTGCAATGCAACCCGTTCTTGTCAGAATTTGTGTGAAGAGAATCCCCTGCACCACCATCGGTTTTAGTAATTTTCACACTACTCTCCTCTCGGCCACCAGCTTCGCTCGGAGAACCGCGGATCTCGAAACCGTTTGCCCTTGCCTTCGTAGAGCGGGAACGAAGCATGACCAGCCAACAACGGCGGCCCCAAGCTCTGTCGACAGGCGCACGGGCCAGCAAAAGCCGTACACGCTCGATCTCAGCTAGGGGGCAGTCGAAGCTATCAGGCAATACAATGTCGAGCTTCGTGGCCGGTGCCTGGCCGGCGTCGTCCAAGGCTGTTTCGTCCGCTCCCCATCGCAACAGCAGATCCACGACGAACTCTAGGCCGGGATCCTTGCTAACGCAAAGCTGGTGTGCAACAACGTTTCCCCATCACAAGAGGTGCTAACGTCAGCTCCATGTCGCAAAAGGGCTAGCATTGCCTCGCGGTGGTCAAACTCTACGGCGATGGATACAAGTGTCCGCCCATCGACCTTGTTGTCGATGTTCGCCCCGGCCTCGATTAGTGCATCAATAGCATCCCGCTGGTTGTTATATGTAGCATGGTAAAGAGCGGTATGCTCTCCGTCGCCGCAAGAATCCACGCTCGGGTGAATCTGACAGTCCCGCGGCTCCGTGGACTGTAACGGTAGGTAGCCTTGTCTTCCTATTTTCGCCGATCCCCCGTTTGAAATTTATTTTGCAGCAAACACACCACACACACCGACCACCGGCGCACACACCGACCACCGGCGGTGTTTGATGGTTTCGTTTGAGCTTCCCTTTAGTGTCCTACTTCTGTACTCGGTCTGTCTACCCAGCCAGTCTGCGACCGCGGAGGGGGTTCGTTGCACGGAAAGAAAGGGGTGCGCAGGGCAGGGTCGCCACCGGCATGCCAAAGTTCGCAGACAAGAAAGAACAACACCACCACCGCCGCCGCCGTTCCGGAGTCCATCGAGAACGATCGATCGATATTGTATGGATCCAAAAGAATCCACAATCAATATATATAGTAGCAAGTCCAGAGTAGGAAAATTATGGTGGAGTGTGGTCCATGCACAACAATTTGTTATAGGCTCAAGAATTCTGGCATTATTTTTCTAATCTTCTTCTACGTGACAAATGATGAAAACCCGAGACAATGTATAGATCACATGTAGACGAACTGTACCTCCACTCTTCTGGGTCCCGCCCCTACGATGTCCCTATACCATACTCGAATTCACGACTCAGCCAATCCGGTACGAGAATAGCCTCTTCCGAGCTATCTGAAAGCCACGCCATTGTGCAGGCTGAGTGTACTGTTTTTTACTCTCTTCTTCCTCCTGTAAGTCCCACGGAACCCGCTTCTGCTCCTTCTCCCGCTTCCCTTACGTACACCATGAACGCTCGCGACTTCCAGCGCCCTGCCCGCTGAATCTGTAAGTCCGACACGCCTTGCGCGGTTAATTACGTGGCGCCACCAATGCGACCCGAGTGCAATGCGTACTGTGCCGGATCCTTCCCAGCACAAGCAACCATCCTCCTCAGCGCGACTACAGCTTCCATACGAGTAACCACCTTCCACCCAGATGCACCCATCCTCGTCATCAAAGGGACCCGTCCGGGAAGGCTCGGGTGTACGTTCAGGAGCTCCACGATCGCTTCCAAGGCTCCGAAAGGCGCCCTACCAGATTCCTCCGACCTCGGGCTGCGGGTGCGTGTAATCGTGCATCCCTCTCGATTCTGATCTGCTTTTGACGCTACGAAATGAATCCTGACTGAATCCGCGCGCGCTCTATCGTCAGTCTCCACTTGAAAGTCTCCTTGAAAGAACCTCAAGCAGTCACGCGTCAAACAAAAATCTGGATGGACGAGGCCGTTCGCGTACGCGAACAATTCCGAAGCTCGGCACGGGAGAAAATACGACAGCGTCAGTCCTAACCAGAAAACGTTTCCTCCATCCGGAGCGCTCGCAACCGTGTGGTAGCCTTGCGACAACATCGACCACGTGAGGGGCAACCTCGCTTGCGTTTGCTTGCCCGTCATCCCTCGAATGCGATCAATCCCTTTCCCTGCCGCCGTAATCATACAGTGCGACGTGGGAGGCTCCCACCCCGTACATAGCTTATGGTAAAACTTGATAGCCGCAAGGTATCCCCGAACTGTGGACTTCTGGTTGTTGAGCGAAAACAAACGACACGTCATAAATTCGAAGAGGAGCGAGATCATCTCGGACTCGTCCATCGAATTCAACCATGGTTCTTTGCCCTTGTGTTTCATAAATTCCAACCAAGTCTTCCACTTCGCGGCATACACCTTGTGCGTGCTTCCCCCGATCGACGCGCTCACTAAAGTATCCACCAACCGCGCGACTTCCGTGCTCATCCCCCCTCCTTCCTGCCCTGTTCCTGAAGCGTCCGTAAGCGGAGGGTTCGAGGAAACGTTGGAGGTCACGGGGGTTGTTTGGTCGATTATGTTTAGTGAGGTGTCATCATTAGATTCCATAACGTTCGATCGTGACGGGGTTGTAGGTTCTTTTTCTGCAATACGAAGGAACACACTTTTTCTCCGCGTGAACCGAGTGGTATCTCGCGCCAATCGTTTGTGTTGGTGAACTGTCGGACCCTATCGGCTAGTTCCGACCTCGGCCATCGAGAGATCCCGTCCGCGAGCGTGTTTTGTACGCCCGGGATGTGTTTTGCCTCGTACCTCCACTCTCCCGAAATCTCGAGTCGTCCTAGCATTCTCATCATCAGACACGCGCGTTTGTCTCTGGCCCTCGCCGCGCCGGTTTGACCACGTGACGGCCGCCATGTTGTCACCGCGCATCAAGACAGGGTCGTCGTTATTTTGTGGGCGATCCCCTGCGACTATGCATTACCCAGGCGGTCATTACCATGCCCACGAGTTCGAGTAGATCGATCGTGACGCTGCAGGTCTCCCGGCGCGCGGCCTTTTGTTTCAGTTCGGTCGCGAAGTCCAAGGGCAAGTCGTATCTCCAAAACACCCTTTTCTCTGGACAGAAGCCGCCAATGGCGTCGAAACTAGCGTCAGATAGATAAAGTCGTTTTGGCTGGCGTTTTACGACACCGTAGCACGGGGCGTTCAGCGACTCTCCAGCTGTGAGCAATTCGTGTTCGATTGCCCACCTGAAGAAATCCAGGTCGTCGTGGAACTCTCTCCCTAGTTCTACAACGTGGCTACAGTTTCTCGTGTGTTTACTGTGGAGTCCTATGAGTCTCAACAACCTCCAGACGAAGTACTTTCCGGCCCGGACCACGAACGTGAGGTTCCACAGCTTCCCGGCTATGCGAAACACTTCTTGCGCTGTCGCTTCACGCTTGTGGCGCGGCCAGTCGAGTTCTAGGGCTGTTTTTTTATCGCCTCTGCTTTCTTCGTCGTCAAAGAGATTTTTAGCTCGTGCGAGTCGATGACGAACCCTAAGAATTCAAGCTGCGTGTCCCAGTTCGAACTATTCTTCGGCGCGAGTATAGGAGTCTTCCCCGGTTCTCCCGGGCCGAACAAGCGATCGTAGTCTGATGCTAAAGACGCGGACACAGTAAGCGCTGACAAGTCGTCGGCCGATTGCTGGGTTCTCAGGAGGCCGTGATCATCTACATAAACGACTGACATGAAATTGCTCGACCGATCGCCTCCTTTTGTGGCGTGAACTGTGGCGTCAGCCGGCACGGGCGTAGGGTCGCCTTCCTCCCACGGTTCGACGATTCTCACGTGCTTCATCATGTTTACTCCTTCGGGCAGCAACTGCACGTTGTCGAGATTGGTATTACAGTGCGAGTGTTCAGCCGCGGATGCCATAACTCCGAAATGTGCCGGTGAGCCGGTCCATCCGAAAGTCAGGCGGAAATCGATGACGACGAGGTCGTCGACTACGTAGCTGAAGTTGTGTGCTTGCTCAGGTTCTACTCGAACGTTGCGATAGGCGTCGTTGACGTCCGTCGTTGACATGAGGATGCGGAGCTTTGGGTTTTTGGCTCGCAGGCTAACTAGCTCCGAAAGGAAATTTGGCAAGGCTTCGGCGCAGAGGCTAGGGGGTACACTGTCGACGTCTGTGTCAGCGTTGAGTCCTCCTTTTACTCCTTTGTTGTCAGCGTCGAAAGACAAGTCGTTGATTATCCTAACCGTGTGGTTAACGACCGCCCCCAACGGCGACACGCGCAGGTTTGGGAGTTCATACGCCGCCGATTTATGAATATCGAGCCATCTCTCTCTACGTACGTCCTCCGCGAATTTTTTCAAATGACTGGTAGGTGCTCAACAGCCGACCGGTGGTTTCCGTAGTTCAGTGCGCTTGCAAGGTCGGCTTTGGACGGGGGGGTAATCACGGGTACCTCTCCAGTAACGATTGTCACCAGCTCTTCGATCTGTGGAAAACCTTTTAGGTCCCCGAAATATTGTCTGACGTGGTTCGGGTCTACCGGTGGTGTAACCAGGGTTCCGCCGAGCGACCGTGCTACCTTCCCTACCGAACCAAGGTTGTCTCGCATCATTTGCGTGCAAACCTCTGCTAGCTGATACATAATTCGTTCTCTCTGTGGTTGTTCGAGGTTTGTTTTTCCGAGTGTTGCTCTGTCCTCGTGCCACCTCGCTACATTTTTTCGCTGTGTTTCACTGCGCCCTTGGCCATTGGGAATCGATGATGACCCGACGTGGGGCGGGCTACGATGACGCAAGACTCGTTGTTCCTTGCTGTTGGTCGAGCGCAGTCCTAAAATCGATCAAGGCCCTAACTTCCACGCTTCTTCCTCTCGCTTCCTCAACTGTTTGTTTGACTGCACTAGCGTTCTCTTCCACGAGACGCGGGCGCACAAGAAGACTGAAGACTTTGCACACAGGGGACGCTCAGCGCCCGTCCCCTTCTTTCTTTCGAATTCAGCAAACGCATTCCACAAACAACGCTTTCCTTCTGAACGCTACATTTTTTCCATTATTATTTCCCCAGCACCAAGGTGCACACTTTTCTCGGGTAGGGGGGTGTGTGGTTGTTTCGAAATTTAAATCCGAAGACACCACCACCGGCAAACAAACGCCCTGTCTCCAGGCGCAGCACAGGTGGTGATTGTTGCTCTCTACTCAGCTACTTAATAAGTAGGTTTTTGTTCCGGTTGTTGTCTCCCTCTTCTTGATTAATGAAAGCGGATAATCTTGGTTGCTTTCTTTATTGTATTTGGGTGAACTGTGTACGTATGGTGTTGTTTGTCGATTTCGAATATAATATCTCAAATGATTTGAATAGATTATCTCGGCATTTCATTTCGCTGTAAGCGGTTTTTTGTGTTTTATCTTTTTCGAATTTATTTACTGATGAAGATATCGACCAAAACCCCCGGATCCGGGACACCAACAACTTGAAAGCTTTTAACACGAGATCCAGCCAGCCAGCTAGCCGATAGAGTCCAGGCAAACGATTCCTTTCATCAATCCCCGTAGCAAGCGATTTTTCTGTTTTGTCGAGAAAAACTATTGTTCGCGAGAAAAGCGATAATATTTTTGTTTTGTCGCCAAATGTTTATTTATTATGCAGAGCACAACAACTGTGTGGTAAGTGTTATGGCAACTTGTGTGTATGGACTTATGGACATGCCAAATAAATATGATAAATTTTCCGAACCGTCAGGAGATAGATAGGCCGAACAGCTTCAACGAACGGGCAACAGTTACTACTACGTTTCTTTAGAGAAGAGGCGTTCTCGCGGTCGAGGCCTGTCTATCAAGCACCTGGTTTTCAGTCACACACACACACACACACACACACCCCGTGAACAAAGTTGAAGAACCCTGTGAACACTGTCCACTACTGTCAACGTATCACGTGTGTGTATACTTGTCCACTTTTTTTGTCGTTCGTACCACGTACCGTCGTGATATTCGAACGCATTGCGACCGTTTGTACGTAAATCGGAGCTCCAATCAAGCCAATTAAGACCCGGTCTCGAGACATCAGCTCGAGAGACAGAGGGAGAGAGAGAGAGAAGACAAAGGAATACAACTCAGGCCTCCGTGAGTCGTCACGTCCACGAACTGAGAGCGAAGACAAAAGGGGAGAGTTTTAGTCATTTGATAGCTATTACACAACAACAAGTGATACCGATGTGGGGGAAATCTCAGAGGGGGCTCCGTGGTGATATTTTGGGGGCACCGTGGTTACATAGGGGTTCCGTGGTGATAAAAGGGGTCCCGTGGATCATGTTTTGGCCAAACTTGGTGAATTTCCTCAAAACAAAAAAACGCCGAAGCTGTCGACGTAGCTCGAAGAGGCGATCACGAATGAATATCATCATCGTTGTTTCACAGTTCCATTCTGTTTCTTTCAAAATTTATCGCACAAAACGTGAAGGACGAACAAATTTGTTGTGCATGGAGCATTAAACCCACCAAATGAGGTAACCGATGTGAGAAACGACATAGACTCCAACTTAATTTTAGCAACTTGATAGTGTTTTCCGGAAACAGCCCGCGCGCCTGCTGCAACGTCTCTCCGGGATTACAACCCAATCCATCCGATCGTGCCGTCGCAACAAATCTTTTCGTCCTCCATTCGGCTTCAGCAGAAAAAAAAGCAGCATTAACACTAAGAATTCGGTTCGCGGGTAAAAGTTGATTGCAGTAGAAACAGCATATTCGCGTTTAATTTCTAAGAAAAAACGCACAGATAAAACGCGCAACAATAGACATCTCGATCAAACTCCAAAACATAGCGGCCTCCGTCTCAAACAACGAGCCCCCTCTCTGATCTGTTTGTTCGAGAGGAAGGGGACAGAGCCAGCTGTCACTCGCACACCTCAGAATCTCAAAAGGAAGGATAGAAAAGTGTGATACGGGGCACAAGAAGGTGGCAGAGACACACTAGTAACACGAGGAGGGTGCTGGCCGGAGCGGGAGTCGTGCCAGAAGAAGCAAATGGCTGTCTGAACGATCACGTTGCGTGGGTGCCAGCAACACAGTCCAAGACAAACAAGCCAAACTCAAAGCAACTGAACAGAGCAAGAAACCAACAAGGAAGGGTACAAACAGGTGATATGGTCGAAATCCTAACCCGAACCCGAACCCTAAGCCCGTCGCTGGCCGATTGCACAGTCGGAGCGCCGAGCTGCTCACACGGCGAGGGGGGGGGGGGGGGGGGGGCGCCTTCGTGTTTCGCTTTTTGGGTGCGTCGTTTGGAGCCCTCGCTCGGCCGCCTCCCCCCCGTTCTCTGGTCCGCGGCCTCACGGGCCGCCGTTCGCCGTGGTCGCCCCAGGCCCTCTTTCTCGCCCCCGGCTTTTTTT
>FN648938.1:451314-468781 GCA_000310025.1 Ectocarpus siliculosus | reverse complement strand
GGCCAGGAACCCACCAGGGAGGGGTACAACCGGGGGTTTGGGTGGAATTCTTACCCGGACCCCGACCCCTAACCCGGTCGCGGGCGGTTGGCACAGTGGGGGCGCCGAGCTGCTCCCCGGGGGGGGGGGGGGGGGGGGGGGTGCACAACCGTGATACGATAATAGGGTGCGTCGTTTGGAGCCCAAGCTCGACAACAACAACACAGTTCACTGGTCAGCGGCAAAAGAAGCCGCCGTTCGCCGTGGTCGACCAAGAAACTCTTTCTCGCACACGGCTATAATACCGAAAGCAAATCTACAGCAGTTGTGCATCCCTCGGCCCGGCGGCGCCAGTGTCGCGCAGTACCGCACAGGGTGTCGATGGAGAAGGACTTCCCGCCGCTGCCCCGTAGGAGGGTGGCGCGGCCGACTCCAGCCCGGCGTTGAGGGCATGCCGGTTACTTCTGCTCCCGCCGCCGCTACCTCCGCCAGTGTGTTGTTGCCACTTCTTCTAGTTTGGCGATGACGGCATCAGCGTAACCGGGTGGTGGCGGCGACACTTGCGTGGCCTGCTCCGCTGGGAATCACGTAGTACGGGGAGACCTGTGTTGCGGTTGACTCGAGGTTGGAACGGCGGGTCACGAGGCGTTCTCGTCACGTTGAGTGAGAGAGAGTGGGCGAAAGAAGAAGTTGGCTAGTCAGAGGTGTGAGCATGCGTCTTGCGCGATCAAAATCATGTGCGAGACGGCAGATGCCGGAGACGGCACGCCAAAAGAAGACACTCCCACTCGCCATCAGACCAACGGTAGAAACCCGGCGAGCGCAAAAAAAAACTTCCAAGCATTCCACGGGCACCATCGCCAGTTCTCACCTCTGCTGACCGAGGCGCCTCGACTGTTGCGACCGTCTGCGCACAAAAAATCTCATCTCGAAGGGCACACCATCGCCGCTTCCGCCAGTCATACGCCTACTCGACGCACCACCACCACCACCACCACCACCACCACCCTGTGAAGCGTGCTTCCCCGGGCCAGCGAAGATCAGCTTGTTTGGCGCCCCTTCCTGAGCCGAAACGCGTACACCCTGCGGCACCGGGCGAGAGGCGTTTAGTGGGAGGACTGAGCAGCCCCGTCGAGGCCTCGGCTAGGGCGGAGGACATCGGGAAATGTAGGATCGCCGTGTGGCGGTCCAGGATCTTCGTCATCCGCCTGCCAGAGGCTTCCGCTTGCTCGGTCTCGAAGCGGAGCCGCGTCCATGTAACCTGTCCGTGTGTGTGTCGTTGGTAAAACAGGGGTGAGCATTTTGCTCGGTGTTGACAAAAAATAAACGAAGTGCGCGCTTGGTAAGGACCAAAATACACGAACTTGTCAACAAGTCGCGAGTTACCATTTTCTTTTGGATACACATGGCTTAAAGAATCTCATCACGTATGCGCTGCGGTAGGTCACCTTTATGCCAGCAGTGGCTTTCATGCAAACCACGGAGGCCATGGAGCAAGGCCATCGTGTCGAGGGCTCTGGGTGCCTCCTCGTGTGGAAACTTCGAGAATCTCGGGGACCTTCTCGAGCAGCAGGGTCAACTCCTGCTGGTTATTTCCACGGTTAGGGGTGGGGCGGGGTTGTGGAGGAACAAAGAACTGAAAGGGAGCAGAGCAGGTCCTCTGCTCTCTTCGAGGTAGATACATACCGCCTTGCGGTTTGATGTGTTGTGCTTTATCCTATTTGACCAACTCCTGTCAGAGCTCACATGACGAGTGCGAGGGCTGGGCTGGGATCCTGATCCCCCTTCTCAAGTATTTTAACACCTGACAACGACGCCATACATAAGTATATGTCCAATGAAAACTCAAAACTTTCATGAAGAGCTAATACAATGCTCATGCACAAATTGTTGCTCCAATACAGGATGACAACATATATTCTGGGAGCAGCACGAGAATGTGGTTGCACGTGGGTAAGCGCCCTGTCTCATAGTCCCTTACATGTACGTGCAAGGACGCCTCCTTCAGCAAGCAAAAGACGACACGCAAGAAAAAAAAAACACGTTTTGTCGCGTGCGCGGCCCGAATTACAGCGAATAGTATCCCTCTACAGCAGTACGTGAGGGCACCAACACAATAAAGTACCAACGAAAGCTCACAGGCATCATGGAGGATCGTGCTAGGCTACGTGGTTTGAGGCCGCTGCTGCTCGGGTCCTCCTAAATTCAGTGCATGACGACTCACACGCACGTATCATGGGTACACTCTGTAGTGGATGCAGCGGCGTGCAGGACTTCGACCAAAACGGCCGCTGCCCGTGGGAAACCGTCAGGCGTGCCATTGGACGCACCTCCTCCCGGGTGAAGACCATTTCGACCAAGAGACGAAGGAGAAAGTGTGCCGTGGTCCCTCGGCCATCACAGGCCCCGGTCCGATGGTCATTTTCTGCGCCATGCTAAATACAGTCCGTTGCGACGTCCTGTTCATACCCGTAGCACAACAGAACGCGAGGACATTTCGACGTGATATCGCCGTAAGTTGCTGCGGTGGCTACCAGTCTATTCCCCGTGGGGTGCACCCAGAAAATGGTGTGCAGAAGCATCGCGGCTGCCACCAAAACAGAGGGAAGTTATCAAAGGACAACCGACACCAGACAAGAGTCAACGCAGCATCCTTTTCCGTTGTTCCACCAACAAACACTCCAGAGGACGTGCATCGTGTAACACGGCATCCAAACAGGGGCAGCAGTGTTGCCACGTACCTCTGAGAGTGGTTTCCACAAGCACATAGACATATCCTTGGATGCGCTGTCTAAGCACCGCTTCCCGTCTTTCGCCGAAACCCCGCTGAATTGAGCCCCCGGCGGTGGCGGCCGCCCAGGCCACTGTCCTATACGCCTCGTCGGGCACATCGACCTGGCCGTCGTCATCCTCTCCGGCGGCAGTCACTGGCCGTCCTTCGTCAGTGGCGGCAACTGGCATTCCTCCTGGTCTCTATATATTCATCGAAGGCAGCACCGTCGATGGTGTCGGCACCAGGTTACTGGTCGTCCAGGGTCATTGGGAGCGCCGCCCTCCGCCTATGTGGTGGCCGTTGCCACTCTGTGCCGCTCCCGCGACGGTCGGTCCCGCGGAGGGCATGACGAGGCAGAGGCACCCCTCGCGGCGCCCACAGGAGCCGAACGCGAGGACGTCAGGCCGTCTCGCGTGTTTATCGGTAGGTAGCGACGCCACCCTCGGCGGTAGGTAGTGCGGCGGTACCGCTCCCACGGCCGCTCGTTCCCGCGGAGGGCACAGCGGGGCCGAAGCGGCCCCCACGGCGCCCTCGGGCGCCGAACGCGAGGAAGTCAAGTCGTCTCGCGCGTTTTCTCGGGAGCGCCGATGCCCTCGGTGGTGGCTGCTGCGGCGGTACTGTACCGCTCCCGCGACGGCTCGGTCCTGCGGGGAGCACGGTGGGGCCGAAGGTTCGGCGTGGTCGCCATAGCTAGCCTCGAAACCACTTGCCGCCGTAGCCATAGCCGATGCCGGCGCCAACGATGGAGCTACTACGGCTGCCGCCCGCGTCGGAGGGGGTGGGCGCGATGGTTGTGGACGGGGCAAGGCCGCCGCTGTTGCTGTTGCTATCGAGGCTAGCGATCGAACAGTTGAGGGGCGAGAGCGGGACGGGCGGTAACCGCAGGCATTGTGTGACGGAGTGGTGGTTTACACCTGTGCTCTCGGGAAGGTCTTTGGAGATACGGCCTAAGTGAATGTCCGCACTCGTGCCTTTGCCGGCCATGACTTTTTTTTATGTGCGCGTCTTGGGGGCGGATTCCCCTTTTTTGCTGTGTTTTGGTTGGGAACCGGCATGCGAACCACTGCTGTTGAACGTCATTTGGGGGGAGGGGAAGGCAGACGTGGACAACGACATTTCGTATGCATACTTCCGAAGCAAATCTCAACGGTAGACCTCAAGGACGAAGTCTGGTGTGGAATTCTCCAGAGCAGGGTCTCCGCAGCTGCAAAATTGCCACGCAGCAGAGCCTGAGACTTTGCGTCCGGCTACCGTAAAAAAGTAGGCGATGAGAAGGCGGATCTGATCGGAGGGATCCGAGATGTAGATATCGTACTATAGTGTAGCACGACACGAGTCGCGATGTCCTTCCGTGTTTTGAAATTTTCATAATCTCGTCGATGCGTAGTTGCACTTGGACTCTCAATCTTGACACTCTGGATGCTTTGATACACCCGCGATTCTAATCAGCATGGCTCTTGTGCACTAAGTACGAAGCACCACGAGGAGACGGCTGTGGTTGCTCCTATGCCCTATGCCGCGTCGAACCATGAGCACAATAAGCAGAGAGGAAGGCGGAAACCTCGCCGACAAGCGTTGCACACAGCCTCGCCCTTCCTCAGGCAGTACGACCCCCTACTATACTGCTGTATGTAGTGTTTGTTGGTGCAGACTATGCGTCACCACAGCCGGGACACTCAGAAAGAAACGGACCTCTGATCGAGAAGACCATGGCGACAGAACCCGTGCGCGGCTGAACAGATAGACAGATAGTCTACATGCACAGGGTCGCAATAGCGGACGAGCTCCTCTGCCTCTCGCGAGAACGGTAGACTACTTGTAGTAGTCATGCCAAAGAATGCGGAGAACGGAGAGGCAAGCCCATCCTCAACATCCATCCACCATCATCACTCCTCTCACCTGAAACTTACACTGTGTCCCCCTCCTTTCACACACGTCGTACGGGATACTGCCTGGAGGCCTCTTGTTTGTACGGGAACATGACGAGGGGGGCACAGCGCGATGATAGGGATACAATTTACCGACAGCCGAAGAGAACCAAGAATAACTTTCTTTTTTTTTCGTGAAAAGTTTTGGGATGACCTTGTACACGGAATCCCCTCGGATGGATGCCTTCCCTGAACACATCATTCGGCGGCATATTGCAACATTTCAACTCTGATCGTGTTCTGGTCATGCTGCATACAGCACTTACGGAGCTCGCCACTCGCTACAGGTGAAAGCTCACTAAAGGTGAGAGATTACTGCACGTCGGAGCTGTAATCTGTTGATTTTTTTCTTGTCTTCACGTCCTTCTTCGGCTGCACCACTACGTGATGATGTCGATAGATCCAAGCCTGACACAATCCACAGACACAACTGCGTACAAAATGAGGTACATCCAGAGAGGGAGGACCGGGGGCATCCACAATTCACCGTGCGCAGGCCAATTCGTAGGAGTTCCAACTCGATATTTTGTCTGCAAAAGACTGGAAACAAACAAGGGCATCGCCTCCTGATGATTAATGTGTGCCTTCGTTGCCTCCGTGAAAAGTTGTGTATGTAGGCGTGTAGGCACAAAACAGCAGTGCGTACGAAATTGACCGTTTGGTTCATCATCATCATTCATCATGTCTAAAAAGAGAGCCAGTTCTTGTCATCAATCAGGTACAAGTGTAGCCAGAGAGGGTTGACGTTATCACAATCATTCGAGCTTTTAATCTAGGGCTTATTGTTGGGTGTCTCCATTCTCTGACCCATGCACCGTTCCTACCCGTCTGTACACCACCACACTCTCCAAACCAAGACTCTTATGCATAGCACTAGACATCACCGCCACCATCTACCAGTCTACCCGAAGCTACCCAAATGAGGTACACAATAGCACACGTCGGGTACATATCGCGTGTGTTTTCATAAATGAGCCGGGATGTCGGGATGAACATTGCGCCATTTCTTTCCGCCGCTTATGAAGGAACACACACACACACCGGAGAGGGAGACAAACCATGGCTGCTACCGGCGCTCCTTCTGAAGGCTCCGAGGACTCGCGGGACCGACGTGGCATGGTGACGGGTCAGGACGAGTACCCGGCAGAGCTCCGTCTCAAGGTATGCCGGGGGTGTCCAACGAATGATGATTGTACTCCTTTTTTTCGGATTATCGGTGAAACACGAACTCTAGCCCGGGAGAAAGGCAAAATGGTCCAGCTCAACGCCCCGAGATACCCCTCTTTCCGGGTCTTCTCGGCGGCCTGGACAACGGGGCAGAAGGCGCCGAGATCGTCCCGAGCAGGACAGTGGTACCGTACCGATCGGCTCACTTGCAAGCCATCATCCACCGAGCAGACGAGCTCACCCATCTCTCTGCCTACAGCAATAGCAGCTTGCGCTGCAGGCCAACTACAAGAGGTGAGCCAACGAGAGGTTTGGGAATTGAAAGAGATAGCACACCGGACAGCAGCAACCAGGTGCGAGGGCCACCATCCGCAGAGGGGAAGACTGCTGTGCTAAACATGCCGCTGCTGCAAAGGTGTCCGTTGCCGGATACCCACAACAGGGTAACACACATCATGGCACACACCAACACAGGGAGATTTTTGTGGTGTGCAACGAAAAAGCGACGATTGGCTGTAGTGTGTGTGTGATCGATCTACACATAATTTTCATCTGGGCAGCGTTCGCTGTGTAATGTATACGTGGATGATGTACTCTGTAGCACATTACATCATCATGCGCAACCGGCGAACCAAGCGCTGTGGTCCACTACTGCTGTTCGAGACGAGTTGATGCGGCTCTCCCGTCCCTTTTCTCCCTGGGGTCAGAGCGTGCAGCAGTGCAGCATGTTTTTTTATTCGAAGGGGAGTAAAACAGCACACAACAGCAGCAAATACTGCAAATAAATACTTGTATATACCGCTGGCAGCAGCAGCAGCAGCAGTCCTGCGAGCGCATTCGGCATCTGATGTGTACTTGTAGATCCTTTCTCACCGCCGTGAAGAATTTTATGTCCCGCCGCCCGCTAACATATGGTACATAGATAGTGCTAAAACCGCGATCAATGTGCTCGTGGAAACTACTGATGCACGTGAAGGCAACGGGCCTCAAAAAGCTGCTCGACCCATTGTGCGATAACTTATGTATGCATAGATCAAACAAGTTTCGTCGCGAGCTGCTAGTGAATGCTGTAGGGCCATGGGGCTCCTCAAGTCTCGTGGCAGAACAGAACGAATCAAGGGGAGAGCCCCCGCTGCTCTATCTTTGTTGCTGCCGTCAAAAGTTATGGGTGCCCCTAGCGGCACTACTGCTGATGCTCGCGCATTCTTGTTCGCCAATCGTGGACTCAGCAGTCTCGTGGAGTGCGAAAACTACGAAGTACAGCATGAAAATAGAGACTAGGCCATGATATATATATGCATGCAGATGCGCGCGGAGTCGGACCTGTGTAATGTTGAAGCATGTTACCGAGCATGTGTGCATACCTCGAAGGCGAAATTCTGCAACATTAACTCCGTGAACAACGAGTAGTCGATGATTCCGCATAAAAAAAGGCACAAAACTAATTTCTTTGAAATTGAGACGGTTGATATACCGGTATTATAGGAGTAGTAAAGTCTGATGTGGTTGCGCAATCGCTTGCTCGTCTGGGTTTCGCCGTCTAGTACCACCCTGCCATGCACAACACGCCATGTATCTTTTATAGCCGGTCGAGAGCGACCGTCACGTCCATCTTGACTGCTGTGGATTTGGTGCTACCAAACGTGGCCGTATCATTCATTACTTCACGGTTTGTGCACCGTTCATCAAAATCACCACTGCTCGTTTAGGCTCCGCATGTTCTCCTTGCATGCGGCAATCCCCACGAAGGCGCCAAAAGCGCCCTCTCGGGCGAAAGGTAGCTCCGTATCGAGCGTAAGTCCGGAGGTCAATTGACGAGTCTCCCCTCCCCCTCCCCCCCCTAAGATCAAGAGCGAGTCCGCTGATGATTGCCGAAAGTGGTATATTATTATCGTACACCGCAGTTGTTGATTTCTCTCAAGATGCTTCAAGGTCTATTTTCGGTTTTCTTCGCACTCTCCGCGCCAGAATCGACACAAGCTCGTTTTTCACCGTGCATGCAATGACAACCAGTCTGTGTGTCTCAGGTGCGTCCCGAACATGTGAGGGCGTATCCTAACCCCTCACACGAAAAGATAATCAGGGAACCGTAAGCTTAGGAGTCGGCGTTCCCAGTTCGATGTCGTTTTCGCCGTAAGGGGTGTGTGCTAACCCAGGTACACAACACAAGAGCAGGGGACATTAGAAGTCGGATCCCCTGTTCCCTGAACCGTTTAGGCCGAGTTCAGTACTACGAAAACCCTCTACTGAACAGGGACCCTGTTTCATGTCGTTGTGTCCAAGAGGCCATGTCCCACACGACGGCAGTATTCGAACATCAACACGCACGTGCGGTCCCGCAGGCACTCGGAGGCAAAGAACGCAACCTAAAGAGGCAGAAATTGGAGTGAAATACTTTTATTCAGGAAACGGAGTGGTGTAGGTTTGGGTGCAAGCTGTTGGCGACAGAGAGCGCAAATCGTCTTACACGTGCTAAGTAGGTGTCAGATGGAGCCGGCGGTGCTCGCCGTGCAATCGAGAGTGCTCTGCAAGGCCAATTGATTCTGTTGGTTGGGGTTCACGACTGCTTGTCGTCTTCTTTGGCACTCTTTCTGCCCCAGTACAACGGCTACACCGAGGGATTCGCTTCCGATATCTTGGCATGCCATACAGCAGACAGTGGTGGCGTCACCTATATCGCTTGACCCGACATGATCACACACATCGCACCACGTCGTGGATTGCTTGAAATCTGTGACAACAAAGTTGTAACTTCTTGCAGCTGAAATCATTTCAAATTTCAAATACATACGAAAGTCGGACATCACAAATCACGGCACGTCACGCTTTACAACTTTTTGTGTGTGTAACGGTTGCACCTGATGCTTCACTCTTTTGAGTTTGTTTTCCGTCTTGCCCCTGCCACGAGCCCGTGTTCCACATGGCTGTGTTGGAAGGTGTTTATGAACGAGTTTAGTTATCACAGCGACGGGATCGTCCAAAAGGAGGATGAACCTTGAGGGGCACGTTCGTTTGCAGGATCGTTAGTGTGTTTGGTCGGCCCACCAGGGAAAAATTCTGAGTTCCCTCTTCCCGGTTGTGTTCGGGGGGGGGGGTTAGTACACGCCGCCTGCCAGGGAACGTGTTCGTTCCCCGCATGTGTTACGTGGGGTACGGTGCACGTGTTCTCGCGTGTACTGACCCAGGTTTCTGACAATGACGACCACCTCGCCCCCTCCCCCCGCCCTCGTGCTGCCGTCGTGTTTGGGATGTTGTGCTTTTACCCTTTTTTTGGCGTGGATGAACGTGTACCAGGACACGCTCCTCAGAGCAGCGCGGGTCGGTCTTGCCCGCCATACTTCTGGAACGGGCAGAGTCGACAACAACAACAACAACAACAGTATCATCAGTAACAGCAGTAACAGCAGTAACAGCGGCAGTAGCAACAGCGGCGGCGGCGGTGGCGGCGGCAGCAACAGGGGCAACATTAGCAACGGGCGCAAAAACAAGGGGCATATGGGGGATCCCTTCGGTGGCGAAAATCAGGCTACCGCTCCCCCCGCCCAGCCACAGCCACAGCAGCAGCGTGGGGGTGCGCCGCCGCCACCACCGCCGCCCGGGGGTGTAGACCGCAACGTCTCTCTGCTGGATCTGAACGACGACGAGAACAACCTCCGCACAACATGCGATGCGTGCACGATCGGCAAGATCAAGTGCGACGGCGGGCACCCGTGCAAGCGCTGCCAGCGGCGGGGCTCGGAGTGCGTGTACAGGGAGAAGAAGTGAGTGAGCAGTGGTAGGATAATTGTAGTAGTAGTAGTAGTTGTTGTTGTACTGGGGAAGAAACGGTAGTAGTAGTGGTAGAAATGGTAATAGTGTGACGTGTTTGCACAGAACAAAGGTTGGCTCGTAACGACTAGTTCGGGGTATTTTAAGTTCCTCCGAAGCGAATTCTGCCCAAATACGTATGCCGTGAGATTTTGCCATATAGAAAAAATTGCAAGCAATAATTGCAGGGGTAGCGAACAGAAAACGACCACCTCGAACGGATACCCCGAGCATCCGTATCCCCCGCACATCCGCACATACATCCAGACCAGGTATCGAGAGCAGCAGAAGCCGAGCCTATACGACCTGCATCGTGGTTATAGAGCCATGCGCCATGTGGTCCTGCATCGATAGCGGGTTGTGTTGTTGCGTGGGTCCAAGCATACCAGCTGCTCGCTGAGAGATCGACAGAGCGGAGATTATGCAGCTTGCAGCACACACACGACCCATATCACATACATGCACATACATGCCGAGCGTCACGCGTCTTGCTTGCCACATATGGCACGCAACTGGCGTGGTTGCAGTATCATTATGTTAAGACTGCTCACTCCGTGTCGGGGAAGTTCGGCAGGCTCGATATCATTGACCGTGACGGGTTTTGATGTGTGCTTGCCACCAATCTGTCCCGCTATGTCTACACTGCTGCGCTGGTTGACGTTCTGTGGCGAGCGATGTGCTCGTCGTGCTCGGTACGATAAACAGCACAACATTCGATGCCTCTTCCGATGTGCGTGTCCGCGTCCGTCCGCAATGTTAGTTATACCTGCGCACGGTGGAAAGACTTCATAGTTTTGTAAGATTGACCAGCATCAAAGGAGCAGATTTTATTTCTTGCGCAAAAACGCCAGTAAAATAGTTTACGATGACGGCGACGACCACGAAAGTGTGGAAGAAACACTCAAGCACGCCACGGTGACAGCAAGAGAGATGTGCACGTGTTTGCGTGAAAAATATGCGACGTCGACGATGATGCTTGAAGCGTCTCGCCGCGGTCCTGCAAAAAATAGTATCTAGTGAAGGTGTTTTTTTTTTTTTTATCTTGCGACAATGCCAGCTTCATTTGCGACGCCTTGCAGTAGCTACCCCCACCCCCACTCCGATAACATCCGCGGTTTTTCATATGGCTAATATTCGGCTGACCAATGTCAGGCATCGACCTTTACCGGTAGCTCTCTCTCTCTCTCTCTCTCTCTCTCTCTCTCTCTCTCTCTCTCTCTCTCTCCCCTTCGTGGGCACAGTAGTCTGCGCAGCAAAATCGATGAAGCAAACATATGAGATAAAGTATTCAATCTGTGCTTTGGGGTTAAGGTTGGGGTTAGGGATAGGGTCCAGATACTCTTAGAATCCTGCGTAGGCGGTCCTGTGGGCATGTATGAGCGTGTGAAAGGGATACAGGCATCGAATTTTCTAAGCGACCTCTCTCGGTGTTGTGGGTGTGTCCGTGCTCTGCCCCCCCCCGCAGGAGATGCGGCCCAAAGCGCAGGAAACTGTCCTCCCGCGACGATTCCGATGACGACGGGAGCCACGGGGGAAGCTTCGCGGGGCACCTGGGCGAAGGCGGGGCCGGTGTCAGGGTGCTTACCTCCAGGGAGCAGGAGTTTCTCGCCAAGTTTTACAGCAGGTGCTCTACTTGTTGCTTTGCGACTGGCCTGCGCGTGTGTTTGCAGAAGGAAGCCCTGCGAAGTCATCGCGTGCTCCAACCGCGAAGTACTGAAGGTGTCTTGCGTAAAATCCAAATTTGTGCATTTGTTTCAAGCGTCAACCTTCTTGTTGATTTATTGTCGGCGAGACGCGCTCTCGTTCCGTGTTCTTAGCGTCTTTTCCTACACACTACCCCACCTTTTCATCGGTCTCTGGTTTTTATTATGATTGCAGCAGGCAGCCGCATCAGTATTGCGATTATTTGGAGCCGCACGTCGTCACACATGGCCTGCTTATTTTAGTAAATAGCCGACGCAGGAGTTGAAGTGGCGTGTATAGCGCCTCCTGTTTCGGCGCCCACCCCGCCCGCTGCAGTCTCCCTCGGGTTCCAATAAACGTCGTCGAAGGCGGGCAGGGTCTGGAATTGCGTAGAGAGTCAATGACATATGTACTTCGAATGTCCATGACCCACTGACGTGTTCGCCATTCAGTTTGCTAGATACGTTTGGGGTGGATTTTGGTCTTTTTTCCGGAAAAAAACGAGGTGCAGGAGGCCACACCAACAAAGAACCCAGGCAACGCATGCAGGTACACACCGCACATCGATATAGTTATTTTGTGTTCGATTCTCTCTCACCGCTCCCGATGAAGTGGACAATACCAACCAACAACGCAGGCAATGCCTACAGGCACATGGGGGATGGTGTGTTATGTTAGATTCTCTCTTTTCATCGTTCCCTCGGTGGTAAGGTTCGAGCGTGGTTGAACTCGTGCCCTCGCACGTTCTCGTAGCTCTCTTGTCCCCGCCAACCTAGAGCAGATAAGAGCGACACGCTTACCACCAGTTTGTTGCTTTCCACCGGACTGTCGTGACTCCCACGTCGAGCGCGAGTATACAAGCCGGTTCGTTTTTTGTCTGACCTTATTTGTGTGTGGGTCATTCCGTTTATTCCCAGCCTGTCGATTTTGGTTTGCAGCTGCCTTGTACACAGCCTACATTGAGAGCTCACAGCTCAAGGGCTGCCAACCAGGAAGTTTTTTTTTTATGAATGTATGCATGTCTCATGCGTGCCCCGCTTCCCTTGTCGTCCCTCCTCCGTCTTCCTTCACCAACACGCACGCAACAAAAATTGTGATCCAGCGTCAACAAGTTCATCCCCCTCACATGCCTCACGGTGATCCGCGACGCCATGAACCCTCTGCCGCTGGACGTCGTCCCTGGACTCGCCGCGTCAGAGGTGTGTACAAGCAACCATGTCGGTTCGGGGGTGTTCGTGCATGTAAAGATGCGGGAGACGTTCTTTGTAATGTTTTAGAGCTGGGGTGCACGTACAGCAGTATGTCGTTTCAGTGTAGTAATGCGGGTACGTGCGGTAAACGTTCTTGGTACTAGTGCTGGCTGGGGTGCACGTGTAGGCGTAGCGAGGGGAGGGGAGGGCTTCGCTGTGTCTTTTCATTTCGAAACGTGGACCAAGAACGGCTGTGTAGCCAGAGACGAGCTTTTGTCGACAGAGGCAGATCAAGCAACCGCCCCAAGTCCGGATGCTTGTATCAGCATGGCGGATCAAATCGAAGGGTTCACATAGTTCTTCCCCTATTTAGTACATTTGGTACATCCGAAACCGTCGCCCGCGGCCCAACAGCGAAGATGTACTTCTACCTTGCACATGAAGTACACAGCAGTACATTCACGTTCGGATGCTTCCGCCACTTGCTTGCTGCGCATGATAAGGCGGAGGAGAACACGTACCACGCCCGCAAGGCCGTCCTGCTGGGCTGCGTGGCTGTCGGGGCGGTGTTCTGTGGCGACCAGTCGTCGGCGGGCGCATACATGTCGAGGGCGCAGATACACCTGAAGGACTGCTTTGACGCGCTCATACCCGAGGTACGAATTGTGCTTACTACGCTTGTAGCGCAGTTGGAGGGTGGGGGGGGTGACGAAGTTGGTTGTTGGTGTGGGGTTTGTAGAGGTTGTGGCCGATGTAAGCGGGTGGTTGTGGTTGGCCCGGGAGGCCGCTGTGGCTGATTTGAGAGGAATTTCCGATTTTCGGCTGCGCTGAAAGGGCGCTGCTGTGGGTTGGTTAATTTTGCTTCCTGTCTCGTCGGTCTTTCGGGCGGCGATCGCGCGTGTGCAATCGGTTCGTACACGGACCGACAGTCAGCCGTCCTCGCTTGCTCTCTTCTCTGATCTCGGCGCTCTCCGCGCCTGGTGGGAAGGTGTCGTTGTGTGCGTGTGCCCTCAGACGCCTGCACCGCCCTTGCCCAACGACCAAAACAAAGAAAAAACCCGCAGGTCTACACCTCTTAACCGTTGTCGATTGGTAATCAGAGGCGGGTTGGTCATTGTATGAAGCGAGAACAGTTGTGAGTACGAATTTCGAGACAGGTAACATCAGTAGCTAGCCGCCGTTCCCCCGACAAAGAGAAAAACGCCTGCGATGGTATTTGTTTCTATTCCAAACACCCAAACAACCTACAACGCAGGTGGTGAGCTGCTACCTGGTGATGGTGGTGTACCACTTGCATTTCCTGGACCGATCTAAGGTCTACCGCTACATCGGCTTCGCGCAGCAGGCGTACCGAGAGCTCGCGCAGTCGAACAAGGTGCGCACTCCTCTTCCCGTCAGCATAGTGTTGTTTGAGCGGGCACTGCAGCGGAACATGTTAGGTTGGGGGTAGGCGGATGTTTTTCTTTTTAGCGATCGGGAGTTGTCCTTCCCGTTGTGGTTGGTCAAACGGCACAGGGCGGACGCCGCTTGTTTTTCGCACGTAGTATGAAAAAATGGATGCTTGCTACCTGCGGGACGACCTGCGCTGTACATGAAACATGGCGGCATGTGCACACAGCGACAGCATTTTCCCCCACATCGGCGTGGAGTGTCGTGTTTGACAATACACCTGTCTGTGAGTTGGGCTTTGGGGTTAGCGCTGGCTCTCGTTGGAAACGCGAAACAAGGACTAAGAATGGAGCTTTTGTACTCGTACGTGAAAGGTGGGGCAATAAAAAATTAGTGAAAAAAGCTGCTGTGTGGCCTTCCTCTTGTGTGACCCCGGCTGATAACGTCAGGTACATACGCCGAAAGTCCTGTAAACCGGCGCCAGAATAGATAGGACGAACACCCACACACACATGGGCATCGCATCACACAAGACTAATCGCCCCTTTGGTAGATGCGTACCGAGAGCGATAGCCTCCCGCCATCGACTCTTGTGTCCACGGCTGACCCTGGTCGCCGTTCTTGTGTTGTTGTCTTGCTGTGCATCGCGCCACGCCCTTAACTCCCCACCCGATCGCCCTTGGGCTTCCAGCTTGTGGTGGGAGGGCACGTGCGAGATAGCCTTCGCGTGCTGAGCACCTTCCTGCACGTGACATGCAACAAGGAGATCAGGTGAGAGAGCGTTCTTCCACGTGACGTGCCGGCAACTGCTGTTCGGTGCTAGCTACCTAACTTGCTGCCGACCAGTTTGTTTCGGTCTTTGTCTCGGTTAGGTTTCTGGTCCTTGGCGTGGACCACTCTTGTGTCCGGGAGAAAGAACGCGCTTTCGAAACGTATGTATCACCGGATGAGATGTAGATGTAGCCCGCAAGCGGTCTTGCTGATGCGATACGAGGAAAGCATGGCCCTTCCTTGGCCCCGACTCTCTCTCATCTATGGCCTCCTCTAACTGTAGCGGTTACTTTAGCGCCCCCCCCCCCCCCCCCCCCCCCCCTGTTTCACCCGTTGTTGTACTCCCCCTGCTCTACTTGTCCCTGCTATTGGTCCATTGGGCCCCCCCCCTTTTCTTTTTTGTTCCCCTGTTGTTGTACAACTCGTTTCTGGGGCCCTGAACCAACGAATATAAATTCCGTACCCCTGCGGCACACGATGTGATCTTTGCTGCTCTTGCCGTGTAAATTAGGCCCCAAAAGGTCCACCTGCGAGGGGAGACCAACCCGGAGCCCGGAGGGGGCAGCCTCTCCCGCATCATCGCGCTCTTCTCCCACGTGCTCCTCCAGCTTTACCGGAAGACGGACCGTGTGGAGGCCGCAAGAGCGTCCCCGCAGCAGCCCGTGCCGACCATGGCGACGCTTGGGGCGATGGTGAGAAAGAAGACCGTAGAGGCTGGCAGGGGTGGCGACGCAGCACAAAGAAAAGGTCTGAGAGTAAGGCCAGCATTGTCTGCGACGAGCGGGGCTGTTTCGGCGTCGGAGAAGAAGAAATGTACGACCCCGCCAACTGGCCAGATTGGTTGCTTTTGATGACATGTTTGTAGAGCTCAACTACACGGCTACTAAACAGCACCAGTTGTTAAATCTACAACTGTTTGCTGCTCCTCCTACAACATCTATCCCCTACCTGCCATTCCTGCTGCTACTTCTACAGCAACAGATACCTCTACTACCATTGCCGCTTCCTTATGCCGCAGAGAAATACTGCTGCGGCTATGCGTTCTGTGAAACTCTTGCATCTGTAGTTGTCATTGTTTGGCAGAGCGCTGAAATTACGACAACAATTATCGCCTGATTGGCCGGGGGGGGGGGAGAGTGTTCTTGTCTGGCCGCCCTTACAAGTATGCCACGCAGGTACCTTGGGGGGGGGGGGGCGTGTGGTTTTGTGGTAGACTCTCGTCTTGCCACAAGTGTGAGTGTCCGTTTTTTTCTCGATACAAAGTGACAGCAGCAGTCCGGCAGTTGATAACCCGCACCTCGTAGTAACCCCCACCCCTCTGGGATGTAAAACGGAACCCCGTTTGTCGCCTTTTCTTCGTCCGTCAGGCGAACGAGGCGGAACTCTTGCTGAGCATGATGGAGGACCCAGGGTCGTTCGCCGTGATCGTGATAAAGACGCTCAAGGGGTACTTCTTGCTCATGAAGGGAAAGGAGCAGGCGGTGCTGGACGCGGTGGCAATGCCGGTCGCTAAGGCGCTGGAGGCCGACCCTGCCGTCCTTAACTTCCCTCTCTGCTGGACAATGTGGGTGCACGCGTGTGTGTGTGTTTGTCTTTCGCGATGTGGCGTGGGCAGGCAGCAGCTCTTTCGGGCTGACCGATGGAAAGACTCCACAGCAGTCTTGTGGTGGATGGTTCAGCTCTTTGGCGGACCCGCTCACGTGCTCTGTGTGCCGTGGGCCGGTCTCGCCCAGCGTCGTCGCTCTGTGTGTCACTTTTTTCGCACGTCGACGTGCGTCACACATGGGCACCACATCTAGAGGGTAGCACTTGCCAGTGTGTGTTTTCACCTCGCCTCTCATCTGTCGCTTGGTGTCTCAACCACAACAGCATTGCATTCTCGCCTTTCCGCGTGCTCATGCGTGATACTACTAGTAAACCGGCAGTTGCCAACGCGTAAGTTGTGTTTTCTCCTTCGATTCCCATCGGTCGCTGGGTGTCTCAACCATACCAGTATTTTCGCCTCTTCCGCGTGTTCATGCTTGTTAACAAAACAAATTGCGGCGCGGCAGGTGCCAGTGCGTAAGCTCCTTCCTGCGGCGCAAGGGCTGCCACAGCGTCGCCGCGAGCATGGACGCCATCATGCAACCCCTGCGCATGACTCTCGCGTACGCGAACGCCTGCTGTGGCGTGGCCCTCAACGTGGTCGGCGTCTACGCCGGCAAGGGGATCACCGTCACCCCCGTCAACGGCCTCTTCCCGCCGGGCACCGGCCCTGCCCCCGCAGACATCCCCAGCCCCTCCATCGGCACCGGCACCGCCCCTGTAGACATCCCGACTACCTCTATGGCCGGCGGCGGCGGCGGCAGCGGCGGCAGCAGCGGCTTCTCGTCTCCCCGGACATCCATCTCCTCCGTCCCAGACGAAGAAGAACGCTTGCGGTACAACCGCGACGGCGGCGGTGGCGGCGACGCAGCCGGGCGGCGACCGGCGGCGGCGTCGCCCGTATCGGCGGCGGCGGCGGCGGTGGCGGCTTGCGAGGCGGACGCGAAGCAGCGGCAGTCGCGCGCCTCTGCCGCTTCCTCCTCCTCGCCGACGATGCGCGGCGGCGGCGGCGGCTGGAGATCGCTGTGGGGTTTTTCCGCCTGCGAAGGAGCGGCCAACAATCACGAGGACGACGGCGGCGGCAGGAGCAGCAGCATGCACACAACCTTGTACGACATACCGTTCCCCGCCACCGCCCCCGCGGAGGCGAAGTTCTCGAGGTCGGCCTCGATGGCGAGCGTGGCCTCCATCGGACT
>FN648938.1:376565-422811 GCA_000310025.1 Ectocarpus siliculosus | reverse complement strand
CGTTGGGGGCCGGATCTCCCTCTTTTAACAAGCTGGGGAGGGGGGGGGGGGGGGTTGATCCACCGTGCCGCGGCGGCAGGCGCCGCCTCGTAAGGGGAAGCATGGTTGAGTGAGTGCGTGCGGAGAGAGATTTGTGCGCACCGGGAAACGAGTGTGAATTTTGCTGATGGACATCGCCAAACCCTCTCTCTCTCTCTCTCTCTGGGGCGCTGGTGGGAGGAGAGACCCGTGCGCACGCGCCGCGACGCAAGGGGGGGCTGTGGAGTGCATGCTGGAACGTACTGCTGCCGCCCCCCGCCTCGCCTGTTGCTTGGCATATGCTGATGGCTTCATAGCACAACGTACTTCATATTTTCTATCGTAAAGAGTTTAGTATCACAGTCTAACACCCATACGATACGGAGGTGTATAGGTTGAAGTTTGACCATGATATACAAATCGCATATAATTCGAAGTATTGGTTTTAGTGCACCACACAAAATCCTATAATGTAGACCCCCCGTCTACCCCACTCACGACTTCGGCCTTACCGAGTATTGGAGCAGCAGTGCATCTGCGTGGCCCCCTTGTCCGACAAGAGTGGGGGCTCCGTAGCTGCACCGCGCAATGACTGGCTGTGGTGGTATTGGCAAGCTGTCTTCGATGTCGTGCTGCCGCCTGGTCTGTCTGGCAAGGCGCGATTGGAAGAGAGCAGCGTTGTGTGTTTGTGCGCCGTCGTCTGTCAAGCGATACGAGGAGTTGACTGTTGGAGGGCGGGGCACCGCAGGGTAAGGTTAGAGGAGGGATGGCGAGGGCTTTGGTGTTCTATAATAGATAGTCTACAACGTTTGTTTGTGAGAAGTGAGTTGGGGAAAGAAAGTACTGTGGTTAGCTCGGTTCGATGGTCAGCCACGTGGTGCGACGGTGCTTCTTGCTGCTTGGGCGGGAGTTGTTTGTTGCTTGGGCGTGTACATTTTCTCGTTTCTTCCTCGTAAAATAATAACTACTCCGTGCACGTTGTTGCCAAGCTGATCCGAGGGACGTGCGACAGGTCTGGGGTATATTGTGTGTTGTCTTGTTGTCAGAAACGAGTCGTCGTGTCTGGGTACTCTTGTGCTACTGCTGTAAGCAGTGTGTTTCGTGTTGTTGCTGTAGGAGTGTGGGTTGACGGTGCTTTTGCTACGTACGTGAACGTCGTCTCCTATACTACTGTCGTTGTCTTTTTGCTGTCTTTTAGATTTACTTCTTTTTTTTTTTCTTAATATGACACAACGAATCCATCTCTATCATAGAAAAGAGTCTGAGACAGATTAGCAATGAATTCATAGCGTCAGAAAGTACCTGTATGTCTACGATTTCCCAGACAGCATATAGGCTTTGCAGTTGCAGCCCTCTCGTTCATGAAAGGGCCGTCTCTGTGGTACATGTGATGCTCCCGGTATGGTGCGCCAGCAGGCGTGGGTAGCACGTTTGGAGCCTTCGCCCAGCGTTTGCGCTACACCAAGGGTTACACGGCTTCAGAAGACCGTGTTGTTGGGGAGAGACGTCACCGATGTAAGACACAGCGGTACACCGGGCATTCCACAGCTTGCGATGGGTTTGCTCTTTAGAATGGTCGGCGCGGTGTGTAAATACACCCGGTGTTTGTGAGAGAAAAGGTGCCCGCAGTTTTCTGATTGGAAAATTTTTAGTATCCGTAGGTCAACGCTTTACGTTGTGTCCTATGTGATATTTTTTACACCTGTTGTCCTCATGTCAATGTCAAGATTTTGCCTAGGTTACCTCATGCGCATGGGATTGCCAGCATTCTGACCGAGCAAGTTAAATATCATGTCTCGAGTTGTTGCAGACAGCAGGGCGCACCTTGGATCATCTCGACCGATGCCCCCACCCCGATTTGTATGCACTACTCTGTGCATGTCTAGCGAAGAAATCTCGGCGCTGTCTGTTGTGAAAGGACCGCTCCCGCGTCGTGGTGAGACCCCAATGTCCGAGAAACACGAAAAAGTGGACGGTATCAGGCACGCATGACACGCAAGGAAGGGGAGACCGTAGAATAGAAGGAGGCGTTTTCGCGGTTGAGATGCGACAATTGCTGGAACACATTTTCGTCCATCTGGCCCGTACGCGCGGTCAATGCTACAGTTCTACATACAGGAACACGGCGACCCGAGAGAGTGCCTCGTCAGAGAACCCACCGCGTCATGAACATTAAGACTACATTTACTGGTGCACGTCCATTGCCCTCCCCCCCCCCCTCCCTCTATGATGCCCCATGTCTAGGCAACTGCACTGTCACTGCAGTCGCTGCACAGCTATTCCTTCAGCTGGCATGTGATGCGAGGTCAGGTAGGCAAACACACGAGTGAACTTTATTATCCACACAGACGCCGAAGCTGCTCCACCTGACGGTTACAGACTTGGCAACGCCTTCACAATACTGCCGTAGGAGAGTCGTCCTTGTACGTTCTTGTACTGCAAATAATCCAACACCCCATCACACTAACTATCTACACATATTCAGCACGCGGGCCCCAAAAACAGGGGGTGGGCGGAAAACCACCACTACTACAGCGTGCACAAGAACAGCCATCCTCGCCACCGCCCTGGTATGTATCCGCTCGAAAATACAGGACACCGGTCAACCGTGAAGTTGCTCCGCGTCTGGCTGCCACGCGCGCCAAAAAAAAGTGACGAAAAAAACGGGGTCTACACAACAACCACATCGTATATATCCTCCAGACAACTTGTTGGTACCCACGGTTCGTATACAACGGCTGTGTCGACGCCCACCTTCGACGACTCAGCCTTCCTGACGGTGCTGATCAAACGACATGCAGGGTACTTTGGTTGTACAAAATGCATTTTCGCCACGGATGACAGAGCAGTGACAGCACAGTTTGGTTTGGGCTGGCCCACCGTTTCACACCAAACGGAAGTCAGAAGGTCTTACAAGAGAATAAGCCAGAGTGGTGTCGCGTCGCGTGCACGCGCAGCCCCGGCTGCTGGCAACATGGCATGCCGATCAGCAGCACTATAGCGTCGACACCCCGTGTGTCAGCCAGGCTCCTACGGGGGAGCGTGGCAGACAAGGCAGATTGCTGTGCTGCCGCACTTTTGAAACGTTTTGTTCTATTCGTCCGTCGAAAGCCTTTTTCCTATCCATCGTGCCATACAGTCAGGGCGCCATGGCACCCAAGTTTCGAAGAGAGAAAATAAACAACAACGCCGTGTTGACCGAAATTGGCAAAAAAAGAAAGTTGCTACTACGTAGACACCTTCATCACACTCGCTCCGTTCTCTTCTCCCCCCCCCTAGGTTCGCGCGAGGACACAGCAGTCTTTCGTAGCAGCGCCTAAGAGCGACGGCGCCTGGACTACACCGGACACCACGTTAGCCGCCTTGCTCCGAGACCCAAGCTAAGCTAGCTAGACGGCTGCCACCCAGCCCCCACCCTTGCCCCACGCTTGCTTCACTTACTTCAGGATGAACCTCTGAGGTCGTCTCAGAAACTGCGTGGGCCCGAAGCCCTTCACGAAGACACCTCCTGTTGCCCCCCCCCACCCGACCAAGGTGGACCCCGCCTGCTTCCGCTTCCGTGTTAATGTGCCGACTTCTTGCGCGAGGGCAGCAAAGCAAGTGTTTCAACACACACAAAGCGAGCGGCAAGCGGCCAAGCCAAAAGAAAGCACCCGTGTGTGCAGTTCATTCCGAACTATCCTCGACTCGTGCCCCGGTGTCCCCCAACCCACCCGCGTCAGCAGCAACAACCCGCGTGACGCGCCATGTGCGAACACGCACCGCCGCGCACCGCCTTCTTTTTATTTCGAGGGCTACTACTGGCGGAGGCGCCGCGGGCAACAATACCCCCGCCGCTGCGGTAGTCCGGGCGGTGCCCCTTCGAGACGTGGTCGGAGGGAGTGCTGGCGAACTCGTCCGCCGACATGCACACCACCAGGCCATCGGAGGTGGTGTACATCACCCTCCGGAACCTCCACAGGTGCTTGCTCAGGAACAGCCAGCACCGCCGGCAGGGCCTCGAGATCCTCAAGGAGTCGAACGTGAAGCGCACGTTGACGAGGTCGAAGCCCTCCGAGCGGTAAGCGCCTCCCCGCCCCCTCCCGCCCGTCCTCCCCGCTTTGTCGTAGCAGCTGAAGAGGGCCCGGAGCGCGGCCACCTCGCTGTGCACGCTGGGCCGAGGACCCGCGGAGAAGCTGTTGAACCCCCAGGCGACGACCTCGCCGGCCCTGGCGATGATCGTGAGGTGGTTGTATCCCGCCCCGCGGGCCTTAGTCTTGCTGTTGCCCTTCTTCTTCTTCTTCTTGTCGCGGGGATAATCCGTGTAAGGGTTGTTGTTTGCCGCATCTTTCCCCCTGCCTTGCCCCCACCCGACGGAGGGCTATTGCCTGCCGTTGTAGTACAACAAGCGGATGAAATGCGGCGGAATTGAGAGAGAGAGAGAGCAAGATGATTGAGACAACAGCAGCAGCAGAGCTTTTCTTGGCTGGGGGTCTGATGTCGGAGCCATTTCGTGTGACCAATGTGGGCAGGGAGAAGGAGGTATTAACCTAAGGAGTATTACCGGAATAGTCTTCGGTATGTTGATTCAGTATTCGGATCATTGTACACACTACGGGTTATGTTATACATTGAACAATAGAAGTATGGTGCATCGGACCATTGTCCTATAGGATAATCTACAGTAGTAACGTTGTCATGGGTCGGATTGACCGTCAATTACCGTGATCGGTACGTTGCAATAGCCCTTGTGTGTTTCCTTTCCGTGATGACGGTGGATGGCTCGCCCCCGTGGTGCTCGCCCCCACTCGCTCACTACTTCTTCTTTTTCTTCTCTCTCTTTCTTCTTCTCCTTTCTCTCTTCTGACCTTTCGGCCAACGAAGCGCCAATACAACCATATCATCTGGTCTACAACACAGGTGTACTTTACAGTCACTCTGTGAGCCTCTGCACACTGTTACACAGTGCCCATTGCCAGGGATACACCTATCACAAAGGTTACATCCCAACACTATTTATTATAATATACTGGTCCATATGAGGCCGGTGCGGAAAAAACAAAACACATGGGAAGAGCGCAAAATAGGCGTGCCTCGCGTCAACGCTCACGAGTCTGCTACAATATTTGCGGACCTCCGTGTGTTCCATATCCGAGGCAGCTTTCTTCGCTTTTGTCGGACATCACGAAAGAATAACCGGCGAAACACATATGCCATCAAAATGAAATCGCAGGTATTGCGGTTGGAAGAGGCACGCGAATTTTCTCATTGTCCACCCCAAGGACACCGTCGGTACTACCGGTAGAACCAGATGCTGGAAAAAAAAAAAAAAGTATCCGTGAGCTGCTGTAATCTCATCTATTCTGGGTGTAAAGACGAGATATTTTGGAATATGTGGACACACCAGCAGGCGTCTCACAACGCTGCACAGCTAGACCATACATTCGCCTTTAAACGGAGAGGGTCCAAAAAGCTGAAGACAGGTATAGCCGGGAATGCAGTAGAAAACAGCGTTTTATACTCGCACAGTTGCAGGTAAACCGCATTCATTCGTCTTTCGTGGGTAAGTACCCACCTGGGCCTCGCCGAAGAGCTTGGCGTTGCTGGTGAGACCGAGGGAGTCAAAGAGCCGGGGGAGAACAAAATCCTCCGGCTCGTGCTGGTGCTGCGGCGGCACGGACCTCATTGTTGTCGTCGTCAGGCTGTGGTGTCGTATCTGCACTCTCCCTTCGCGTGACTTCTCTCGTTCCGTCCCCTCTTGAAAAAACACGCCCGATCTCCTTGCTAGAAGGAAGCCGTTGATGAGGAATCGAAAAGCGGCTAGAAGAGTGCTCTTGGATGGGTCGTGCAGCTGAGAACGATAGCGGTTAGCAGCAGCAGCAGCTATTGGTTTACGAGACGGAGAGTCACAGGTCACACCAGAGTCACAATTAGGGTCGCCGCGTTGCAGCCACGAAGAACTCTCCACAGATGGCGGGACTGTCATTTTTTTGTAACGGCTGTGCATTGTCGACAATAAAAGGACATCCAACAGCGATCATCCGATCACCCTCTTCCGGCACCAAATCTCCCAAAACAATCTACGGTAGCGTGACTGAAGACCCGCGGGTGGTTGGTCTGGGCTAAGAGACTACTAGTGATGGAGACAATCGCGCACTCTGGTAGTACAGGGATCTGGGAGAACGGGGCCATCTCGAGAGGTGATGGCTTCCTCCCCCTCTCATCAGCAACGACGATCGAAGAAGTTGATGTTGTCCACCATTGACGACAATGATACCCAGGAGAAACCACGCCTCG
Organism: Ectocarpus siliculosus; assembly: GCA_000310025.1. Classification (NCBI taxonomy): domain Eukaryota; class Phaeophyceae; order Ectocarpales; family Ectocarpaceae; genus Ectocarpus; species Ectocarpus siliculosus. The sequence goes on along the minus strand of FN648938.1, from coordinate 416,517 downwards.
CCAGGGCTGCCGCTACTGCTAGTACTGCGGCGGGACAGAAGTACGGTGTGCAGGAATGGGAAGGCCCTACACCGTCGTGTACGTATGGATGTCGGCGCGGTTGTGCCGGGCGTAGAGACGGGCCCGATGTACTGCGGTAGCATTCACAGCTGTAGAATTCAGGAATAATAAAAACACACACAGAAAGACCACCCATTCTGTAGAATAGTCTACTGCACAGCTGCTGTAGAACTGTTACTGCTGCTGTACTGCATGCGCATTCTTCACAGCGAACCCAAACGTGTTTACACATGTAGGAACACGGTGTGCTTTTCATGAAGGAGAATTCTTTTCGAATGTAAAATGAATAACATTTGTAGCTGAGTGTCCTACGCGTGCTTTCTGTTCGACATGTCTCCGAGCTTTATATGTTACATGCGCTCCCTCCCATCGTTTGCCTTGCGCCGGATCTCCCCCCCGTCACACCCACCTCCTCCAATTCAGCGGGTACACTCCCTCCCAGCTTCACGAAGCCTTTCCGCAGCCATCATCACCACCACCGCCACCAACCCCACCACACACCGCCACTGCTCAACACTTCCCGCCCACGAGCAACTCTTGCCTCCGCAGCCGTTTCGGAAGCCGCCGCGGCTCCGCAGACACTGCAAGCGGCCAACTCGCTCGCAACGCTGGGCGGTGGCGTCGGCTCTCTGCTGTCCCCGCAGAACAATGTTCTACATGCCAACATATTTTCCTCGGTGAGGAGAAGCAACAACCTGCCACGGAAACGACCCCGAACCTCTTCACACCCATACGGTCGACCCAACAACGATTTCATCAACGAGATCCCTGACTTGCGGCTGGGGTCGCCGGCTCCAGCGGGTGTGTCTCCCATTCGTGCCCGCAAATGGGATGGGAATACGAGCAGAGACGGCGGTAGCCTCTGGGGACAAAGCGGCGTTCCGCCAACTGGGGTGATAGATCCAAGGACGAGCGCGGAGCCTCTCGAGACAGAGTGGGCGTGTCCGACTTCCTCGGTGGCGACATCCACCTCTAGTCTTCACGACGGCTTCTCGGATGTGAGGAAGAGCAGGCCGCCGTTGCTTTTCTTGGGGAGGAGGACTCGAACGTATCGCGCTTGTACCTATCGCAAACCTTGGCATTGGCGGTTCTGTTGAGAAGAGCATCATACGGCTGACATGCCTCTCCCTCTGTCGCTTCCTTCTGTCTCTAAGTCTCTCTCTCCCTCTCTCTCTCTCTCTCTCTCTCTCTCTCTCTCTCTCTGTACGCCCTGACTCCCGGTTTGAGTATTTTAACTACAAGGTTGTCCCTTGATGATCGCCACCTTCTCTGCCACTCCCTCTGTTTAATCCCCATCTCCTTTGTGCTCGGCGCTCCGTTTGTCACTTCTTCCACTGAACCCGGTTCAAATACGCTATCGGAAGGTCTTCGCCACCCCTGTGCCAGGCGGGTCTCGCCGTGCCGCTCTTCAGCCGCACCCGAGTCGGTTCAAAGTCGTACCTGGCCGACTGAGTCGCTCAGCAGAGGTGAGTGAGTGGTCGCGTTCCGTATCTGGTGCTTGCTTTTTGGAATACACTACAACTTTTATATTTGTGCGTGAAACAATGCACTTTCATCGTATCGTACTTTATCGGATTCACGGCTGGGGCAGCCTTGAATCTATTAAGCAAGATTGTGGGTAGTGAACGATTTTGTTTACCCAGGGGGTTTTTAGGGAGATGGGATGGCGTGGTAGTTCAGTCCATGGGGCGGATCCACAATGACACTGGATGAGGGACGAACACACATCGCGGCTATGTGCGTCATTCATGTCCTAGGCGAGCCGAAAAGCAGGTCTCGGCGCCTGTGAGCATCTGCACCGACAGAAAATGCACAAAACCCGTTCTGGGTACCTGAGTTCGTATTCTCGAGTGTGTGCCCTCCCTCCCCGAAGACAAAACCAACAACCAAGGACCGACGCATAAGATTACATAGAAATCAAGTCTTGGACGGACACGGGAATCATCCCTTCCTACCTCACCCCAGATCCCCCCCCTCCGCAACCATGTTTCCGATTTCCTCCGCGTATACGACTCATGGAAAACTGCTCACCTTTCATGCAACTCACCGAGCATACCTTTCGCGTACGATACGTACCTGGTAGGCACTGGCGCGTTCCCCGTCAGCTTAAAAAGAAAACGAGGTTGTGCCTGGTGGTTCCCCACCGCCATCAACTGCCAACAAAAAAAAACTCTCTTCCATCCACCGCCCCGCGATCGAATAGAGCTGCACCGTATTGAACCGAAGCCCGTTTTAACGTCGAATTATATGTTCCGCACGAATAGGGTCTCACGCGTCCTCGATCGGGAGTTCGCAATTACCCTATGGAGAACCTGGGCAACTGGCCCCTGAACACCACCGAGCGGTGGATGAAGGCGATCGTTACCCAGGACACCTCGCAAGAGCGTTTAGACAAGCTGCGGGAAATTCGGTGAGGGAGGGAGTTGATCAAACCATAGTGTACATGCTTGATGCTGTTAGGCACTTCTGATTTCAACGTGTCAAGGCAAGGACAGAAAGAAGAAAAACAACAACGCGACAACAAAGTGTGACGACTACAAAGTGTGACGAGGATGATACAACAACAGCGGCAAGGAAAGCTAATCACAACGTCTTCGTGACATCCACTGAGTACTGTGTTATTGCACAGGCAAGTAGCGGATAAGGAACACACGGAGTAGGTGCACCGATGGCATCTTTGGCGTGTGAACTACAGCATCCCGCCTTGCCCTGTCGCATATACTCACCCTAGCATCCGAATTGGGGGCAGCCATCCAAGGTGCTCACGTTTCCGGCTCTAAACACCCTCTCTCCGCCATCGTATCCCCAACGACACCAACCCTCTATCCACGAGCCGCAGGTTGAAGCGCATAGCAGAGCGCGAACGAAAGGGGGCTGCGTGGACGCCAGTGGCCGATTCCTCGAGCGATAGCGGTGATTCGTACGTGAGCGAGGAGGAGCCGGAGGTGCGCGGGGGGGACGAGGAAGGCCGCGAGGAAACCGAGCAAGAGAAAGAGATACGGAGGTAACTTGTGCACACAAGAGAGCTCGTTGGCGGCAGGGGCTCAGGGTCTAGGTGTGTGTTTCCCGGACAGAGTGACTATTAGGAACCAATGTGGGGTAGATATCAAGACGCGGGACAATAGAACATTGTAATGGTGTCGCAGAGAACGGGCAAGCCTGAAGGGAAACTGGCGAGGAGACAACGGAAAACCGACAATCCTTTTTGTTACCTAAACCTCGAGATGTATTGCCAGACTCACACACCGCTATAGCTATGTATCGCACATCACATGATAGGACGTCTCATTTGTGCATATTCGAGCATAGCAACCTGTAGAGCATTGCGAAGTCATAGGATGTTGCTGAAATAACGAAGCGACTATCGGGAAAGCCCTTTCGTCCCTTCCCATATTGCCAGACGTCCAAAGAAAACTGTGGGGCAATCGCATCTTACGCGCGCTGCCTCCCCCAGGAAGCTTAAGAAGGCTATCAGAAAGAAGGCACGAAGAGCGAAGAAACGAGAAGCGGAAATGAAAAGTCGCTCTAACCGGTGAGAAGCCTCGTCTGCTTTTTCTCGGAGTGATGAGAGTTTAGAAGAGGCAGGGGGGAATTCGCATTTCAAGCACAAAGGGGACCGTCCTTACGCCTGTAGATGCGAACGACATAGCGCATATGCGATGCCAGTACGCTGGTCGAAAGAATGTTCTCCGTGCTTTTACGTACAAGCCTCCATAGATGTTCATTTGGCCCACCAGTAAATTGTAGGGTAGAACTGCCTGAACAAGACTATCGTCTACAATTGTCTCTGTGTGTGAGTATTTGATCTCATTGGTTGGTTGTTTGGTAGCCCCCCCGCCGAGACTACCTTCTGCTTTTATCTTTTCCTTAGCGCCCCATTGGAAAACAAGTGTCTACCCGCAGAGCACGAGCGCGATTTTCCCCTGCGACATACCAAACCGACTTCCGGAACGACCAAAACACGTCCTGGCTCGACTTTAACCTGCTTCATTTTCTTAACTCAGTCGTGATATGGAACATCACTTGTTAACCTACAGGGGGAGGTGGCAGACGGCGGGCAGGCATGGCGGCCTCGTCGCCCGCGCGAAGGCCTCCGTGCCCTCCCTCGCCACCCGCGGGGACTTGGTTCAGCTCAAGGGTCACGCCGACCGCGTGCTGATCGGCAAGATCGCTCGCTGCTGGGCAACGGTGGCAGAATTTTTCGGGGTGAAACCCACCCATGGCGGAAACGAGGTGCGGTGCGTGCAGCGGTGGAAGAAGGGCCGTTTGTGGGGGGAAACGCTGGGAGTACTCACCGGGGGGGGTACTCGCGTCATCCTGGAAAGTAGGTCGAAGAAAATCTCACAGTGCGGGTTGACCTCTCGGCGCGTCCTGGAGCATGCCTCCGTATCACCCCGCGTACGCAGGCACCTGGTTTACGTGAAAACGAAGACACACACCACGTAAGGGTACGGACGATTGGTGAAAGCGCCTTAGGGTAGGCGTTTGGACAGCTGGCCGTCTCGAAAAGGGGTGCGTGATCCGGCCAGCATGTACACAATTGTCACACATTCCTCCTATTCTTCTCGCTTGCCGTCCTCCTGTGACGTGTTTGTTCCTCTCGCCGACAATACAAGGTCCCGCCCCCCCCTTCTGACGTCGAGCGAGACTTCTCTGGGGGTGCGGCGGAATTCTGGACGATGTTGACCGGGCCCGAGGTGCAGCTCACGCCCGTGGAGATAGGTGTCGTTCAGGGAAGACTCAACGACAACGCGGAGAAAGAGCGGCAGAAGAAGTTGGGAGGCAAGCCAGCTGCATTGATTCTTGCCCTTCTGTTTGTTAGGACGCTAAGTTGCTACTATTGTAGGCAGGATTACTTGCGAGGGCACAATATTTCTCATAAGCAACCAACCGGAAATTAAATGACGAATAAGTAGGGCATCGGAAGAACAGTAGTTGGCACAAATTTGGTTTCGACAGATCGGCACCACAGATGAGCTCAGAACTTATTCTTGTGCACGGCAGCAGACGGGGACTCGTCAACGAGCGATAGCGTGCATGTAGACATGGCGGAGAAAGGAGGCGGCAAAGAGGTTGGCGACGCCAGTTCGCCCAACACTGGCTCTACGAGGTTAACCTACGGACAGGTGCAGAAGTGACAAACGGTCTTGTTTCCTCCCAACGCCCGTAAAACCGCGCCATTCCGGCGTCCCTTTGTCCCCGGTGGGTAGCCGTATCACGTTGGGGTACCACAAGGGACATGCGGCCGATCAAATTCGCATGGCTCCTCGAAGTGTCCAACTGGTTGAAGGTCTCTTCCTGACATGTAGCCGCGAAATCGCAGCCAGGTTTAATCGTTCAACGTCTGAGACACACGTATTCGCGACGAATGGGTCGTTGCGAGTGCAATATTCAGTATCATGTGTGAAGAGAAAAGGATCAACGACGACTCTATGGCCGATGTGCCACGCCCACAACCAAAAAATGGTGTCTGTTTGGGCTGGGAGTAAAGGGAAAGGGACGGGTACTCATCGAAGACGAACGTCGCAGACGTGGTCGCGAGTCAGGGGTCAACCCATGCGCTGGCTTTCTGAAGTTAACAGGGGCAGCCGCAGGGCTTTACGGTCCAAAATACGACTCATCCACGTATTGAGAGAAACTCGCTAGATTTTGGGTCAGGTTGTACCACGATGGTTACTTTCATTTCGAAGGAGGTGGACAGCCTCTGTGTGTGGGAGTGAAGACTGCGCTGTCATTTGTGCGCTTGACGAGAAATGCGAGAACACTCCAAATCGTTGTTTCGTTCTTGCGGCCAGCGCAATTATATACAGGCGAAGACAAATGATTGATCGGGTTGAGTGTGACAATAAATCGCGAGAGGGGAATCTGAAGAACGTGTCTCCGCTACTGTGGACGACCCTATTTGTTGAATGAACGCTACTCTGATTATCAGGTCCACGCAGCACTCTTCCGGAGCCAAGACCTGGAAGCCCTCGTCGCAGCGTTCAAGCGAGAGGGAGAACTGCGGGAGAAAGACGAACACCGCATCGCGCTCAAAAGACAACAGTTTGAGGAGTCCATGGTAATTCGCAGCACGGGAGCAGTACACACCGCTTCTTTGAAAAAACAAGTGTTTTCCTGGCGAGGCTTTAACCCGCTACAGTAGCTCTCATGTATGCTCTTCCTCGGAGCGGATCATTCTGTGTGTGTATTGGATTTGGAGAAGCCTCCTGCCGCTGCCGGATGTCCTCGCTTGTGGATACTGCCCGCCGGTGTTGAGAGGTATCCGCGGGTATCTGCACCCTCCATACCGCCGTAGGGTGGAGAATGGTCAAGAGTCGATAGACCACCCGAATGTTTCCTCTTCTTCCCCCAGAAGTCGCGATTTCGGTGCGTGTCTGAAGTTTATGTGCTCCGAGGGGAATACTTTACGGAAACATCCCGGTCATTTCGTTTCACTACAAGTATGAGACCACGCGCTACCGAAGGTTGTTAACGCATCGAGCGCAGCCTCTGAAAAGGCGTGCCGACAATCCCTCTTTCTCTCGGCACGGTCAAACACTAAACGTTGATTTCTCCAGCTATTGTACCTAGCCCGGGTTTTGCAAGCAGTGTCGCACTGGACAGCAGTGACACCCTCTCTCTGCGTCCCTCGAAAACAACGCCTCCTCCGAAATCCACTGAAGCCGTCCTTCTGCACCTAGCGTTTGGGTGAGCACACCAGACGGGAAAAAGTGCGTGGTAACCAGCCCCCGTACCCCCCAACCGCTGCTCCCGGTGCCATCACTTCTCGCGTATCTCAGGCCAAGCGCAGGAGCGGACCGATCGCAGAAGTGGTAAAGGCCTACGCTGCCGGGCTGGGCTATCGGCCGTCCACTAAGAAAAAACACAAACGCATCGTCGACGGGGCAGGAAGTAATGGCAGCGGCGGCGGCGGCAGCGGCGATGGTACTGATGACGGAGACACAGCAAGCGTTGAAACAGTCGCAACTTCCCTGTCGGCAGCGTCGTCACTGTCGTCTGGAGAGCACCCAGCAACGGACTGGTGGACGGACGGAGGGGCCAGCAACCGCTGGGCGATGGGCCCCGCCGTGCGGAAGACGTTGTTCCTCTCGCTGCAAGCGGGGGCGGTGGCGCACTTGCCGCTCAAGCAGAGGCGCGCTGCTGAATTGCCGTGGGTGGAGGTGAGGTTCCCACACAAGCAGCGGGTGGGGAATGGAGATGGGTTAGCCTCAATCAATGACGCCTACGGAGTATATCGCAGAGCACCGGCAAACAGGATTGACTGCCTTCTTGGCGAGGGAGCTTTCCCTTTGTCCTGTCATATTTTTTTCACGTTTCGCCGTTTCACTGCCGTTTCTTCGCCAACCGCCTACGAGGGGGTGTAAAGTGTCGGCACCAAGTGCTGTGGCCCGTAGTGTGAGGTAGTGCTCACCAACTGTTTTCACGTGCTTTAGAACTCCAGACCCAACTGGATGGATCTAACTCTTTCTTACGACCCATTGTGAGAATGCCTTTTGTCAAATCCATCTCTCTCTGCGGTTTTGTTTACTTTTCCCTGCTATTCCGTGCCTACCCTAGTGCTAGATATCTCCCATTCAATCAATTCTCACGTGACCCGACTGATGCGCATTTCAAGACGTCCGCGTGACCAACATGCAGATTTATAACGCTGTATGCATCAACAGTATTTCCGTTCTTCAACTCGGAAACAATACACCATGTAACCACCACCATCTTGCCTGTTCTCTACCACATATCAACAACGACCGTACAACACGTTCGCGACCTCCATACCACAATGAAATCAGGGGGCCACGCACATACTACTCCGTCGGCCGAAGGACGCCCTCGTCGCCTGCGCAAAGTACGGCCGGGACTTCCAAAACCTCACGGCGGCGCAGGTCGTCCTCGCCCTCCGAGCCTACGCCGCGCAGCGCATCCACGCCCAGTGGCGCGGCTGGGGTCCCCGCCGCCGCTTCGCGCCCAAGATCCTGGCCCTTAGGAGGCTCGTCGAGCGGGAGCGGGCCATCCGGGTTGCCCGACGGCGGGAGGCGTTCGGCGGGTGGAAAGCGGCGCACCGGTCGAAGATGGAACTAATGCGGGGCACAAGGAGAGCGTTTCGCCGGTGGAGGATCGAGTCCGAGCGGATGGCGAAGACATCGGCGCTGTTCCGTGGAACGTTCTGGCCGCTCTACGTCTGGAGGCGGTGGGCCAACTACCGCATCAGCTCCAGGGACAAGGTGTGGACGTATTTTCTGTCTAAATCCCGTGGGACAACAATCATAACCTTGTGCTTGTTTGCGGTTCTTGGTCTCGATGGATGAAAGTGTATGGTCCCAGGTGAATCTACCAGCAGCGCTATCATGAAACAATACATGGAAATCCCTGCTTCCCCGGCTCAATTTGTTTGAACAGAACAACCAAAACGCCACCTAGTGTATATTGTCGTGTCGACTGCCTGATACGCGAAGCCCTAGGCTGGCAAGTCTGTTGGCGCGACCCTTTTCACCCCTTCACCTCGCGTGAACCTCCCTCCCATTCTGCCTTGTGTGTCAATTTCGCCTGAACACAACACAAAACCCCAACAACAACAACAACAACAAGGCTAAGTTCCTCCGGAAAGTCTACCTGACCGTCATCCTCGTTCGGCACTTTCGAGCGTGGAACGCGGTCACCGAGACGGGGCAAAGGCTCGTCGGCCGGGCCGACCGGGCCTCCGACACCCGCTTGAAGACCAAGGCGGACCGGTTGTTCAGGTACTGCGGAACGTGGCCATGGTTGTTGTTGACGTCCTGGCAACCGCCTTGCGTTGGTACTGTTTAACGTTGACTTGTCCTTCGGCGGCTTATAGCAATAAACAGAACCCGCATCAACTAACAGGTAGACGGCGTTTTGATCCCCATGCCGCCAATGTTCGGCGAATGAACTTGATCCCGTATACATGCTGATCCCAAGCAGTGCTCCACGCCGTACTGCAACGCCCGTGGTCCCGCAGCTGTTGTTTGATTCCGACAGCGTACGGTATCAACGTGTTGCTCGCAGAATATCGTTCGCATATGCCGATGACACCCGAGCTTGATGGTGCTAACCACGACGTTTGATGTATGAAGACACGCCTCTTTGGTGTTCGGTGAACACGACGCCCGATCGTCGTTGAACCAGACTCTCTGTAGCTATTCAGGACACCATTTTGTTCATGTTGCCGACCACGGCTCCCGATATTTGCTTGACGAGAAGACCGTCGATGCTGTGGAAATTTGTTTTGAAGGTGGTGGGCTGCACGCATCAGAAAGAAGAAATTCCTGGAGAGGCAGTGGATCAACGGCGGCATGTGGCTTCGGTTGAGAATCAACACTCGGCAGGTCGCGACAACCTTCATCGTTCTGAGGCAAGAGTTCAATGTTTTTGTTTTGGACGACGCGTGACAAAGCGTCCCTTTCGACTTATTGTACGCTTCAGAGCGGGAGACGGAAACCGTGCGGGGGGGGGGAAGATAAGAAGGTGCATTCTAGGGCTCTTTCCCGCTAAACCATCACCAGCTACGCACAGCCGTCGAGAAAGCCGAGAAACGCGCCCCGTGTACCATGCAGAGCGCCACGCCGAACCAGCCGGAAACTTCTTGTGTGTATGTCGCAGGTACTGGGCGTTCGCGCGCGCCACCTGCGCTCGCCGCAGCGACACCCATTTCCGGTCCTACTACCTCCTCGGAGAGATGGACAGGAGACACACTCTAACGCACAAAAGAGGGGGCCGTCCTTTGCACGGTCGACGGGACAACAAAGGGAACAACAAGCGCGTGTGGTAAGGCCGGTGTCGACGAGTTCTGTTGTTGTTCGGCGGGAAGAGGGGGCGGCAGGGAGAGGGAAACCGGCAGGTACAGAGCAAGTGTTAAGGCGGCTTTCGCAGCACGTTCCACATGTTTCGCACCGTCTTCCGTCTCTGTGGCGTACTAGACGGATGTAAAGTGTCTCGCAACCACCAGAGTCTATTCATGATGACAATGGCGAGGATGGGATAAGCCGGCCAGCTGATCCCGTCTTGGAAAGTTGAGGTGACATTCGTTTCGATGTCATTCACCAACGCACTCACTGTGTGCTCACTCCGTCCATACGGGTGTTTGCGACTTTGCTCTGCCTGACCTTCACCATTACGTGTGTGAGGGTGCGTTTCCATGTAAAGCATCATTACTAGGAAGAACTAAGTTGCCCAGCTTGTTGTCGGAGCTGACACCCGCAACGGCGCTTGTCCGTTGGACGTACGTGCCAAACAGGCAGAGACCCGGCGGCCACCACTCGAGGCACACCACCCACGGGGGCAGCGGCAGCCCGAGCGGACCCTCGGCAAGGAGGGACGACGCCTTTGACAACCGCAACCACGGTGCCGCCGCCGCCGACGACGACGACGCGAGCCGCACCTCACTTGGCGGTATGCCGGAGGAAAGCGCTACAGAACCCTCTGATTCTCCAAGAAACGAGAGCAGGGTCGGAGTGGAAGGAGACCGGACCGCCAAGCCACAGAACAGCCGTGGCGGCGGCGGAGGCATGAGAGGCCGCAGGAGTCACCACAACGGGGGCGGGGGGGACCGTGGAGGGTCCGCCTCTGCCGCCGCTGCCGCCGCCGCCAGCCCACCCATCGCCGTGCTGGGGAGGCCTAACTACGTCGTTTTTCCGGGCCTGAGGGACACCGATTTCGGCGGGGATGTCCCGGATGGCGGAGCGACCTTCGCGTGTGAGGTCTTGCGGGACCACTTCGAGAAGAAGGAAGTGCTGAAGGCCAGGGTGAACTTCTTGCTCTACCGGGTAAGCGCGTGTGGTAGGCTTATGTCTTCGTGAAAGGCGTAGGGGAAGACGGACGAAGTGATATCTGCGTTGTTGTTTCGGTGAAGGCTTCTGGCATTCCTTGGGTTGTGTACGCTATGTCTCCTTTGCTGGTCGTCCACAACCACCGATACATAAACAATAGTGGAAGCTGACCAGTATTTCCCGCCGTGCCGATGCCAGCACCGCTCTCTAAACCCCCTGCACCGTCCATACGTGCGTGGTCGGTGCCGCCACCGACCAACAAATACGCAGGGAAGGCCTCCTGCTATCATTTGTTCAGTAACGCACTTACCCTCTGTGTTATCGCGTCGGCGCTGACTTGGTAACACTGGCGTGCAATACTCCCTAACCCCGAAAGGTTTCATTGGCTTGGTAGCACAGGGGTGAGGCGTGTACCAATATCCGAAACTTCTGCGCGCGCAAAAAGCCGCCAGCGATTGGCCTATTTTCTGTGTCCTCTCCCCCTTCTATTTATTCTCCCGCATCCTTCCCCTACGCCCCCCCCCCCCCTCTTCTCCAGCGCCTTGGGCCACAGGTACTGGCGCGCCTGAGAATCAAGGCAAACGAGAGGCAGCGCTCTCGCTATGCCGCGTATGTAGACGCGCGTCGCGTGCAGAAGAAGTACCTGAAGGCCTGGCACTTTGTGGTCATACAGACCGCTGCCGTGAGGAGGTGAGAATCACGGCGCACGCGCGCGGGAGCGCTTGCGTGGAAGAAAGGGTCTGGCTCTCTATGCTATCTGGGAGACTCTACTCCTTCCGCGTACGTTCATGGCGCACGCGAACGCTCGTTCAACTTCGCTAGGAGATATCCTCCCATGTATGCTCCCTACCTCACATCACGGCGAGCCGAGGTTTCTGCGCCATCAGCTGCGGTCAGAGTATTTTCTGCCTCATCAAACTTCCTCTGTGGCCACCTTGCGCTCCACACACCTTACCACTCACCTTACCCCAATCGATTTCCCTGCAGAGCGCGGTCCACTACAAAAATATCAACGAAAGAACGAAGAAGCTTTCATTCACCCTGCACCTGCTACCCCCCCCACACGTTTCCTCGAAAACACCACCGCGTTGAAAGGGGGATCACTGGGGAGGCTATGGTTATGACGCTGGACCAGGTCCGTGCCTCCATGCGAAAAGGCAGCCTGGAAGAAGACGACGTGACGGGGATGGAAAGCCATCCGCTCGCAGCTGGAGCAACAGCAAACTTTGCCGGTGGCGTAGGCGCGACATTGGGTGAAAGTACCGAACTCGGTAGTGGTGATCTGCTGTGCGGCGTGAATCAGCTCGACGAGGACAGAAAAATTCGCCGGCGGCAAGTGGAGCGGACATCCATCCGCTCGAGCCGGGTATGTACTTGGGATAGAACGCCCTGTGTAGAGCAGCTCGTGGCCAGTTCTGCCATGCAAGAAACACAGCGAAAGCGAACCGGGAGCTTGTGCGCACACACGCACACAATGCTATTCCATGCGTGCCGCTGGTCGAAGGTCTTGCTCGTACCAAAGCCATACTCGTTTGTATTGAGTGGCAACACTTGCAGCTATTGCGCAAATATGAAGTAGTTTGGTATCTTGACACACACACACACAGAGAGAAAATGGCGGATCTCTCAACTAGTTATATCCGTTAGATGGTAGTCCGATGGGTTTTCTGACTCGTGGGTTGAGGGTCGAGGGTCGTAAGACTTGCCGCTCGGACGACCGCCGCCTTTTCCAGCAATGTGTGCCACGATCCATCGATGCAAACCGGCCAACTTGTATGGTTTTTGTGTGTATTATTTGGTGCCATGCTTACAGCTGGTTGACAGAACGGTGTCGCTGAAGGAGCAGTCCGTACAGGACGCGGAAAACACCGCCGCGTGGGTCAGCGCGCGCAAGGTCCGCGAGCGCGCCTTGGCAAAGTTCTTGATACGGGAGGGCGCCAGGGCGAGGTCGGCAGACGAAAAGGCCCAAGTGTTCGTCGCGGGATTCCAGGCAAGAGCAACGGCAACCTGCCCCCCCTCCGTCCTTGCGAGAGTTCTGTTTCGTTCCAACTAAAACTCCCTGAGTCTTGATCGGGGTTCTCATCTCGTTTGGACGTATCTACTCACCCCGGAGTTTCACCTACCCCGGGTGTACATCCCGCATACTTTTCCAACAAATCATAGATATTGTGCCCCGGGGCCGGCCAGATCCCACAAGAGACGGATATGGCCTTCGTTCTTTCGTCCGATTCAGTCGCTTCCTCTCCAAGTGTTATGTGGCCGATATATACGGCCAAGATTCATGGCAAACATGGTTTCAGGGGGAGCAATGGCTCCCCGCGAGGTAATTGTGTATAGCGATTAGGATCACGGTAGGCAATTTGATCCCGGCCGTCTAAATAGTCACAGTGAACGATCATCATGCATTCAACCAAGGAAAGACACTAATAGCAGTTGGCGCAATTTACCCTAGAGAAAGCTAATGTCGCAACGAATATTGACCTTGCTCAGCGAGACCCGGACTGCTCATCATTCATCTCGCCCCCGACTATTCCCCATCCCCATACTCGTTGGTTCCCGATTTTTTTACCGCCGCAGCAATACGCCGCTGAGAACCTAGTCAACGTGGTGGCACGCATCTTTTACACGGTTGTAGATGGCAGGAAGTCAGTCACACTCCGCAAGACCTTGCGGCAATGGCGCAGCTGGTACAACATTCGAATGTCTGTGCAGCTCTACAACCGGCAGCGACTTCGCAACTGGTGAGTTCTCCGAGTTTTGCTGCAAGGCACACGGCAAGCAGCCGGACGCAACCACGACGCGTTCGTCGCTCTATTTCGTTCACGGTGCATCACCCATCCGAGCCCGACGCCCAGATAAGGAAGACGAAAACTGCTCACGTATACCCGCGAAAACTGAAAAGATCAGAAACGGTGATCGTCCGTATTGCCTAATCGACCAGTCGTAAGGTGTGTATGCATAGGCAAATGGGTAATTATTGTGGTGATATTATGGGCAACAGGTTCCGAACCTTGCCTCGGTGGCCAAGACGTGTGGACACACGTAGCCGTCGTTATCCTCATACGTGGTGCTTTATCCCTGGCTTCCTTGCCGCTGCTTTGCGTGCTGCTCTCTCTCTCCCTCTATCTCTCTCCCTTTCGCTCTCTTTCGCTATCTCCTGCTCTTGTCCTCATCCATGTCCACGCCATCACCCCAAACAAACCCCCCAAAAGGCTGCGGATTTGCGGGCGGCTACGGTACCTGTGGAGGGGGATGCCGCTCTTCCGCTTGCTGCGAGTCAAGTGGTCCGTGTTCCACCGCCTGCTCGAGCTGACGAACCACCGCATGCTCTACGGCACGCCCGATCTACCGGCGACCCTTCGTCGACGTCGCGAGCTCCTTCTCGACTACTCACGCCTCTTGCAGGAGCGAGGTGAGTTCCCCGCTCTTGAAAAAAACGATGTCACACACAACGAGTTTCAACAGACTTTACGCGCCTCTCGGCGGTCGACGGCTTCGCTTTGCTCACAAACAGAATGGGGAGAACGGTGGCTCAGGTGGCTGATTGAATGGGTTGGACCTCGCATGAGCTGCGCTTCCACCCATGCCTCGAAACATGCCTCGAAAGGTGGAGCGGACGGTGTAGGGAAGAAATCGATTGCTATCGAACGGCCGTGGAGAGCCGTCAGGAACTTTGATCGTCCAACGTCTCGTTGTTGTAGAGAACGGACAACACGTCGAACGTAGAGATCGTGAAACCCCCCAGAAAAGACAAATTACCTTCCCTCAGTGCCTAATCAAAGAACGCCTCCCCCCTTTGGAAGAGACCATCGTCTAACTGATGTCAAACACGTCCAATCCTCCCAGGTTTTGTCCCCGGCCGCTACGCTCCAGAGGTACTCCTCCCGGCGACGCTCGATCCGTCGGCACTGTTTCAAAGGTGGAAGCAGTACACGCAAGCGAGAGCAACCGCGCGCTTTCTGCGATGCTCTCTGCGCCGTCGCCACCTCCACCGCGTCGCCCGCGTGACGTTTGACGGGTGGCGGACGGGGCTGGGCCCGAGACAGGTGCGGAGGGCGGCAGAAATGAGGGCCGCACCTACGGAGGCAGCGGCGGGGGCCACCGCCGCCCAGTCAGATGCTGCAGCGATAGGAGTGCCGGGTCGCTCCTCCAAGCGGACGCTGACAGAGGATGTTGGAGAAATTATCGAGGAGGAAGAGGAGGAAGAGGAGGAAGAGGAGGAAGAGGATGGCGGTATTGCTACCTGGGGGGCGCAGACTGGGGATTCGAGGAGGTCGCGACGTGGTAAGGATGGTAATCTGAGACAGCGGAAGGTGTCGTGGGTCGAAGCCCGCGTGGAAGCCGATCTGAGGGTCGCCAGGAGGACCGTGATAGCCGGTTGGAGGAGTGCGCTGACACGAACCATTGGGTTGAGGCAGGCGAAGCACGAGCATCAGCTGAAGGAGGGAGCTCGGCGGATCCCTACGTAAGAACAAGACACAAGATCCAACATTGATCTTGTGGGGATTTTGATTGCAGCTGGCCGACCTTCAGCATTCAGATCCTATCCATCGTCATTGTTGAACCGTTAACATTTTCATCAATCCATCAACTCTACGTTTTTTCTAGACGACGGTCGTCCTCGTACACACCGTGGTTGCTTGATATCCCACCCAAGAGCAAACGGGAAACAATTACGCGTCCATAATCTTGTTCTTCATCACCTGTGACACAAAATATTATCTTCCGTGTTGCCAACGGCAGCAGAAAATTGACTTGGTTGATCCTTCTTGTTTTTTCTGCCTAAGGTTGCGGCTAACGCAGACTTCTCCACTCCCCTCGTCTAACCATCGACCCTTTTGCCGCAACCAAATACAACTACTCTCTGCCCTCTCTATGACCAACCCGGACATGTGTATGCAAGATTTAAGAAGTTCCTGGCTTTCCACACGTGGCAAGCTACCGAGCGCGTGCGAACCGAGGCCCGGCTCCTCGTCGACGCCTTCCTCCACCGCGGGCACCTCAAGTTCCAAGACCAAGAGCCGCCCGACATGGTGGGCCGCACCAACGAGAAGGGCAGCGGCTCCGGCCTAACCTTCTTCCGCGACAAGCCCGTGCCGGGCTCCAACCTCGTCTGCGAAGTGCGCGTCATGACGCGGGTCGGGGAGGGCGTCGTCGGCATCCAGCTCGTGATGACGGGGGGGAAGCGGACGACCGAGCTCCCCGTGCACGGCGCAGCGGTCGGCGAGAACCGTTCCACCCGCGCGCACTGCTTCGCCGTCGACGCCCCCGTGGAGCGGCTGTCCCGCTTCGAGTGCGAGCACAACGACGGCCTGATCGAGCGCATGCGCGTGGTCACCTCCGGCGGGCGCTGGAGCCCCTGGTTCGGGGAGAGGCTCACGGCGATCCCGGACACGGCTGTGCTGCCGGACTGGCACGTCCACTCGCTAGCGGCGACGACGGCGGCCGCGGCTACGGCGGCCACCAAAGCTGCTACCGCGGCGTCGTTCGCGAGCCTCGATGAGGTGTCCTCCACGGAGAAGGCGGCGACGGCCCTCGCTGCGGCGGAGGCCCAGACGACGGCAGCGAACGCGCCCGAGTGGGACGTCCAAAAGGAGTACATCACGGGACTGGTGGGTGTCAGGACGCAGGAGAGGCTGGTGGGACTCGGGGTGATCACCCGCCACGTCACGAACTCTCACGTGTTCAGCTACCTGTGGGAGGCGCCAGACGAAGACGAGGGGGCGATGCACGACACGAACTCGGAAAGCAGCCTCGACGGGCGCCTTTCAACCAGCGACAAGAACGGGAGTAACAAGTCTCTCGCATCCAATTCACTCACCAGCATCGACGGTAGTGCCACAGGGGAGCGGAGATCGTCGAGTATGAACCCCTCTCAGGCAAGACCCCCCCCGCCGACAGTATTGGGAGGAGAAGCTCCAGCAAGCGGGATCTCGAATGGCACCGAGGCCGGCGACGGCGGGGACGCAACCGGGAACAGGTCTCACATCTCCCCCGCGTCGAGTGGTGGGCCAACCCTCTCAAGAGTAGAGGCCAAGCAGATAAAGTTCGCGCAAGAAATGCGAGATCGAGAGAAGCTGAGAGAAGAGAGCGCGCGCCTTGCCAAAGAGAGAGAGGAAGAAATGGAACGCCTCATGAGAGGCGGGAAACCCAACGAGGACGAAGAGGAAGAGGAGGGAGGCGAAGACCCGTCCTCCCTTTCCTCGCCGGGCATGAGTGCGACGGGGAAAAAAAGGAGAAAGCGCGGCCGTGCTCCGCCTGCGGCCCACGAAGAGTTCTCCTGCATACTACGAATGCGACGGACAGACGCGCGGTTTGCACTTGAGCGTTCGGTTGCACTGGCCAGAAGGGCCCGGACATTCACCAGTAACTCTGCGAATATGTTCGACGACGCGAGCGGCGCGCTTAGCACCCTGACGGTCACCGTAGGGCTGACGAATTGGCTGCACTCGGCACTCCTTCCACAGCTAGTGCCGCTGCCGGTCCTGGCGACGACCACCACGGACATGTTCGATAGGGGAGAGAAGATGCTCATGACGGCGAGGGCAACCAAGGCCCGCGGTAACCGAATGAAGAACGCGGCCGAGAGCATGAAAATCGCTAAACAGAAGAGAGGCCGCAGGGGGGTCATGTCTCCGAGACAGCGAGCGCAAGAGATCCGAGACCGCGAGGTCAGGATTCACGAGGAAGCCGTAACAACAGTGACCACCCGCGAGTACCTACCTTTGACACACGAGCGAACTTGAGACATGACTCGTTTGCATGATGTTCGACGTGTCAAAGTGTCAGTTGTTACCGTCGACAAGCCCCTGTCCTTCCGTATTTATGCCTGCCTTTGCCTTTGTGCCCTCCCCATCTCTCCCCTTTCTTGAATTACTTCAGTTGACCATTACGATCGGCAAGAAACAATTCCTGACCCTGCTCTGCGCCCTACTGCTCACGTAACTGACTGCCGCTTTGGTGTCCAGCACATAGTTGAATGGGAAGCGAAAAGCGCGGCGCTCCTGGCGAAAGCGCATCGGCAGAGAGTGGAAGCAGATCGACTCCTCGACGATGCGAGAGATCGGCTGCCGAAGGTGTCGCAGAGCGTCAAGACTTTGCAAATGTACCTCGAATACCTCAAGCTCGCCAGAAGGCAAATGGAACTGGAGCGAGAATTTGGCTTGGGTGCTCTGCGAACTAAGAAACCGGCGGAGAGCGCGGTTGGAGGGCAGCTCAGCGAATCAACGAGCTGCGGGATTGAAGTGCGTAGTGAGGAGGATGTGCTTTTGTGCCCTTTAGATGATACTTTTCATGTCCATGAAACTGAGCTAGCTTTTTTGGGTCACCGTCCGGTAAACACGCAGATATCGCGTGTCCAAGTGTTCTTTCGCAAGCCGCCAGCTACCCTGTTGCTGCGCTGGGACCCCCATCTCAACATCGCAAGTGCCGCCAAACTGTTCTAGATGTCACCCGTCTTGTGTGCCTTGTAAGCCATGGCTGTCCACGCTTTGAACATTGACTTGTCGGTGGCCTGAGTATGTGTCATGCGTTTCGAGATCCTCCTCCGTTTCCATCGCCTACTATTCTGCTCGCAGCAATACCGAGTTACGCTTCCTACACAACGCCTACTTTGACAGGAATCGCTATTCGACGCTACCATCAAGTCTCTCCAACATGAGCGCCACGACGATGATGCCGAGGGAGGAGCAACGACAAGAGCAGGGGGCGGCGTGGGAGGAATGGCCGGGGCTGGTCCGAGCACTCAACCGTCGGCCCTCACGGAGGAAGGGGCCAGTGTGGGACCCGAGCTATCCGGGCTAGGAACCATTGTGTCGAGTGTAAACCCGTGGTCCTAACCGACGTGTTGCACAGACTCGCGTCTATTGCCAGGGATAGGATGTTTCGATAGAATGTTTCTTCCCGCGGCGCATGGTCAATCATTTGTTGGTTGTCCCGCACAGGAAAAAGGTCCATGTGTGTATCACGCCGGAGAGGCAGCAGTTCTAACTGTCTAGTGCACGGAAGGGGTGGAATTCACCGGTTGCTTCGCCACCAATAACAACCGTGAACTACCCGGCCCGATACTCGCGTTGGTCGTTTGTGTGTTCATGTCTTCATAAAGAGCACGTCGGCAAAGGTGCATATGCTCCTCCTCAGCATACCAGCAAAAATGTAACACCTAGCCAAGGTCTCAACCATCAGTCCTGCCTTTAAGAAGTCACCTCTAGCAACCAAAGTCTTGCACACGTCGTCTCACGGCGTGCCCGCCTTGATATCGAACGCACCCCACTGCAGTGATTCAGTACCACTACCCCATCTTCAACAAGGAAGAATAGTCTGCCTCTCAAGAACCTATGTATGGTGAGACAGCGAGGGCCAAGGGAGAGGCCCTGACACAATCACGCAGCGCGATGCAGAATCGTCGTCTGTATTCACTCGTGCGGCTTCCTCTGCTGCTGCTGCTCGCTGCACATAAAAAAAAAACACAAATCTCGGCTCGTAACATTCCCTGTGTGCCAGCATTGTATCTTGCCTGCCATGGTTAATCTGAGCCTGCCGTGACTTTTTTTATCGCTATTTTTCGTGAGCTATGCTGCTCCTTGTTGCTCTCGAAACGCCGCGCTGAGGGCATTGGCAGCGCTCCTTAGATCCGGTCTCCGGATGTCTCCCTGCTTCACAAGTCCTGCATCGCAAGGAACCTGACAAACAGGAAACCATTCCAACGAGGGTACGCACACAGACAGCACGTAGTGGTGAGGGTGTGGGGGTTGACCATCATTTTGAATACATTTTTCGGACTAACCCCCTTCGGTCTTTGCCCTTACTCTTCGGTACGCTAGATAAGTGCGAAAGTACGGTCGCGTTGCTGCCTAACGAGAGAAGTGGTTATGGCGGAAGAGAAAGGGAATGTCATAGATGCAGAATGAAAAAATGGTCACAAAAACGTACTAAGATCGCCTTCGGCTGTTTAAATTAGCTCGATAAGAAGCGGGAACCGTGCACTGTTTCGACCAGTGTGCGTGGTCAACAAGTCGAAGACTCCGGTAAGCACACAAATGAGCACACAGAAGCACACCCCCTCCTTTTACTCTACCGTCCCCTCAACTACAACTCTCTCTCTCACGGTCTCTTTCTCACTCCCGACCGATGCCCGATAGTAATCCAAGTTTCTCCTCCGTGGTCGTTCTTGTATTCTACTTTCATTTTCGAATAATGCCCTACTCTCTTCCAATCAGTTCCTGTCTACTAACCCATGCGAACCCATGATTCGCCCATTGGCGAAACAAGCTAACATCGAGTCGTCACCTCTCAATACTTTAACCTACCAGCCACGCTTCCAATAGGGATCCGGCCTGACTACAAGTAAACCGTTATACATATCTTACTCTTTCATGAAGTTTGGTTCCCAATGTGGTGATCGTTTGCAGACAGAGAGGCATTAAGAACAAAAAGAGGCTCAACCGATAACACCTCTCACCACTTTGTTCGAGTTAGCCAGGTAGGCCGTAAAAGGGCCCGGGTACTGACGAACCACGGAACCCCACCCGGAGATAGGCTTGAAGTAGTACACCGGCTCGAAGGGCACGTAGCCGTTCACGAAAACGCCGTTAACGATAACCACAGTGGTTGTCTCGGCCATTTTTTTTGCCAGCTTCCACTGGCCCTGGTCAGCCTGGCTGACATTGTACACGGCATACAACAAGGGGGGGGATTAGTGCGCTCGACACGCCAGGAGGGTTCGCGCCCGTCAATATACCGCAAGCAAACCTGAGGTAAGACAGGCCCTCCAACACGGTATAGCGCGTTCCTCTTGGCAAGAGCGCCAACACGAAACTATCGGTACCCGATTGCAATTGTTCACGATGCCAAGAATCGGACCGAATGAGGACGCTCACAAACCAACTAACTTAAGAATCTACGTCCTATCGACTCAGACCAACCAAGAAGTTTACCTATGCATGCAACACGCACGTTTCGTTCGTTCGGCTGGGCCGGCGGCAAGATGTTCGCCGTGCGCAAATAAGTCCCCCCAAGTCAACCGAATCGGCCGCAAGAGTCAGTCTCGAGCAGCTAGTTACGACCAGTTCCATCGACAGGAACAAACACCCGATCGCGGTCGATGCACCCACCCACCCACTCCCAAACGACCTGATCCTTACGTCTCAAGAAGTGACATACACCCTTTCACCAGTGTCCTACTGCCAGGATCTCCTACAAAAGAGAGGAAAACCCGAACAGAGTTCGTCGAGAACACTCCAAAGACGCATCGTTAGGTGCTTGGCGACGACTGCTGTTGCATGAAGAGATTTGAGCCCAATACAACAAAAACCGACTCAGGGTGTGTGAAGCCTTGCGCAACAGGCGACCGAACAGAAGACACAGCGTGCCTCACCGGCGTCACCACCACCACCACGTCCCCGGCCTTGGCCGGCGGCAGGTTCTTGGCGTTGATGTCGCGCACGTCGGCCGCTCCCCTGACCCCGATACCGAAGTCGGCCTTCGCCCCCGGCTGGCAGCACACCACGTACGCTTTCTTGCTCTTGCCGATCGCACCGACCAGCTGCGGCAAGATGGTACACGAGGGAGACAAACGAATTCTCACGGCTGTGGGATACGGTACGCATGGGAGCACCCGAAACGATCGACTCAGCAAGAAGCGAAACACTGGTATCGCGTTCCATCTTTCTTTGCAGGATCAACAATATTAAAGAATCGTTCAGTCGGATCGGGAGCCGATCAGGGTACCCACTGCGGAATATCCAGAGCGAGGAAGCTTGGGGGCAGAAGGCCTTCACTCTAAGTGAACACACAATGGCTAGAAGAGAACCAAGCGGCGGTACCAACACCAGGATATTAGGGACAAACGCATGGAACCTAAGGCTAACGTGGAAGTGGAGGTACTGGGTAGAGGTCAAAACGGTTATAGAACGCGAACGACAACGTGGCCAACCCAGTGGATAGCTTGTAATCACCTTCTTTGCGAAACTTAGGGTGTTCTCCCGCGCCAGTCTTCGATTCTTGGCGCTGCCGTCGTTAATCTTGTTCAGGGAGGCCAGCGGGGGAAACTAAAAGCAGAATCCCAGGCAGAATAAGGTCAGATAGAGCAGGGAAGCGACAGAGACAGAGAGGAGAGGGGGTGTGCGAGAGAGTAAGGGAGTGGAGGAGAGAGAGACAGAGGCAAAGAGACATTTTCAGTGAGACAGGAGCGGTACATGAAAGGAGTTGAGTGAATAGGACGTCGGCAGAATTTGCTCGTTTCAGAGAACATGGTTTGGGGCGGAACTGGCAAAAACTTGATGCTATGCCTTTGAACTGCCAAGACCAAGAGCTACGCCTGCCTACTGCAGCATGTTCTCTTTGGTCTTGTGCGATTCGTGTGGGTGTACGGGTCTCCTGAGAGAGACAGCGTGAAGAGGTGCGGGAGAAGAAAATCATCATCAACGAACGGACATCGGTCTGACTGACCTCGACTTCCATGGACTTCTCTTCTGAGAGAGACAGCGTGAAGAGGTGCGGGAGAAGAACATCAGCATCAACTGACACATTGCAAACTCAGCGTTCCTGGTGTTCATACAAAAATCACCAGGAATTCCTGATGATCGAGTTTGCAATGTCGCACCGGCTATTCGCCAAATCACCGGGAGGATCTTCCATTCCCGATGAAATCATGAAAAGGGCTTTTGCCCCTTTTCATGATTTCATCGGGAAGGATCTTCACGACTGCGGTGCCCGCGCCCATGTCCGCACCGACTGCCAGCGTGAACGAGCGTGCACGCACACAAATCTACGGTTCTTCCCAACAGCCGTGTGTCACTCGTCAACTACCAACTCGTCAAGTACCAACCACCATCATGACCAACAACGCCCCGAGCTGGCAAGGTGGTGAAGGGTATGCTAGGGGGGGGTACGCAGCCGGCGGCTTCCAGCCAGCGGTGTGGAACGGTCATGAGGAACGAGAACGAGGTGTTATAGCGCTTGGTCCGAGCAGCATGGACAGCAGCATCCGCAGCAGCGAGCGGCAGCAGTCGTCTCTTCCTTGATGCGGTGTCATTTGCTGCGCTCCTCCCCTTCCCTATCGTGGGTAGAAACTTAAACTTCCTAAGTTTCTTCACAGACACAAGGTGTGTGTGACGGAAGGCTCTCTCGCCCGGACTCTCAGGCACCGACTGCGCAATCACAAGCATCTCCTGGAGGCCAGCCTCTGCCTGCTGCGCCAAGGCCCCCATCTGTTTTGCCAACGCATACACCGCTTCATCATCGTCACCCAGACGGCACATCTCCTCATTAGCTGCCTCCAACTGAGTCATCAACTCGATCGTGTTTCTCTCGTGCAACCATGCAGCGGCCTGAGCGTGCAGCTGGCGCTGCTGCTCAGTTAACCCCTCCTCTCCGGACATCGTGTGTACTAATGGCGTAGCTGGTTGTGTGGGTAGCGGCGGGATGTGTCCCTACTGCGGCAACTACATATGAACAGTCGAAAATACGCGGCGCGCGGCCGGACACGTCATAATTTCTGGTGATGGGCCGCACAAACACCAGGACTGGAGTTTGGAAACCGTTCGGATATTTGGCTCTATCCCGATGAAATCACAAGGACGTGTAAACAGCCGAATATACCCCCAACACCAGGACCGCGGAGTTTGCAATGTGTCAAACAAACGGACATCGGCCTGACTGACCTCGACTTCCATGGCCTTCTCTCCGCTCTTGAGCCCCGCCTGCACAGCAGCGATGGCCTGAGCCGCGATCGCGTCGTAGTTGGCTGGGGGGCCCTTTTTCGCGCCCCCCCCGAAGCTGAAGAAACACCTTTGGGGTTGGGTTGGGACACGTGCATCATGATTGAAGAGATGAAAATTGTTTAGAGACAACGGCGGACGGATTTATTAGTCGAAGAAGCCGTGGGATGCCGTTCGATGAACAGTAGTATCATGTCACTCAAACCCCAGGAAGGGGGACTTGTGAAAAAATACATGCAGCATGCACAACGACGCCTTCCGTGCGCCGTGCCAGTCCGAGAGGGTGCATCTACACCGTCCGTGGCATGCGGCGGAAAGCACAACACCCCGCACAAATCGTATAGCAGACCGGCGAAAAGAAACCAAGCTTTGGACATCACGGAATGAAACACATTCCGGTAAAATGCCATTTTCAAAAGGCTTGCTGGTGCAAGCTAGCGGTTGCATGATCCGAAAAAAAAAAAGTAGATTTAGTACCAGATGAACATGCTCTGCATACCTCACACGACGACGTATCATACTACAGAAACTTCCGCATGCAGTCTCCACTGCAAGCCAGCGTGCTCTCTAACAACAGTAGGCGCCCTTGCCTTGCTGCGCATTTCATGATATGTACCTTACGGTCTCTCGCTGGTGTTGCCGCCGGTGATGATACCGCGACACATGATGCTGCAGAGGCTGCTGTCTGCTTCCAAGTGCAACATACGACGTTCGTGCTCCTATACCGGCCTGGAGGAACGGAGCCGCCGGTTCGAAAGAGCACGACAAAAGGACGCACGAAGCTAGCACAGACCCTTTCGTCATGATGTGGACGTGGTATCTCCTCGGCCTGCAAGGGTCACTGAGGAACATGCACATCAGACATGCTGCTTGCGCAGCTGGCGCAGGGGAGACATGGCTAGGACTCTCTTTCATGGGTGAAGAGCACGCATGTTGTGTACATTTCACGGGGCCCCAAGCCAAAGTGTCGGTTCGGCGACGGTTCGAGCAATCCCAGATCCATCGACCAAGCAAGCGCGCCCGAGATGCCGTTTCATCCTCAGGCGATCCGCGGGAAAAGACAGGAATTTCTTGTTGTGCCTGCAGTTGTCACCACCCGAGAATAGCCTACAGTTCTTTCTGCCTGCGGCTACCCCGTCACCTCCTCCTGTGCTTATTTCTATCGATCTCACGTTGTTATGATAAATCCACGAGGCCAGCGGTTCATGAGCAATCCGGATGATGTGTTCTGTACCAACGTCCAAAGACCAGTTGATGTGGCGCATCCTGTTGCGCCAGTGCCATGCTTCGAGGAGCACCGCCGGCTTTGCAATGCTGTCCTCGACGGAAGGGTGGACGTGCTCCGGAGCTTGTTGGTGGATGGCGAGCTGGACGTAAACGCACGAAGCAAAACAGGAAACACGGCCGGGCACGAGGTTAGAGCATTCATCATGCGCGTTTTGCATTCGTCACCGAATTATATCATCCCATTGATTGCCACGTTTAAATTCGCCTACAAACACATATATCGGCTGATATGTGTCAAAAACATACCCATGATAATTGAAGACTGGCATCAGAATTAATGGGGCGAACACCCACACGTACATCGCTTCCCGCCGGCACACAGGCGGCGGCAGAGGGTCGCGTGGAGGAAATGTCTACACTCATTTGCCACGGATTGGATATTGATGCGGTCAACAACGAGGGGAACACGGCCCTACACCTAGCCTCGAGGCACGGCAGGGTCAAGGTGGCAAGACGCTTGGCAGAGGCCTTCCCAAACGAGGAGCTCATGAACCACAGAGGGTTTACCGCGCTTGATGAGGCTCTGCAGGCCGGGCGCGCGCAATGCGGCAGCTGCATTCGAGGCTTCACCGATTTCGGGAAGGCCCAAATGCTGGAGGAGCACTGCCAAATCGAGAGAGAGAGGCTGGGGAAGGTGCGGAGGAACAAGGTACGAGGCGGTGTCAACGTGTCGATTTGCCGATACCGCAGCCCCTCTACGGCAGTACGTGGTGGTATTTGTGTAGCGTGGATTGTTTTCGGTTGAAATCTGTTCGTCTTGCGTGAGCTTCAAAATTTTCCTCGTTCGCTACAAACCGAAACACAACTTTCATTTGAGTTCACGTTTTGAGTTGCTCGCATGCCAATGCGTTTGTTTGAAGTCTTCGCAGATAGATCATGGTAGTGCAACGTGCTTACCTACCGCAATCAACTTGTTCTTGCAGGAAATCCTGTACGGCCGGGATTTGGACGTTCAGCCGCGTGAGGACGACTTTCGAAGCATGCGCGCCTGCGCCATCACAACCGACGATAAGGCGCTTATCTGCGCCTCGTTGCAAGCTAGTGCCGTGACATTGCGCTGCATTGCGGCAGGTCTCCAGCTCGCGGAGAAGGCGTTGGCGAGGGGTGCACAGCGTCGAAAACACACCCGCCGTAGAAAAGTCGTGGGCGGGCGCAAGTAAGGAACAACACAGACAGACCGTGCTCTCTTCGGTCCTTACTCTGTGTCTCCCTTGCAGCAGCAGTCTACATGGTGAGGGCACAGACGGGATGGTCATCGACTCATTGACGATACTTCAGGGTACGCAAACGGAGATACACAATACACAGTAGGGCCGATTGAACCCCAGTCGGACACTGTGGGAGTAACGTTCTCGAGCCCATGACAGAGCATAGCATGTGACACCTCCACAGAGCAAAAAACGCAATGCTATGGCAAGACAAAAAGTGCAATTTTTGGTGGCGGTCCAAAAGGTTCTTACATTGTTTGTTTCGAAGGCCAAAGAAAGTGCAGGAAACACACCAAAGGCCGCCCGAAGTACCCTAATCCCCGGAAAAAGAACCTCCACGAAAGATAGTGGCGCTTCTACGGTACTCACCCGACGGCATCCCACTCATTCCTACTCATCAAGTCGAGCAACAAAGAACACCCGACATAAACCGCAATACGAAGTCAAACAGCTCCATTCCTACACAACAACAAGAAGGCCACTCCCCCAGCGGGAAACGGGAATCGCATGGGCGTTCGTTCAACTCCACGCTCTCGCGCGACGGCCTAATTCTTCCTGCGCCGGCGACAGACAGGTCACCATACTCACGCGCGCTTCCGGAATTCGTGGAGACGGAACGTGCTCGACGGCAACTCATTGAAATGCACCATGTACTCGTCCTGAGACCCTGAGAGCAACGGGTTTTGGCAGAACTCGGGGGGCGCGTCTGTGGCGGAAACCAGCTCAAATCCGCTGTCTCCGCCGCCGCCCGCGGCAGCCCCCTCCCCACCCGCGGTGCCGCAGAGACGCGCGAGAAAGCCTTCCAGGCCGTCCCTCTCGCTCACGGGAGCCACGTGGAAGAACGAGCCTCCGGGTTTAAGGAGGGAGAGTATCGCGTGCAGCAGCGGCGACGTCTCGCTGGCCTGGTACACTACGTCGGCCGCGAGGACCACGTCCACAGGGGGCTTGGCCTCTTCCCACGTGGACTCGTCCCCCCAGTCAAGCTTCACCGCACGAACCTTGAACGAACAAGCAGGCAAGAGGATGAACGGCCGTTCTTTCACAACAACACAGAGACCGACCTAACGCTCACGACAGAGATACCCCTCCTTCGTATGCATGTCCGAAAAAAAAAAAAATGATTTTTGTATGATTGTGCTGTGATTGGTTCGACTACGTTAAGGCCACAAGACGCGCATCTTAGAAACTTGTAAAGCAAAGGATGCGCGCCTCGACGACGACCTCGGGCGATCACAACTACAACAAATCTACTTGCTACTTTACCCGAAGCTTTGCCCCACGACGAAGCAGCATGCTAAGCATGACCCCGACAAAACCTGAGGCATCCAGCGACGAGATGGGCCGCCCGGGCGAACGTACACCTACCTCCGTTCCCGCTGGATATCGATGGCGGTTGAGCTCGATGTTGTGGCCCAGGTTCGCCATCGTTTCGGCGTTGAGGTCTGTGATCAGCATTGAAGCCGGGCTCCCGTGCACAGCGGCCGAAATTCCCCTGCAACACGAACACGTCACGGGACGGGTCAACGAACAGCCCATACGCTGTAGGAGAAAAAAAAAGAAGTTGGTTGTTGGTTTGATGTGCAAGCTTCCGAGTTGTGGCCAAAGGCGGGGAGGAGAGGGTGTGGTCAGACAACGATTCCCGCAGTAAGGTGCACAAAGGCGTTCGGATAGAGGCCATGCCAAGGAGTTTTTTTGTCCTTTTCTTCTCCACCTTCGTTCTCAAGTGTGGTTGCCTTCATTTCTACGTCGAGAGGAACTCTGCCGTCGGCTTCCCTCGTCGACCGTGGGCCGAAGTTTTTTGCGTACACATGAACAGTTCGTTGGTCAAATTGCGTGGACATGCTGTGAGGAAGAAAAAAAACAATTCGTGTGACGAGCTCACGTCCCAAACGCCCGACGTTGACGAGACTACCAATTGACGTAAATCAGCAATTGGGGCGAACGGAGTGGTGGCGCGAAGGCCAAAATCGAGGAGTGGTTCTTGGCGGGTACAAGTGAGGATTTGTTTCGGGGATCAACCATGCCGCACAGAAAGCAACAAAACCTCTGCATCACCCACGGCCGTAGCACCAGCTGGCCCGTTTATGGCGCAGCGGCTACCAGGTGCAGTCCCTCACACGGCACGCTACCGCTAGAACTCAACTTCTCGGGTTCAAGGGCGAAAGCGGTTTGCGCCGTGGCATGGTTACCCCCGGGCAGGCACATGAAGAAGAACTTATTTTGGAGGTGATTCATCAAGCACAGTCTCACCCCGCGCCGCAGCCGGCCCCCAGCTCCAGCACCGTCTTCCCGTCGAGCCGCGAGACGATCGCCGGGCTCGCGACCCACCGGGCCAGCACGACGGCGGCGGCCCACAGGTTGAGGCCCGTCGTGTCCTCCCTCGCGTCGTCCCCGAAGCACTCGTCCGGGTTCCGGATCGCGAGCTCGCGCAAGAGGAAGCGCACCCCTCTCCTCCTCCTCCGCGTCTCTTCGTCATCCTCGTCGTCGTCGTCGTTGTCGCCGCCTGCCGAGCCTGATGATGACGTCACTGCTTCCCCCTCGCCGATGCCAAACCCCAGCTCGTGGGTAATGCTCGGGCCATCGCCGCTGCCGCCATCGTCTTCTTCGTGTCCGGCGTCGCCCTTCTTGCTGTTGACCGGCTTCGAAGAGATCCCTTCCTTCTTCATTTTGCTCTTATCCTTGGACAGGCTGGACTGCTGCAGGAGGATGTCCTCCTCCGCGGACTTGTGGTTGAGCACCATCTTCACCATCTCCGCGTCGCCGGTCTTGAAAGCCTGGGGTTTCGGTGGCATCGACAAAACCGTCGTAAGCATGCATCCGTTGAAGTGCCACTGAGAACAAGTACGGGAGTAACGCTAACTGCCAGACCTATTCGGAGCACACGCGAACATTCGGCTGGCAAGAGCAACAGAACTGAAGCCCTCAGAGCTGTCAGAGGCCACCCTGTTGTTCTCTCTGCCTTTTTTCCGTCCTGCCCTGCCCAGAAGCAACTACGATAGGCGGCGCGGAGAGTGGTCCTCTACGGCGTTGTTCCCAAGGCCGGTGGTGTTTCATCAGAGACGCCCGGGGGATAGCTTGTGACGGACGACGGTGCCTTATATCAGCTGTGGGGAACACACAAAAACAAATGTGCCGCACTCACGTCGGATAGCGCGCTCTTGCCGAAGCCGTTCGTGTCGAGGACGTTCATCTGGGAGGACTCCGGGTACAGTTCCATGAGAAGTTTGACGCACGCGTCGTGCTTGTTCTGCACGGCCCACTGCAGCGGTCTGCGCGTGCGAGGACATAACCGGAGGC
The DNA here is from genome assembly GCA_000310025.1 of Ectocarpus siliculosus. Lineage (NCBI taxonomy): Eukaryota > Phaeophyceae > Ectocarpales > Ectocarpaceae > Ectocarpus > Ectocarpus siliculosus. The sequence continues at coordinate 387,162 of FN648938.1, read as the reverse complement.
GATCAGTTGGTGGCGACGGATCATGTATCATGTGCTCGATGACACACCGGAACCATTTGTTGCCCCACAAAGGCAAAACACATACGACCGGAACAAACGCGGGGGGAGTTGTCCTGGACAGTCATGGTTGATAGGTGCTCTAGTTGAACGTGTACACACAGTTGTCCATGGAGAACATGGGCTATGTAAACCCCATTCAATATTAATTCGAAAGCGCGTCACGGCGGGTGGGCAGCGGGACACACAAACGGTCGCCTTGGCAGAGTTTTTCTACTAAGTTAACATGTCGGATAAAGGATACAATCGGGGAAGTTGGGTAAGGGTTAGGGTTAGGGAATAGGGTCTGCGTCCCCCCTCCCTGTTCTATTTCCTCATTAGCTTATTAATCGCGCGAAGGCGGTCCCACAAAACACGAGCAACCCAAGCGTTCGAGAACGAATCAACCCACAAGACAGAGAGATTTTCGTCTACGTTCCGTAACAACGTTGGGTACTACTGGAAGCAGTGTTCGGTCGTCCCCGTAAAGAATAATTCCGTTGTTTTTAACATAGGACATATAACATATAGCGGTGTAAATCCAATCGCTCGGATGCGTGGTTCATAACCCGCAAGGAGACCAATCCGTACCAATTTGTCCAAAACCTTACTGCTGGTATATGAAAGCCCCAACATCTTTCAATTAAATCTCAAGAAACCCCGATATCACCTGTTGCCGGCTCCATTGGGCAGGTGACTCGCGCCCGCCTTGATGAGCGCCCTGATGACGTCCGCGTGTCCGTTAGCGCAGGACAAGTGCAACGCGGTGTTCCCGTGGGCGTCCTGGTGGTTCGCGTCGACCCCGCTCGAGAGGATGGCCTCCACGTCTTCCAGTTCACCGTACCTGGCATAACGTCGGCGGTGTAGCCGGAAAAACTGGTTGAGCATGAATACAACACAACAGCAGTACCGAACCCAAAGCAAGCTCGACTTTACGGTCGACGAGGGAAACGGACGGCAGAATCCTTCTCGCCATAAAAAGGTGATGGAGGTAACATGACAGAAAAAACTCCTTGTTGTGTGGTCTGCCTCCTGCGTGACACAGGTTGATTGCCTCCAGAAACCGTGTACCGACAGGTGCAAGTTTTGACGTCCAGGAGAATAAATGGGACGACGATGCGCACATGCACGTTCTTAGAAAAACCAAATACAAGCACAGAAAGAATACTCTATCATTCTACCCGTTCAAGATATAACCAAGGGCGGTTGTCGCTTTCCACCAACAGGGGTGACCACTCACTGCTGTTGACCTGCTAGCCGTGATCGCTACAGCGGTTCTTACTAAAATACAGATACATGTTGGTGATGTTCACTGCTGTTGTTTGATTAGAGCGACTCGTGGGGGTGAAAGACATAGACAGACGTAGTTGGTGGTTGTTTTTCCATGAAGTACCCCACGTGGTTGTCGTGTGAGGCCGGCTCTCTCCCATTGGATCAAATGATGGCAAGTGCGGAAACATGTGTCCCATCTGCAGATTTGAAATTTTGTGTGGTATCAATTGCCAGGCTACTCAACACACACCTGCAGCATTGGTTTTGGAGAGCGGTATACGTTAAGCAGGTGGGCTCGACACGTTACCTTGAGCAGTCCAGCAGGTCCGCGCCTGTGTGCGTGCTGCTGCTCGTCTCCGCCGCCATAGAGTTCATCGCCTTGGGCAAGTGAATGGTCAAGGGCAAAACGCGGCGGAACTACGTACACTTGCTTGTGTCGCGGCGGCTCAGGCGCGGCGGCCTTCTTCCCTCGAACTAATACAGCAGAAGGCACCGAGAGAACTCCGACAGCAGCGTGCCAGAGCGTGGCAATTCAGTGGTCCAGAAGATTTCGAGTCTAGACGAGGTTCCGCGCACATAGACACTCGGAAGACAGGAGCGGACGCGCAGCAACTCGCCGATGCCCGGGGGGGCCGCAAGGAGGAATATTAAGGAGTTGGTTGGTGGGGGAGCCTTGCCGTGCGTTGTTGTGTTGTGAAACCCGGGGACAGAAATATTTTACAAGGTTACAGACTGGGTGGAATGATGGAGCGCAGGTTGCCTCTGACAACTCTTGGTATTTGGGTGGTTGCCTCCTCTCCTCTCTGCCTCGATCACAGAGCGATTTCCCCCGCCACCTCCCTTTCCCCCAAAGCAACCCCGTGCTGCCGCAACGCGACAGCACCGAACCAAGTAGCGAACAACTCGCTGCCTGGTTCTCCCCACCCCACCTGCAGTACCATGGTGAGTGGACTCAAAGCCAAGCCAAGCAAAGGCCTGGTCCGAAACGTGTGTGCTCCACAGCTGCTGTGCGGTTTCTGTCTGGGGCATGAGAGTTTTTCTGGCACTTAGGCGGGGCTCTGCTGCTGACAAACAGAAGAGGGAGGTCTACTTGCTGTACTCTATCCTCTTGTTGGTGGCGTGGCGTGGCCCACGGAGTTGCTTGTTGCAGATGTTTGTGAGCAAAAGCTCTGTGAGTGGGTCTTTTGGGATCTGTGTAGTTGGGTCGCTGCTTGCTTGGGTCATCGTACGGCAGGCATCGATCGACTCTTCAGCCAACGCACTTGCTTTGCCCTCTCGTCGCCCAGCAAACCTGCAGCATGCGGAGCAGCAGTGGGTTTGACGACAAGCTTGCCTTCTATCTGGGTGGTTTTCTTTGGGAATTTTGCTCTAGCATTGCTCAGCAGAAAGGAACGATGTATCGTGGCGTTGTCTCGAGCTCTCCCGTGTCTGGCTTCTCCGTGACGATGGCTGGCAACACGCAAAACGATGTTTGGTGGCCATGGGTGACATCATTTTGGTAGCAGCGGTTGTGCGAAGGGATCCACATCACCGGTGGCGAGCGATACAATTGTATACATTTTGTATCGCGAGCAACATTCATTGATAAATTGTCAATGTCCAGATTCTGGTGCACACACTCATGAGACCTATTTTCAAGTATATGTTCCCATTCCATACAGCGTAGTCTCGACACTGGTCCGTAGCACGTCGAGGTGTACTCGTCGTAACGGCACACTATTGATAGACTGGTCGGTGCATGTAGTACAGAGCGACAGGGTGGGTGGCATTGTCAGGCAAGCTCTGGTCCAAGGATGAACGGAAACGCTTAATCCTCATATGTCCTTGTCATGCAATCGAGTTGGGAGAAGGAAAGAACAGCCGGGCTGGGGCAGGGGAGAGACCAAGGAAGGCTTTCTGTACGACTCGGGTCTGTACTGCTGAGATAGCGACCGAAGATCAGGGGGTGTAACGGGAGTGGGATATAAAATAAGGGCATCTTCGTCACCGACTTTTTGTCCAGAAAGTTTAAAATCGGAACAGGGTTGGTCACGGTCCGCTCGATAGTGAGAGCCTTGATCTCTGTGCAGGCGAAGGATTGTGAAGGTTAAGGTTGAGATGGTGTCCATGCCCTAGCGATTGGAAGGCCCGTTCCTCCTGTGGCCGTCATCTCACACGCCCGCTCACTCCGCTGCATAGGCAGTGGTTGTGTCCGCGTTCATGCCTCATTGTTGCTGCAGCTGTTTTGTCGTGTGGGTGTGTATAAGGCTGCCGTACCTTTCACGTCCTTTCTTCTGTCCATCGTGGCTTGGTACCTCGGTAGCACACAGCCGATAATTTGTCGATCTTACCCCCCCCCCCACCTTTCCCATCGTCGCCAACATCCAGTTCATCCTCAAGAAGAACCGCTTGGCGGTTTACTCGTACCTCTTCAAGGAGGGAGTCCTTGTGGCCAAGAAGGACTTCTTCAAGGCGAAGCACGATGAGATCGAGGACGTGCCTAACCTCGAGGTGCTGGCGCTCATGAAGTCCATGAAGAGCCGCGGACTCGTACGCGAGACCTTCAACTGGTAAGAGAGAGAGAGAGATGGGAGAAAGGATTTATGGATGTGTTTGTCGTGAGAGGGAAGAATCTTAATGTTTGTGTTTGTCGTGCGCATAAGAAATACTTGTGTGGTGAGTCGGTCGTGAAACGGAAGGTTTTTGATTTTTGGGTTTTCACAAGCGTTGTGCGTGTCGTGAGTTGGCTATGATTTCTCGTACGGGAGGTTCTGCCAGATCTCCCATGATATTTGGAAGCTACGATAGAGGGACGTGCGTGCGCGGGGTGTGTTCCTGGTGGTCGCGACCTCGATCTGGGGTGTTCAGCTTTGTGTGTGGCGTTCCACGTGTACTTGATTCCGTACACGACTTTATAGACACGCGCCCGATGTGTCCGTGTATTTCGATTCCATGGATATACTGCGTATCTATGTGTTTTTGTCCGATAAGCGAAAAAGGGTGTTACCAATCAAAACCACGGCCAAATTAAGTTGAATCGGAACAGGCAAATACATCCCTACCACGTTCGCCGAACCTGGTCGCAATGTGCCCTTTTCTCTACCCGAAAGCAAATAAAGCGCCTTCTGAATCAAACTGTATCAAACTCAATTGAAACAGGCCAGTACGCATGCACCCATGATCGCTGTACCCCATCTATGTACGATGCCCCTTCTCTCCACCTGAAAGTTTGCCTTGCAAATCTAACCCAACCCAAAACTAACCAAATCGAACCGAATGGAATCAAACGGAAACAGGCAGTACTTCTACTGGTACTTGACCGTGGAGGGCATCGAGTACCTTCGGGAGTACCTGCACCTCCCGGAGGAGATCGTGCCCGCGACCCTCAAGAAGAGCGCGTCTCGCCCCGCGCGCCCGGGACCCGCGCCTGGCGGTAAGTTTGGCTACTGTATTCCACCGCGGCAGTTGTGTTGGTTGCTCGTCAAACAGTGTACACACGTCTGGGCTGTGTGTTGCTGTCGGGTAAGTATGAACAGTAGGACAGACATTTTCGCGTTGTTTGTGCGAAGTCGCTGATTTTCATTACTTGTCGTCTATTCTATTCTAGACTCGAGTTTTTTCATTGTACACGTTGTTTTTTGGTGGTGCTCTCGCTTTTGTGTTCACATGGTACTTTTGCAATATTTTCCATGTAGATGACCACGGCTCATGGACTTTTCTTTGGTTCTCCGGTACACGTTACATATTTTTTAACTCGTATCTTGTTTCTTGAACATGTTGCCTATTCGTGACGACCGATGCGTTGTTTCAATAGGAGACCGCGATGGTGGCCGCGGCGGCTACGGCGGCGGCGGCGACCGCTTTGGCGACAAGAAGATGGGCCCGGGAGGAGACTTCAACCCCGAGTTCCAGAGGGTAAGATCTACTCGCAGCTTACGTTTCCAATGGGATGATACTGCTTTACACTGGGATTTGATGGTTGGTCGTGTGCTCGACCAGCAAGTCATGGCCCGACGGACTCGTTCACTATAGATCGTAAATAGGAAGGCCGGAGGGGAAAGTTCGTCACCTACCAGCAAACCGTTTTGGCGACCTGTTGCCGGGGGAACAAACCCCACCTACGATGAAGCCAAGCAAGGACCACGCACACCGCTGCATCCTGTGTCCCCACGACGTGTCACGGTGGGGACACGCGGGGTGCAGCGGCGCGGGTGGTCCTTGCTTGGCTGCACGAGAGATAGGGTTCTGTTTGTCCCTTGATTACCTCTACAAAACGACCGTTTTCTGGATACGCGTGACAAGTTCCCCTCCGTCCTCCGTATTGTTAACGATCTTTAGGATTTCGTCGGGGCAGTGGTGTGTCATTGTTTGGACACGGCCAAACCCTCTCGTCGTATTGTAGCGTAGAGCAGTAGCAGGCGCAGCTTCGGCGGCTTGCCTTCGCTTTCATTTTGGAGCGCCTTGGTTGTTGGTAGGTGCGTCTTTTTTAGCTCTATTTACGCACATGTGGAGGTAGTGCACAACGTTTACGAATAAGGTGTTGGCGTCATCCGCGCCGGCAATGCGAAGGTTGACGAGAACGCCGCCCTTTTCCCTCAAAAGGTGGTATTTTTCCTCGTCAAGGCAAGGCGCCAGTTCACGTAGCAGGCTGGAGGGTCCGCTTACCCACATGAAAAAAATGTGGCGCGCCTGCACTCGTGATTTATCGAGAACATGGTGGCACTCCTTGTATTTTGTTTGTCCCTTTCATGGCTTATCTTGTAAACGATTTGGCTGTGATTCACGTGTACTGTTGATGACAACATCGTCCAAAACAGCATCAACTGTGCATGATGCCCCCCCCCCCCCCCCCCTCCACCAACCTCGATCACTGTTGCCCTGCCCGACGTGTTGGCTAAATCTGCTTGGCGCCCGCTTTCTTTTGTCGTGTTTTCTGAAACGGCAGGGCGGACAGGACGGCTACCGCCGTGGGGGTGGCTTCGGCCGCGGCGGCGGCGGCGACTAAGCTCCACGCCCTGCTAGGGCCCTAGGCGCGCGCACCTACGAAGCTCTGTTGGTAGCTATAGCACTGTGGGAGCGATCCCGGCGATTCCGGGCAGGCTCTGCATCAATACCGCCGGCGCTTGCCTCGCGATCGCATGTCCATCGAAAGGATCATGTGTCGTTGCGAGGGGGGACGAGTAGATAGTGACACGACCTCGGCGCGCGCGCCACGCCAGAGCATGCGAGTCTTGGTGTTGGCTTGGGTGTAAGGCGAGGCGTTGTGTGTGGTAGTCTTGGTTGTTGCTGCTTCTGCTGTCTCCTTTTGGGTCGCCGGGAGGCACGTGCATGCGATCGGTCGCTGTCGTTTTGCTTGCCACGGTGACAGGCATCAATAATCAAGAAGCGGATTAGGGGGGAATCGGAACAGCCCGAACGCGTTCGAGCTGTATACATACCTGTGCATCTGCCCTTGTGTGGGTCTTGGCTGCACACCTTGGATGGCACCGTCATGGCGGGTGCGAACACCACGGCGCCCCTGGCAGCACGCTCACTCACGTGTGTGGGGTCTTGGCCTCATGCAGTCTTGTATGAGCCATGTGCTTGTACTGTACTACAGCATTGTCGTTCCCTTTTGTCGCCACATGCTCGCAATCTCTGTCCTTCGACATAGCAGTTGCTGTTGCTTTTGTCATCGCCAAACTCATGTGCGTGCGCACCGGCGTGGCGGCCAATGCCGATCGAAACTATGGTCAGGCCGTGGCCACAACGATGAAGGCGTTCTCAGGCACAACTCCGCCTCGGCTGCTGTTGCTGCGGCTAGGTGCTGCCACACGGCATGAAAAGACAAACACTGGGAGTCCACCAAAGACGTCGAATGAACAGCCGAAGATGCCCATGGTCAGGACAGGGAAAAAACTCACTCTACCTTGTGCGTGAACGACAGTAATCACCTTTTCGTCGTCAGGTTCCACACACATTTGAGCACGAAGAGTGCAGCGCCTAAGCTATACGTGTGTGAGGACCCCTGGTGTCAACACGCACCCACGAGAGGCAAAATAATCTGTAATCGGGCCGCGTTGTTGTTGCGATATTCGCGGTTTGTGTTAGCAACATCATTTCCGCAGCAAAGCTACAGTAGCTAGCTGCTGAAAGACAATCCGAAAACGCGCTACTTACTTGGATCCCCTTTGAAACCGCTACTACACAACAGGCGTTATGTCAAGTGATCGCCGGCCATGTTGTGTCTGTCCTGCCCCCCCCCCCGTCGGTGTTTGGTAACAATCTCTCGTTGGCATCACAAGTACTTCCGGAGACGTAGCCGTGCGCGTTTGTTTGTTTGCGTTTGCTCGGTGCTGGCATCCCCCCTCCTTGTGCATGGCATGGTGGAGAGAGTGGACTGAGTGAAGCAGAACCCCCTCCCTCCGATGTCAGGTACTGTAGGTGGGTGGTTTGTGGTTGGGGAATGAGCTGTATCGTCCCCCGGCAGATTATCGGCGTTTCCCTCGGCAGCAAAAACAGAGACGATTGAATGGCAAATCGCTCAACTCTACGCACTCACATACATACACACGTCAACATGTCTCGCTTCAGCACAAAAAAATCACAGGCAGACCGCCTGTAATCGGCGACAAACATTTATGGAAATCAAAAATGAAATACACTCGCTCGCACGTGTTACTGACAGCGCAGCGCCCCTCCGGACCAAGGCAACGCCGTGCTGTGCACACTGCAAGGCACGGCTGGGTTTATTGAGAGGCAACATCGACAGCAGTAGTCCTCCTGCAAAACTAGCTGTGCTCCTTTTTGGCAAAGACTAGAACTTTTCGAAGATGTTCGATTTTCTTGCGCACGTCGACCTCCTGTTGGGGTGAAATGTGCCGTCGTTCAGCGGAACAGTCCCCGGGGGAAGAGATCGCGCGCGTTTCACCACGGACGACCAACAGGGTGGAGAAACAAATTGGGACGTGGGACGCATGCGAGTGGAAAGATTCAGCACACGTGGGGGGGAAAGAAAGGACGAGATAAGAAAGGTGAAGAGGCATCAACACGGGATGGCAGACGGAACCAAGAAACGGCGAGAGTTGGGGTTGCGGTGGGGGGTGGGGTGAGACGCTTGACCATGGGAGAACGTCCCTTCCTCCCAGCCCAAATAAAAACCTCCATACTTCACCAAGAAAGGCCGCATGGTGGGCTCATGTCCCGGTATCTCTTTTATGCCACCTACGGACGGCACTGCTGTTGTGCGAAACAACGTGGGATGCTTCCAATAATAGCGATCGTGAATAAAAGTCTGTAGCAGGCGGGAGGTTTAGAGTATTTGAAGGCACAACTAGAAGTGAAAAATCACCTGTGAAGGTAACCGTCCCAACATCGAGCCGTATTCGCTGCCTTCGCCCTCGGAAGCAGCAGAAGAAGCTTCTAGTTTTTGTTTTGTCTCGGCAACGAAACGCCGGATCGACGCCAGCTGAAGAGATGCAGAGGGGGAGACAGAGGGGGGGGGGAATAGACGCACAGAAACACGGACAGGTAGACAGCCATACAGAGAAGAGAGCATCCGTGTATCCGTCAGTGTGATCTCCCGATGGTTCTCTGATCGTTTCTAAGGATCGAATATTTCTACACTTTCAACGCGTCCATATGGATCAGACGTTTCGTACATACTATAATACGTTTCTCCAACACATCTACTTGTCGTCCACATGCACACGCGCTCAACTTCAGCAAAAACAGCAGTACAAACAACTTTGGAGGGCCGCCTGAATAACGTTCAAGATGTGTTCGCAATGTGCATGTGGCGCCCAGACAACAGCGTAAACAACGTATGCATGACGACGTCTGATGCTACCAAAAAACTAGCAAGAGCAAGAGGATTGAAAATCCCTCCCATGAGGAACCCGTACGACGCAACGTATCGCAACACCCCCCCCCCAATAAAAAAATCTCCGCCCGAGTACACGAGGCCCTTTGACATTACTTTTTCACGACAATCACACCCGAAAAAACGCCTGCCATACACACGCTCAGGACCACATCCCAGTTGTGTTCAACCCCCCAAGTACTGCCACGGGAAAAAAAACGATCCCGAATGCTCTCATGGCCACCGGGCTGGACCACATCACACTTGTGTTCAACGCTAAATACTGCCACGAAAACAAAACGCCCGAGAACTCTGCCACGGCCACCCACCAAGAACCACGTTCAGCAGCAGCCGACACCCACCTCGCCATCCCCTTGGCGCGACTGAGACGCGGATAGAGAATCTCTCGCTTCCTCCAGCTGGGCTTCTCCCCCGGCGACCGCCGCCTCCGCGTCACCGAGAGCCCTCAGGAGGCCTGCCCTGGTCTCTCTGCGTGTCCGCGGCTCCGACAGCCGTTGCCGGAGCGAGGACGCTCGCTGCAAGAACGTCTCCTGGTCGAGCAAGAAGAGACGGTATCCAGGGGGCCGAAAACGAGACAAGAGGCGGGGCCATGTGTATTTAGCGTGAGCTGACAAGGGACGAAAAAACAAGTATGCGGGGAACGGTTGGTCAAAAAAAAAAGCTGCAACGCCCCCCCACGGGGGGTTGGTGACTTGCCTTCCCGGGGCGACGCAAGATGTCATGGCCAAGGCCGTCACGGTACAATGTAACATTGTATCTCGGCGTAATGTCGCGGTTTCCTTACAAACTGCAGAAATAACCAGGGGGCGGCGGAAAGGGGGTAGAGGTTCCGCCTGTTGAGAATATCGCCGCCGACGGACGCTCACCACCGTACCCACACCGTCTGTGAACGAGGACGTGCTCGTTTTCGACGGCGACAAGACAAGCAAAGGGGAAGGGACGTTGACGGACGAAGGACCGGTGTGCCCGACAAAGGACAACGACAGTCCAACAACAACAAACAACTGAGGCCGCACCTTCTCTCTCGCGGAGCCCCCTTCTTCGGGCGCGTAGAGCCACGCCTCGGTCTCGTCTAACAACCCCAGAACGGCCGCCGCATCGCTCGGGCTCACGTACGGCGACAGCTCCCCGTCGGTCGGCTCGAGGCTCGACCTATCGCACGCAATGTACCACAACCGTGTTGGAGCGTGCACCAAAACATGTTGGAGCGTGCACTACGCGCTTGCTTATAAGTTACGGCGTAAAACTCGGCTTCGGGGTGTTCCAGTTGTGTAGCATCATTTTGCAGCTGCAAGCATTTATTTCTCTCATTTTACGGCCTCGGTTTTGGAATGTTCCGGTTGTTTTGTTCGTACCATCTCTCTCTCTCTCTCTCTCTCTCTCTCTCTCTCTCTCTCTCTCTCTCTCTCTCTCTCTCTCTCTTTCTCTCTCTCTCTCTCTCCCCCCCTT
>FN648938.1:358672-370664 GCA_000310025.1 Ectocarpus siliculosus | reverse complement strand
TGCGAACCAGGCGCTACTCACCGGCGGGCAGCGGTGTGCAAGAGCCACAAAAGCTACCTTGAGCGGGGGTGGAGCCCCGGCCGCCGCAGCCGGCGCCGCCGGCTCCTCCGCGGCCCCAGCCCCCGCCCCCGCCCCCGCCGGGGCGGGGGGGGGCAGCCCCCCCTTGAGGATGCCGTACGCCAGCGCGACGGCCGTCCCTTCGTCCATGACCATCGGCATGGGCACCCCGGCGATGCTCGCCGCGTCGAGCACGGCCCTCTTCTGCCTCAGCGAGAAGTACGACGGCACCGACGCCACCACGCACGACGATGACGGCGACGACGAAGCCGTTGCCGTTGCCGCCGCCGCCGCCGCCACCGGCCCGTCCCCCTTACCGGACGCGTCCCGGGCGACCACCCCGGCGCAGTGCCGGAGGAGGTAGGAGACGACCTCGCTGCCGCCGAGCTCGAGCTCCCGCCCCATGTGGCGCACCACGGCCCGCAGGCCGCCACCGCCCCCGGTGCCTTCTGCTGGGCCGGCGGAGCTTCCATCCCCTCTGCCGGCGCGGGTCTCGCAGAAGAAGCCGGGCTCCGACGTCACCGTTGTCGAGGAGGAGGAGGAGGAGGAGGAGGAGGAGGAGGAGCGGCGGGAATCTGTGGCGGCGGCGGCGGCGGCGGCGGCGGCCGAGGGAGAAGAACTACTGCCATCGCTGGTGCTGGCGGCATCCCCCTCGTCTTGCTTGGCATCGTCGTCGCCGTCGTCGCCGCTGCTGAGAAGGGACTTGAGGTGGTGCACGAGGTTGCTGGGGTCGCCCCCCGCGTGGCCCGTGGTGTGCTCGCCGATCAGGCGGTGGTCTCCGGCGAAGTACACCGCCGTCGGCGTCTGGCGGCCGCTGACGTCGTTCGCGACCACGTCCACTCCGGTGCGGCTGGCCACCGCCATCACTCTGGTTTTTTTTTTTGTGTTTTGGCCCCCACCCACCCACCCACCCAACCCCCAAAGTCAAGGACGGAGCCAGTCAGCTAGCGGAGCGGAGTGGCGGAGCGAATCCGCAAATGTGTTTGGTTGTCGTTCTTCGCTTGTTGATGGAAGTGGAGGATTGGTGCCGATAAAGTATCTAGCGTAGCGACTTGCAGAGGCCAAAGCGAACCGCTCCCGGGGGTGCCGCTTGCACGTTGAAGTACCACGCCATGCGTACAACAAGGGCAGGGAGTGCTGTGGTGGCAAAGGGTGGGCTTGTCCGCTGAGAGCCTGCAAGGTTGGGGTCTGTGCCCGCCAACCTGGTCGTTCCTAGACATTGTGTAATCGCGAACAATTCGGGAGTGCGCTGGTTCGCCCCCGCCCCCCCCCAACAGCCTACATTTTACCTCCCTGACGCGTTCTATAGGCCGTGCGCTTTGCTTCATTCCCGCGTAATAATGTTTCTTCCTCGCTTGGGGAGATCTCTCCGTCCGCGAGAAGCAGCTTGTCCCACCTTTTGGCCACTCCGAGAAACGTTTCCCCGTTGCTCTTATTCTTGGGTTTGACTGGACGAGAACTCGAGCTGTGCAAACTGGCTCTCTTCCATTTGCTCTTTCCCCTTAGCTTTTTCATGTACTGAACAAGAACTCGAGCTCTACCACTGATTCAGTGGTGAAACTGGAATTATCAGTGGTACCGCTTCAGTTCTTGTCGCGCAAAGCTGAGAGGAAAGATCAACGGAGGGAGTCAGTTTGCACAGCTTGAGTTCTTGTCAAGTACAATCTAGCCCAAGAGGAAGAGCAGCGGGAAACGCTTGTCGGAAATGGCTCAAACGTGGACGAGCTGCTGCCCGCGGACGGAGATCTATCTCCCCAAAGCGAGGAACAAACATTATTGCGTGGGAGTGAAGAAAAAACGCACGGCAAACGCAACACGTCAAGGAGGTAGGCTGTTGGGGGGGTGGCAGCGGCGAACCAACGCACGCTCCCGCGTTGCAGGTGTAACGACCTCGTATCTTTTTAGAAAGTAAACATAACCTCACAGAAAGACTACCCGTTCGATATATAACCTCAGTCGAAAGGGACGTGGTGAAGTATTTTCAGTAAGTGGATTGAAACCGACTGGAGACTTGGCTTATGTTGAGTTTGAGTGAGCCTAACACTGAGTTATCAGTGTCTTTTATCTTCGCCCGCCGCCGTTTTCATGGTGCAAGCAAGACTGGCGGAACATGTGTACAGAAAAATGCAGCAGATTGGACACCGGTGTCGTCGTGAACATCGTAAGGAGTATGCTTGCAACTGGTTGCCACCACCATAGGCAGTCTAGCCAAGATGTACATAGAAAGAGCGCAATGCTTACAGCGCTGCGGCCGCTGTTGCTGCTGCTGCTGCTGCTGCTGCTGCTGCTGCTCGCTGTTGTTTGATATATACAATACAGGCGCTCACATGTTGTCGTTACCCAGGTCCAGACCCCACACCAACGGCCTCCTTCCCGCCGGCGGCCCAGCAGCAGCAGCAGCCGAAGTCCATGTTGCCGCTGTCACAAGGACAGCGGCAAGTTTCCAAGCCATGCCACCGCTAGCTCGCTGTTGCCGTGTTCAACAGCAGTGCTGGAGCACACACAAAGCTTGTTCAAGTTCACACACAGGTTGCCGCGTGGCAACACGCAACCGCCCGTTCGTTGCGCCCGTTTCCCAGATCGAGCTCGCCGAAAAAGTGGTCTCGAGGACAATTGTTCGGGAAACTTGGCCGCAAGGCGACCACTGCACTCAAAACTCTGTAGGCCTCGTGTAACGAGGTTGAGTAGATGCCCAACAGGCGCTCGGGAGAGGCCGAGATGTGGTGGTCAACCCTGCTGGTTGCTGCTGGAGCCGGGGGGCTCCGTAGTTGGATATCCATCCATGGCGAGGGACCCCCGTGCATGCATGTCAAGGATGTCGCCCGCGCGACCGACCATCCATGCGACACAGCAGTCGATCTACCCATGGCGTCGTCTCCGCTTGACCCCTTCCTGCTGGAAAATGGCTTCGTGGTCCTTGATGGAGGGCTGGCCACAGAGCTCGAGGCACAGGTACACCGACTTCGTTGACAGATATGGCAATCTCCAAACTGTCACACATTGAAGTCCGAACACAGCCTTCTCTTCTTGCAGACATGGGCTCCTCAGGAAAGGACGTAAGTAAGATTCACGATACGTTTAGGAGGGGCCTTTCAAAGGAGCATCATGTGTTTTCCAGGCCCCTCCATGCATTTCGCTGTTGTATCCGTTGGAGAACGTGTTGACAACCTCGAGTGCTTCAACTGGTGTACTGCACTCACCTCCTGGCCTGATACTACTATTACTGCTGTGTGCTGCTGTGCGAAAGACAAGCGCAACAATACAATGGCGCAATGATGTTCGACTGAAACCGTATCCTTTGCCTCGCAAGTACCCAAGTATGACCATGCTCTTGTTTTTCTCACCATGGCACTCGCATGTCTGTACTGCCCAGGGCGCAGACCTCACGGGCGATTTGTGGTCCGCAGCTCTGCTCGCCGACAACCCGTCCATCATCCGCAACACCCACCTAGCCTATTTTCGGGCGGGCGCCGATGTCGCCACCAGCGCGAGCTACCAGGCTTCGTTCGAGGGTTTCCTGGTGAGCGGGTTAGGAATCTATACACTGAAGGTCTGTCTCCGAACTCAACGTCAATTTTCGCTCATAATCGTGTGCACGCACAGCAGCAGTTACCACGATGTCTTGCAGACAGGCCCCGCGGTGTGTCTTGCGAAGCACCGTCCGATTTCGGGCTGCTGGTAGAATATGATTGATCATGGACATCCATTCTCCGCCCTCGCGGAGCGTGTTGGTCTCGTGCGTCTTATATTCCCCTTTTTGCCCCCACGCAATTCACGACCTCTTGGGTTGGGTTGGCCGGCACAACACTCCCAGCGCAAGGGAATAGGTCCAGAGCGGGCGGAGGAGCTCCTCCTCCTGAGCGTAAGGCTGGCGGTCGAGGCGCGAGACCAGTTTTGGGCCGAGTACCAAGAAGAGCGCCCTGCCTCTCGTCCTGCCCCAACGAAGCCGCAAACCTTACGACAGCCATCACAACCAACGGCGACGGCTATAGAAGAAGAAGAGAATGCCAAACAACACCAACAGCCGGTCAGGGGGTCCGACGGACGACGACACCGACGACGACTGCGGCCGCTTGTCGCCGCCAGCCTTGGGTGCTACGGAGCGGTGCTCGCCGACGGTTCGGAGTACCGAGGGGACTACGTCGACACACCGGCGGGAAGCCTGAAGGAGTTCCACGCCAGGCGGCTAGAAATCCTGGCGAGGGCGGACGGCGTCGACATGGTCGTGTTCGAGACGGTCCCATGCCTTGCGGAAGTGCGCGCCATCCTCTCGCTGTTGCAGGCAAGAGAGAGGGGGGGGGGGGGGAGAGAGAGAGAGAGAGAGAGAGAGACACACACAGACAGACAGACAGACAGACAGACAGCTAGATAGAGGGTCAAACAGAGAGAAGGAGGGTATCGAGTTTTGGCAAAGGTATTCTGCTTGGCTCCAAATGTCGCGATCCGCCACAATCGCGTCAATGAAGCTTGGTTCGCGAGTATCCGTGACCGGCCACCTTTAAGGTCAAGAAGAGACAGAGCAGTCAGCCATGTGATAGATATCTAGATCCTGCTGGCATTTATCTGCAACAACAACGACAGCACCAGGTCACGCTTGTCGTCAGTCCCCCAAGATGCTCCGGTGCATTGTCAACCTGCACATCGGTGACGTCTGCCACATCGGTGGCACCTACTCAGGATAACAGTTTCCCTTTTACTGTCGCGGGAACCCCTCTCCTTCTCTTGCGTCTCCGGCTGAATCTATAATAGGACTTCCGCCCAAGAGTCAGCGCGGTGATCAGCGTGTCGTGCAAAGATGACCAGCATTTGAGAAGGTAAGCAATCGCAAGAGGGGGGCGTTGCTGCTCTCTTATTTGTTAGGGCATTTTCCTTCTACACCATATCCTGACAATCCGGCATCGATCGATCGCACCCTAAACTTCCCCGGACAGGTCTTATTCACCTGCTTCACGCATATGCGTCCGATGCAGCTTGTGGGCGTAATCGACAACCATCCATAGGTTGCGCACTTCACACGAAGCCACCATCATCTCCGTTACCGGTAGTCACAGCCAACACCAAGGCTGAGGCGGCGTGAGCGTTCCTCGCGGGATGAAGTTCTGCTGAAAAATGTGGCGTCGTACATATGTGGTACATGGTAGTGAGTGTTGCGAAAGTGATGTTTGGTAAATGAAGACCTCCAAGGAAGATTCGATCGTGCTTACTCCCTGCTCCCTCACCTCGCGCCACGTTTGTTCACTAAACCGATACCGTATGCCATGACAACTCCCCTGGACCGTGTTAAAAACGCTCCACGACCAAGAGGAGGTTGCGTGCGGAAACAGAATGATACGTCTACGGAACCCTCTGGACGAGTTCTTTTCTGAAATCACCCTTTGCGGTAGTGGCACTCACTTTTCTTGAGCTGTGTAGAGTTATCGAGCGGTGAGGGCGGTCTAGGGTGTGTGCAATGACCCGCGTATGATGCAGCAGTCAGCTTCTTTTTGCACACCCATTAAAGAGAAAACCATGAACCCGAAAAGCAATTAATTATACCGTGAATTTCTTTTTCTTTTTTCTTTTTTCTTTTCTATATTTTGCCAAGCTAGGGTTACCTCGCATAGAGTGCAGAGAGGCGAGCGGAGTCTCCTAGACTATCTGTCGTTGACTTTTATTGGCTTGCGGACCCTTCGGGTCCATTTTATTTCGTCTATTTGTTTTTGGGGTAAGTTAGCCTGTGACCACGGGAATCGATCCCGTCAAGTGCTAGACTAGTACGGACAGAAGAAGGTACTAGGCAGAGAGAACGGAACGGTTTTTTATGTGAAGACAACAACAACAACAATGTACCGTCCTCGAACCGCGATGACCACCTCGTACGGCCGCACCTGCCTCCCAGCGGAGAACGCCTCCACGACTTTGCTGACCTCATCTGGCGGCATGCCGAAGAGCAAGATGCCGCCGAGGGACCACCAGCGGTGGTGGCGACCACGACGACGACGACGACCCGGCCGGCGTGCGTCGCAGCCGTCGGGGTGAACTGCACATCGCCAAGCCACGCCGCGGGGACCCTGCGGGCGCTAGCGGCGGCGAGGGCGAGGCCGGATGCGCGTCACGGCGCGCCTCGGGAAACCCCGCCGTCCCGGGTCGCGCTTGTGGCGTACCCCAACAGCGGCGAAGAGTGGGACGCCAGCGTCAGGGATTGGGTGGAAGGGACCGGATTGCGTGATAGGGAGGCAGGAGGAGGAGGAGGAGCGGAGGAGTTCGGGCGCATGGCGCGGGACGAGTGGTTCGCCGCGGGCGCGACGGTAGTCGGCGGGTGTTGCAGGACTCGCCCGGCCCACGTTGCGGAGATCCGACGGGCGCTCGCTTCGGCCGCGGAAGAAGGGGTGCAGGAGGGAGAGGGGCAGCAGCGCACGGGTTGGCATCAAGAGCCGTCGTGATTTTCGGCTCTCTCTTCGATCCTAGTTGCCTGGGTTCGCTGTGTGGTTTCATTGTTGGGGCGCAGGAGGGGGAGGGGCAGCCCCCAGCTTCGCATCAACAGTCGTCGCGATTACTCCTCTTTCTTCGGGTGGGTGTAGTGTAGCCTGGGTTTGCTGTGTGGTTTTATCGTCGCGGCGTGCGCACGAGCTTTCAGCAGGGAGCCTGGCTTTTTTTGTTGGGGCCTTTGCCGGGTATCCCCGAAAGATACGAGAGATTGTAGATAGCAAAAAGGGAGAGATTGGATGAACGACGCGAGCGTCGCCAAGCATACGTTGCTATTGTATTTTGTACGTAGGTTATTACATGAAGGCCCTCTCTCTTTCTCACCCGCACGCACGCCGATCATTAATATTTTCTGTTGCCACTATCAGGAAATCGGCAAAACGAAGGTGCGGACTTTTGGGGGGGATAATGCTATGGGGACGTTCGTTTTACCCCGACTCATGTGGCGTTAGAGTGTAAGCCGTTTGTGCCTCTTATTGTAGCCAGGAGGTTCTGCCATCGACCTTCTTTCTCGACGTTTCTCTCGGTTCGATTATTGAGGAGGTCGGATAGAGAAGGGCGAATTTGCTGCGTGCACCCCTCGCGCATGTTTGGTACCTAAGTCTCATGTCGATTTTGATAAATCCACGTATGCCTTTCGAACTGCAACCAACCTCTTTCGGTTTGGGGGGGGGGGGGCGACACAGCAGCAGCAGTGCTTTGTGCAAACATCTGCTCCATCCACTGATTGATGCAGGCGTTACGAAAAATACCCCTCCCACACTTGTCTACAAGCTGGTCCACCAATCAATGCTTCGAGGACATGTATGGCGTTGTCAGCACAATCAAGCACCACCCGGGACCGTGGCGCTGTCAGAGGGTCAGCGTGATAAGGGCTAACCGCAAATCTGCTCAATAAGCCTGTAGCCAGGCATTTTTGGTTTTTTGTTTTTTGACCACGTAAAGATACTGCTGCTGTACCTACATACATAGGATAGGGTGGACAGCTGTGTCCGTCTATAATAGTCTCACGACCTCCGGTCTTAATGAGACTCTATAACTCTCAGCTTGAGTTATTTCCACGTGCGCTCAGTTTTCCACCGGCTTATCACGAGCGGCCTGCAGATGCCCCGAGATCTCTGTCCAGTTAAAGCTACTATATACAGTACGACATAACAAGTCTAAGCGCTGCGGTTGATAGGCGCTCGAGTTGTAGGTGGATGGGAAAAGGGACACTACACATTTCCATACGGGCCTTCTATTCTCCTTCTCGCGAAATCTCCTGAGTGCTAGACCGCGTGTCAACATGAAGGGCATGTTCAGCCACTGGCACTCCTAAATGAAGTGTTTGCTGAGCTATACAAATAAATGGATCCGTCAACAAGTCGACACGAGACTTTTGTAACCGTCATCTGTTGTAGGGGTTTCCACAAACCCTCGTAGCATGTTTTGGATCCAATCCAAACATGCATCCCATCTCTTGTGGGTTCAAGGACACGTCTGCTGGGCATGTAAACAGGACGCACGCTGATATTCGCCTAGATGGGTGCCCCGACAAAAACAAAGGGGGCAAGCGCTACACTTTCACGGCACACCGGTAGCGGTGGGCCGCCTGTTGACGGTGGTCAAGACAAGAGGGCAGCCGGCAAGCAAGTAGCCGGCAAGCTTCAGCGGACTCGCCGAAATCGGAGGCGAGTGAAGGGGCACCCGTGTCCGAAGCAGCATCAAAAGCAACACCACCGGCTGCTAGCACCTGTCGTTCCAGCTAGCCCTTTCAACGACTCTGCCACCTGTCGGCGTGGCGACTCGTTGTGTCAGCGGACCCTGCCCTTTCCCTCGTTGATTCGCCACAGCAGTCGCCCACACGACGATTCCGGCATGCTGCGGACGCGGCAGTCGCTTGAAAGCGGGCCGGGAGCCCTACCCAAGGGTGGCACTCACCCGACTTCACCACGCAGCTCGAAAACTAGCCACGAGGACAGCACATTTTCAGAATCGGTGGGTGGGCCTTCTCCAGTGTTGACAGCAGCAGGAAGGCCTCACAGCGGAAAAGACAACAACAACAACAACAACAACAACAGCAGTATTGACTACCATGTGCACGACCAGGAGCAGGAGGCGATACGCAGAGGGCTGGAAGAACTTCTCGCCCGTCCCCCGCCAAGCTTCGACCATGTGGCAACGGAAGACGGCGAGGGCGAGTGTGGTCTAGGTTCCTTGCTGCAACGAGGGGGGGAAGACGCAGCTTCGAGGAGTCTCCCCGAGTTGTTCCTTTCACGGGCCGGAGATCGAGGCAACGTGGACAACAGCAAACCTGGAAGCAAGCCTGGTCACCACAAAGAACGGAGGCGCGGCAGTCGCAGTAGCAACAGCAGCGTCACATCTACCCTGACCAATACGAAAGACAAAAGACGGGCGAAGAAGCCCACCCGAAGCCAGTCCGGAGGTCTCCTCCGACCAGCTCCTTCCCTGACCGTCGGCAGCGCGGCCGCCTTTGACCAACGAGATAGCGCTGCCTCTGCGGGGCCAGGTCGGACCCAAGGAACAACCGCGGCAGCCTCCTTCTCAGGAAAGGATGCCGTGCTGCTCGAGCAGGCTTTCGCCTTTGCGGAGAGGGTTGCCACGGAGGAGGGGGAGGAGGAAACGATGGGCCAACAAGCACGCCTTGGAGGTGAGGGACGAAGAAGGCCAGGGCGAGACAGAAGAGGGCAAGCTGCCACGCAACAATTCAGGGAAGATCGTCATCATCGAGAAAGATTCACGAGATCGAGTGGTGCTTCGGTGATGAGTGGCAGCAGCGGGGGAGACATGACTAGGGGGTCGATAGCCGGGGCGGGCAGGATCGAAGTGGAGGATTGGGTCCGAGGTCTGCAGGGGCCATCGTCTCAAAAAAGACAAGCCACTTGTCATCAGCAGAGCGAGCGTGGCATAAATCAGGCGCCCTCCGACGGAAGTCACTGGGCTAGCAGAGGGCGCGAAGGAAAAACAGGCGGCAGGCGGGGGATAACAGTGACCGGCAGCCGAAAACAGCTAGGCGCGGAACCTGGTGCGTTGCGGTTTGACCGCCGGCGGGAGACAAAGGAGAGCAAGAAGATGGTGGCGACGGCAGAACTGGTGGAGAGGTTCGCGGCCGGCACGGGGGTGGCGGAGTTAAGAGCAGAGCTAGAGGACAGCCAAGCCTCGATGAAGCGGTCTGCCGAAGCGATAGAGCAGGTGGCAAGCCGTTGGCATCAGCAGCGCTCTCTTTCGGCTCTGTGATGCTAGATCTGCGTGTGTGGGCCGCTTTGACCGACATTTACTGCTGTTTGACCGCACAGGCGTAGTATAGAGTCTGCTTGTTGAGAGCTGCGACGCCCATGTCTTCTTTGGTCAAACAGTCCCAACCGTTGGACGCGCTTGCTCTGTAGTCAAGGGTCCGGATTCACGTGGTCGCGTATCTTGGAGCGAAATATCGTTGGAAGGTGTCCGCCACCAACTCCTGGAGCGGCACCAGCCGCAGCAGCGGCACTTGTCGGCTGTCGCTGCCGCCCTAGCGACTGGGCTACAAGTAAAATGTGCGATTGACCTCGGTTCACGTGCATCCGTCGATCTAACTCAAAAGTTCCTTCGGCCCTCACACACGACGTGGCACTGACACACAAGAACATATGCTCTATCCGAACGGGGGAGTTTTCCCAGGTGGCTCGCGTTCCACGCCGCACCAAAAGGGAACATAGCGAGTTGCCCTTTCGTGAGAAATAGCCCCGAGTATTCTTCCGCGGCACGTGTCATCGTCGCTTTGTGAAAGAGTTGTTCAACTCGCTTCAACAGCCAACCTGTACCTCCGCGTACGCTACCGCCGTGTACTATTGTTTCAAGCCTGTGCGAGACAACTGCCGGACTCGCGGCCCTACAACGGTGTTCGATGGTTGGGGTGTTGTGGTTGTCTTCACATTCCACGCAAATGTAGCCCACCCGTAACACTTATCACATTGGCAAAATCAAACGTCCAAGCATTAATCGACTGCTGTTCCTCTTCGAAAGCGAACCACCTTCGCCACGCGTTGCACCAGTTTCTATCCTCCCGACACACAGCGGCCACAGAAACGTTCGCTACAAGGTGCAGGCAGCCTGCACACGGGCATCATAAAAAAACTCCACACTGCGTTCAATAGGGAGTACCGGTGCTATCCAACGCCTGCGCGTGCAAGTCAAGGCCCGCGTGCGCCCTCATCCAAGCTCCTTCGTAACAAATTTACGCACCCACTGCCCCCCATCTCCCCGCACCACCAAAGCATATGTAGCTTTTCCTTGTTGGGTATGACCCCGATGGCGTGCCTCGCCCCGACCCTTGCGCCCAACATTCTTCTCCCAAGAGTCCAGCAGGAAATTCGCCTGCCCAAGCTCCGCGCTACGTGGCATAAACGCTTGCATACCCACCCCTCAGGCCGTACGCAGTCCACCACGACGATGCCCAGCCAGCCAGCGTGTTGTCGTGTTGTCGTGTTGTCGTGTTGTCGAGGGCACCTGCTAAAACGAAACATGGGGCAGAGATTTTAGCTGCCCCGAATGAGAGCAGCACCGACCCAAAACGTCAGCAGGGAGACAAATGCTCCCTCCACGAGGCCCTTTTTCTGAATCCGCACAAGCGTACAAGTAGTGTGCCACCCAAGCACGATACTGTTCAGACTTGCGCTCCCACGGTGCTTCCTCCCCCCGAACGACACCAGCGGGGAGACTTCAGACACAGAGAAAGGCCTTGCGCGAACGGGACTTCTAGACACACGTGACGGCACGGGGTGACCCCCCCCCCCCCCCCCCTGCTGCGGAAATTCACGCAGACAGGGATGCAAGCTAAACGTCATCCGTTCTTGAATAAAATAAAGAAAGAAAATAACAAACAACTCGGAGATCCCTTTGCGGCACCTCCCAATCAGATGAGAAGCCCTCTTGCTGCGCCGTAGGAGGTGTGTGACTTCTGATCGTCTGTTCGTAGTCGTGCAGCGACTTTCTTGTTTTTTGTTAGAGAGCCTCGCCTTGCTTACCATTTGTCACCAACATCGCGCGCGGACGTTCACGTTCCTCCCATGAGCTGCCCCAACATGCCCATCAGCCCCCCTGGCTGAGGAGGCTTGATGCCGAAGTGCACGTCGCCTATTCGGTTCAGGAGCTGAAAGACGCCACACGGCGGCCGCAGTCCGAGCAAAAGGAGAAACACCAGAAACAGAAACGCGCACCCAAAAAGCAGCGGGAAGAGGAAGGGGGTTGCTCAGCATCCTCTTTCGTTGTCGCTTGTTTGGTGTGTCATTGAGAAAGACCTACACACCACCATGAAATGCGAAAGAGACTGCCCACCCTTCCCTCCTTGCTCTAACGATGTGGGTGCTGACTACACCAGTTCCATGCTTGCCACAGGGGCCAGGGGGGGGGGGGGGGGGTCTAAAAAAAAACCCCAAAACAAAAAAATTTTTCCCCTCTTACTGGAAAAAAAAAAACCCTTCCCCCCCCCCCC
>FN648938.1:344111-358663 GCA_000310025.1 Ectocarpus siliculosus | reverse complement strand
CCCCCCCCCCCCCCCCCCCCCCCCCCCCCGATTGCAACACTCGGCATCAACGCCGGATCTCCCCTCCCCGATGTGCTCGCTTATCGTTTCCTCTTACATCGTCAAGGTTCACGTCCCGCTCGAGGGAAGCTCGGTACACCTCCCTGAGCTTGTTGAACGCCGCTGCCATCTCCTGCGACGGGGACCCGGCGAGGCTCTTAACCTGACAAAGCTCGACGACAAAACTGCTCCCCCCGCACCAAGCAGTAAAAATGGCGTCGACAACCGAAGGAAGCGACAAAAAGCGAGGACAAGAAAATAAAAAGTGATTAAAGACACGACACGGCACCCACCGCAGGAACAACAAAAAAAGGGCAGATAAGGTGCCCACGCATGATTTGACACGAGACCAGCACCAGCGACGAGAACAAAAGAATGGTACACTTTATCCAGAGTCGAAAAGCCGTACTGCTTGCAGACCCAAAATTCATTCGTTCGTTCAAATAGATATCCAGAAACAGCCACCCGGTGCGACCACCTGGTTGAAGAGCACAATCCACAAACCGTTACATGCGGCAAAGCGGCACAGTTCAGCACACCCGTCGCTTAGGCACAAAAAAAGGAAAGCCATCCCTACTGCTGTGCTGTAACATCTGTGACGTGATTACAGTAGTCTACAGTAGTCTGCAGCTGCTGCATGCATCACTACAAGTCAATAACGCGCATAATATAATCCATTACCATAAAAAGAAGCTACATGTTTATGCATTGAGCCGAAAATCCTAGAAATAGAGAGGCAAGCATCGCTGCGAGCTCGGAAAAAGCAAGGCGAGTCGAACAGGCAGGTGTAACCTGAGCAAGTGCGTAGATAGGCTAAACACATGACCCCTCCGGAGGGGGTTCAGGAGAGCACAAGGAAATCAAAAGGGGTGACGCCAGATGAAAATAAATGCAGGCAGCAGGACCAAGCCACACCTGCGGTGCGACGGTTCCCAAGCTCACACAGCTTGACGTGTTATTGACTCCAACAACCCAACGAACCACAAAGAAGAAGATCTGTCAACGGCCATGTTCCCTTTGTTCTCTTCTCTCCACTCTCCGGCGCTCTATCCACCTCTCTCACCGCGTAAAGTGCCACAGCGGTGACTCCAGCACCGCTTGCGCGCCGGACGATGCCTCCGAACCAGGAGAAGAAGCCGCGTCTTCTCCCAACACCCAAGACGCGCACGCGTCCAAAAGCACGCCAGCGTCTTCCGTCCTGCGGTGGGAGGGCAAAGAGAAAGGGGGCGAGACGCAGCAGCAGCAGCCGCAGCAGCAGCGAGACTCTCTCGATCAGCTGCACAGCAAAAGCCAACCAGAGGTCCGTGTACACTATACTTCGTAAACAGTACAAGATACAAGATGAGTGACATCGTAAGCACCCTTAAATACAGAAGAGGGAACAAGGGGGTTGCCACTATAATAGAACGTTCCAACGCTGTTGACACCATTCACCCTCGTTCTCCGACCCTCTCCCCCGCACCTCGTCCACCATCCCGTGCTCCGTTACTCGACCCCCCTACCTGTCGTAGGACAGCGTGTGGAGGACTGCCCTGCAGATGAACAAGTCCGTCTCCCCCGGGTAGCCCTTCGCGGCCCACTGCTTCACCAGCGCGGAATACTCCGTCGGACACCCGGACACGGCGAAGTACCTGACGAAGAGACACAAGGGATGCACGACGGCAGCAGCAGTGTTTGCCAGAGGGGAGTTAGACGAGAACGGCACGACCACGAAGTGGAGTGAGAGAGAGAGACACACAGAGAGAGAGAGAGGGGGGGGGAGAGAGAGAGGCCTAGGGTAGCAAAAAACACGGACGACTGAACTTTCATCCGAGCTGTGAAAAAGCCTACACTAGATGGCCAATAATCTGTCCTCATGAAACGCCAATGCGGTGTAATAACCCGTCGAAGCGAATACGTCTGGTTTGAATTACGGACGACAAGGGCAACGTAGATGCTATCCTGCGACCCCATGCGCACAGGAATTGAATTGAGCGTACTCTATGCCACGAATATAGTTTGCGACAGACTGCTGTTATCATGACAGCAGTGGAACATGAAAGAGCTTTGAGGAACAGCTCCGTCTTTCCCTAGGGGAGGTGGGGTGTCATTGTCGAGCCGCCACAGCCCATGATTTGGTTGTAGGTAAAACCTCCCTTCTTCCCATGACTCAAAAGAGTAACATCTCCCTTGGCATGCAATCTCCCACGGCAGCGAAGGCCACTCCCACTCGCAGTCGCTGTCTAAACATGGTAAACCTTAAGGCCTCGGACCGCAGGATAGTATGTAACCCGTGCGACGGAGCGCACTCTGCCCCGAGATGAGCGCGGGAAAAAAAGAGTACCATACGGGAGGATGGCAGACACCACCGACCCGCTGGGAGAGGAGGCGATGCCACTGGTACCAAAATCTCACACTCGTAATAAGGAAACAACAACAAATTGGCTCGGAGATTATTCTGGAAGAGAGCTATTTAGCTTCTTTCATCCACGGCCCCAAAACTCTCGCATATTTTGGCGGGCAAAGGACTGCTGTCATCCCATCCCATCCATCACCTCGCTGCTTCAGCCAGGTTACCCGTCGTCACCGCGGAGCGTGCCATGATGAGCCGCAGCTCGAAGGCCGCTTCGGTCTTGGTGTGCCTCGTCCATCTGCGGTTTCCAAAAGGGGCCGTACAGGGAGGGGGGGGGGGGGAGGGGTCACAGAAAGTTCTCGCGAGGTGAAAGACGGAAACACTCAAGCCTTCGAACGAAGCGTAATAGTATGTTTGGCCGTCAGTACAAGTTGGCAATAAAAAAAAGAAGCGAACCAGACCCCGCATGCGTACAAGTGACTTGAGAGTTGGAGAGGGCGACGGCTTCCCGGGATTCCCGGGAGAAAGGGGCGAGAAGACAGAGAACCGGCCGTCCAACTCTACCGAAACCTGAACTGCGCCATTCATTCACTTCCTGCACGGCCACCACGCACATCAACCCTCGCCCTCCCACCTGATGGCGCGCTTGAGGAACTCCGACATCTCCACGCCTGGGGTCATGGCAACCGCCACTCGCTTGAGCTGTGACAGTCTCGCCTCGTCCACCTCGCGCCCGTTCTCCTCGAAGCTCGTCACGATCAGCAGCCCCAGCTCCGTCGCGGCGTTTAGCTGCGGCGGAACAACCCCCCACGAACGTACAGCGGTAGTGTGCGCGGGGAACGCGGTCGGGGGTACGACGTCATGGCCCTGTTAAACACGCTAGCCACGAACGACCAACCGCGGTGACATACAACGAGAGAATCAATCTACGCACGTAAATTGAATTTCGAGTGCAAGGCTGTTGAAATCCTTCTTTCTGTTCACAGCATGACAAACAACGTAGGTTACAAGTCTGTGGGCAGGTGGGGTTAATTTTGCCGGAACTGAATTGCAGAGCTGAAAGCAACCAGCGGCGACACGGCGTGTGCCGGGCCGAGAAAAGCTCGTCGAAACGAGGCGGCGACCCCTCAACACATCATTGGCTTCCACTCTGAAGGCTACGCCAGGTTCTTCACCGAAACAATAGAAGGGAATGGCGTTTCGCGAACGAAACGAAACAACTCAAACGTAGCGTAGGGGATTTGTACAGAAGCAGATTTATGTCGGGGGGACGCAAAACATCCAGGAAAAAGCGTCATGTTAAAAACGTTTTGGGCCGTATGCCTATTGTAGATCGAAAAATCACACTGCTGTGCCAAACCCAATACCTTTACAAGTTTTGGCGTAGGAGAACGCCCGGCGATCCTGCTTGATTCGAGTTCAACCCGTTCGTCGATAGGGCATGCTCCAATACAGGTGGAGAACGGCAGCGACGCGTCAAAGCACCCAGAAGATACGCAGTTTTAGTCAACTTTCGAGCTGCTGCATGCACCTACATGCACTTGCCGAGAACACCTCTAGCGTCGTTTCTGGTTGCCTGCTGCTGCTGTCAAGGCGTGCGACGCCGCTCACAGACCACATCGGTATCCTCTAGCACTTTCGAGCAGTGTGGCTGCTTGGTGGCGTGCTGTAGCTGTCGGCAACTGACGCGCACCGTTCTGCGCTGTGTCACCATACTTCTATTCTGAAGATTGCGCTCAAATCGCAAAATTTCAAGCACCTCGATCTCGCGCTACAAGGCCAAAACTGAAACCGGTATGCGGCACAGAGTTCATCGACGGGGTTGCTCAAGCTGGCATGATTTCTCCAAAAAGATGCCACCTGCCTCCTACATTAGGGCTGTAAGCGGGCAGTAGCCAGTAGCCTTCGCAGGGTTTTCCTATTAAGTAAACATGTTGGATAAAGCATACAATCGGGGACGTTGGGTTAGGGTTGAGGTTAGGGAATACGGTCTGCGAACCCCCTCCCTGTTCTATTTCCTCATTAACTTGACTTCTCGCGGAGGCGGTCCCAAGCGGGAGAAAGGAGATATGGAGTGTACAACATTAGTCGAATACTCCGCGACGAAGAGGATGCCAAAATTCAAATGGTTCGTTTCGACAAGCTCTCGACAAGACGGTGCCAACGCCGCCATTTTCGGCACAGTCACACACTGCTTTTTCTGCCGAGTTAATTTTGAATACAAAATTGGTCCAAGGGGTGTGATATCTTGCATCGTGCAAGGGGTGTGATATCTTTCGTCATGCATGCAACCTAATCATACGGACGGTAGGCGAGCAGCCGCGGGATGGAACAGATAGAGGGCCCTGGAGAGAAAAAGACCGCTCGACCAATCAGAGGGCGTGAAAGCCTTAGGTAGATGGGAAGAGTCAATATCAGAACCGTGAACACCTGAACCGTAAACAACTGCTGTCTGGAAACACTAACACTACCGGCCGGAACAACCAGCGTAATCTTGAAGGCATTTTGGGTCATTCGGCTGCATGATCGGTGCTGTGGGCTGCATCGCTGTGTGGTAGACTAGCAACAGCGTGACTTGTGCTGCTGATTTGGTAGGGTTGGGGACTGGACCAGTGAGTACTGACAGTATTCCTGTACTGGACAGTTTCCTTGGACTGGCTCAGAGGGGTGCCAGTACAGCCAGTACTTCAACATGTTACGTACGTCCCATATTATGCCTCCTAAACCATATGGAAACCCACCAAATTGCCCGGAATGAGAGGGTGAGAGAGGAGCGCAAGCACGAGGCATACGCGCCCGCACTCGAGGGAAGGTGCAACCGTGCGATCGATGGACGAATTTGTCACTGGCAGCGGTGTGCCTGCTCTTTGTGTCACCAACAGCGCAAGTTGCGCAAGTTGAGAAGTTGCTGTTTATTGTTTTGGCGCGAGGGGGTCGGTCAAGTAGGGAGTAGGTTGGATGGAGCTACGGCAGGGTAGTGCGCGCCTTTACGGGTGGATTGCAAAGTAATTTGATTTTCGTGGCTTTCAGCCAGGATGTGTTGTTGAAGGAAAATGAGCACCATCTTGTGAAGGTTTTCAAGTTGAAGATGGTTTGGAAGCAGCTTCATGGTGAATGGGTGCCTGTGTGTTGACACCCAACCAAAATCTACATGCTAAATCCGATGCAGATGCGTGTTGTCACACCCAACCAAAGCTTAAGCAAACTTGCCAACAAATTGATCATTTTTCGGGGATTTCAAGGATTTATACCCTGACTCTGGCATCGTCAAAGTGACCCAAAATCAACCAAAAAATATGTTTTGGTGAAGTCAAATCACGTAAAAACGCGCCTCCGGAGGGGCGCCTCCGGCGGCCCCCCCTTACCAGTTCTCCTTGTACTGGCGCGCCAGTCGCCAACCCTATGATTAGGCCTTCCGTGCACAAGGGCTGGATGCGCACCGGTGTGCACGATAGGCTGAACGTGAGTCCGAGGAGTATCGGAACCAGCGGGAGGACAAGCTCATGCATCAATAGCCTGCCTCTGAAGGAGCCAGTGCATGCTGCTGCAGCAGTACCATATGTACGTACCAAGTACAACGCGGATATTTGTTCTGTAATGTGTAACCCTTGCGTTATACTAAGTGTGCAGAATGCCAATACGCGTACATTTTCCTTGGACGTATGCATTCACGGGGCAGCATCCTGAGCATGGGTCTATATGCACAGTACGTAGTTAGATAACGGGTAGGTATCAATGCACCACTTTCGCGGTAGAGTCTCAGCTTCGTAAGGTGTTGTCATTTACATACGCATTGAATACATGTGGTAGTCTTGTTCTTAAGTGCCAAGAGGGTAGCCGTGAGCTAAATGATCCCAAGCACTCAGCAACGTCAACCACACACAAAAGGCATCGGCAAAAAAAACACCACCGGCCACTGCATGCACAAAACTACAGTAGGTCCTTGCATACCTCGTTCTCCTTGGACATGGCAATGGCGCCCGCCGTTAGCAGCTCCTCCGCATCATCGAGCCTGCCCTGGGCCTTGAGCCTCGAGTACGAGGTCTTGTACAGCTGCAGGGCCTCATAGAACTCTCCCTCGGAAACCCGCTGCTGCAGCCTCTGCACCACGTCCAGGCTGTTGCCCCCGGGCTTGCGTCTTCGTGACATAGCTACCTCTGGTTGAGTGTTGTGTGTTGTGTCCGTGTGTGGTGTTGTCCCTTCACGGCATTGCCCGGCAAACTAAGGCGGGGATGAAACCCAAGCATCCCCTGGTCAAACACGCAGTAACACAGAGAGAGAGAGAGAGCGCAAGGTGGAAGACAAAGAGGCACACGGTAATCCACGGCGGGCAACGCCCTCCCAAGAGCTTGCTTGTGGAAGAAGCTGGACTCCCTCTTCCTGGTTACCGGCGGGATCGCTTGTGCAGTCGAGGTATGTCAAATGGTGCTTGCCTCAGAGAGTCCTTTCGTTGCCTCTCTCGCCGGCATGGCGTTGGACTACCTGGTGCTTTTTTTGGAAAGCTAAATCGGAATTCGAGTTGTTCCCCTCGCCAAAGGAAGAGAGGGCAGACACACACGGGCAAGACGGGCAGACTTCTCGACCCTCCCCCACGCCGGGCCTGTCGCAGCAATTTCTATGCAGGCACTTGGGCCTTGGACGGAATATGCATGCCTGTGGCAGGCGTGCGTGGTCTCGCCTTCCTTCTGTCTCTCTGTGGACATATCGAAGTATCATGTTTTTCGTCGTGTGTGCGGGCCCAAGTGTACGAAAAACGCACCTACAGCAACACACCTTTGAGAGAGCTAATAACAATCTTGCTTTGTTACCGAAATGACGGAACGCACAGACCGGGATACACCACGAGGGTAGGCGACTTCCCCTGCTTGTGCTGCATCACACACAAG
This sequence comes from Ectocarpus siliculosus, assembly GCA_000310025.1. Classification (NCBI taxonomy): domain Eukaryota; class Phaeophyceae; order Ectocarpales; family Ectocarpaceae; genus Ectocarpus; species Ectocarpus siliculosus. The sequence goes on along the minus strand of FN648938.1, from coordinate 351,406 downwards.
ACTCCGGCCTTGCATTTCGGCAGCGTGCTGGTAGCTCATTGCCTACGATTCCAGTCTTTCTTCACTGCCCTCGCCCGAAGGGTAAGCGAACGACTTGTTGTAACCATATCGAAATTATGCGGCGTCGCGTGGTCTGCTGCATTTTTCGACTCCGTTGTTGACGAAAGAGAGAGGGAGCAGAGACAAGGGCCGAATGAGGAAGAACGCCGTTGCAAACCGCCTTTTTCTGTACCCCTCCCTCCGCCACGCTCTCTCTCTCTTTCTCTCTCGCCGTCTGTTTGTGCTGCCTTGTGGTGCAGTCTAGGTCAGCGAAGGCCGAAAGGGGGCCGTGTGGCGACTGATCTGTATTACTTCACACCCAGCAAGGAGTGCAGCAAACAAACATCGATCACCGATCGTGGTACAGCAGTACAATTTGATTTTGGCGCCAGCAGCAGCGAAAGATCGATTGGCACTTGTTGTCAGAAGAACACGGACTCAGGAGCAAAGGGCAAGTGGCAGAGCAGCCACCACGCAATCGTGGGGCATCTCGAAACCCTCAGCTTGCTTACGCCGCAGAGGCATCAGGCTGGTTCGAGTTTTGGCTGTCCGGTCCACAGCAGTGGCCGGCGGAAGCCTTTTGTGGTTTTTAAAAAGTAGCCGGCAGCAGCCGCCGAAGCTTTTCCGATGGAGTTCAACGCGCTAGTCTGGGCGAAGGCTCACGATGGGCAATGGCACAGGGGCACCGTCATCTCGAGGGAGGAGACCGGCAGTCTTCGCCACATAAAGGTATGCAAGTGCGCGAGCCGTGTTGGGTGGGGGTGTGTTCGGATGATGGTCATGATGACCCTCCCGCACACAGGTTTTATGTACTACTGCTGTTAAGTACATACAGCCAGTACAGGTACATGGAGACTTAAGCCTTTTTTTTGCCTCTGCTGTTCCTGAAGAGCCCCGATGTGGGGCCACGCACAGACAGAACAGCGTCGCCCCCCTACCTGTGTGTGCTTGCCCTCACTATTTAGCACTATGTATCCCGAGAAACGTGCAGCAGTAGTTCTTGAGAGGTAGACTATCTAGATGCGTGTCACTAGGCAACAGCCGAATAGCCAGTGGTGGTGGTGGTGCTTATCCCACCCGATGACTCTGGTTCTGGCTGACTTTTTTTGTTCGCTCTATGATTCCGTTAGCCGGCCCCGGGTTAGTGCGCCGTATGCGTAAGCATATGCACATGCACAACGGATACCGAAGTAGGTATTGTACCCCAAAGGAGTTGTATGAGACTGCTGTGTTCACCGTTGATGATCCCAATACGCAACAGCTAGCAGGAGAGTTGGAATTTCGGATGGCAGTGGTGTTTGGCATGCATACTGCTGTACCTTCCGTCTAATTCCGTCTACAGCACTACTGCTGTACTCGTACAGTTCATTTTAGTCTCCAAAATCGACTGAAATCGACTGTCGTGGAGCAAGGCGTGTATCGGCAGCCTCCCCCCAACCCTCTCTTGATGACTATTCCAACAGCACCCACAAGCTCTGGCAGGCGGTGGTTGTGGAAGGTTGCAGCCTGTTGGGTGTTTTTCAACTGTGTTTTGTCGCAGGACTGCGAGCGAGCTATGGTGCGTGAGCAGCGTAGCGCACGAGCAAGGTACTGTAGTAACAGCGCCCGAAAATCGGACGGCGTGTGCTCGTTTGGCAACATTCCCATCCCTGTATACATGTACTCCTGTATTCTCTTTGTACACCAGATTACATACCCCGGCGATAGCATGTTGACTTGCAGTGAAATAAAGTTATCACCGCGGGTGTGTTCGTTGTGTGGGACGTGCATATGGTATCTTAAGTGGCCCTATACCTTGGCTGAGAGATGATTTTTATGTTCGGGCTCGTGTTAACCCGTAGTTCCACCGCCGGTTGTGGTATTGCGAGGTGTGTGTGATCTTGTTATAGCACGGTACGTTTGTTCGTCATTGCCTCACAACCTTGGCTGCTGCCATTAGCAATCGAAAAGCGGATTGTTTGCGAGTCAACGACATGTAGCGTCACAACGGCTGGAGCGAACGTAGTGGTGTGCTCCCCCCGCCACCCCCGCACGGTCGCCCTTAGCGGGGTGCAGCCCAGCCCTTAAATGCGCATCGCCGAATACCTCATTTCGTTTCGCGCTTAGTGCTGTGCTCACCTAGTTGGTAGCAACCCCAATTGCCTCATCCCGCCTTAGTAAGAGACGCCATGTTCGTGGCCGAAATGCGACGGCGCGCGTGATCATGAGTAACCCCCCCCCCCCCCCCCCGCCAAGCTCCCCTCTAGTGTCCCCCTATTTAGTTGCAATCGCATCGAAAATTATGTTGGTCGTGGTACACGCGTGTGCGCGGTGTCGGCTTTCTGCTGCTTTGAATTTATTAGTACGGATACTTTTTTGTAAGTTATTCGTGCGAAGTACTGCTCCCTAGGGTGCCGCCGTATCCGGGGCCATGATCACCCGACGCGAGCGTGGATTCCGTGTAGCCAGAGGCTAACAGCACGCTATCGCCGAGCACGTACGCATACAGCCGAGGGTCGTTCGTGTTGGTTCCATCGTCGTTCTTTTTATGGTTATTTTTGTGTACACGACGGTCTGGTCGTTGATGATGAGGAAGGGGGGTGGTGTCTACATTGGTCTCCCTCCCGACCTTCGATATCCGCGCCACATTCCCCAACCGATGGAAGCGTTGGAATTCAAGAGTACAGGGTTCCCGTTGTTCATGACGTCCATACCAACGCTAGATACGCGTCATATGCAGGAGTAAGAGCGACGATTGAAAAGGCTACCCGCAGGCGACGCAAGTCAAAACACCCTTCAACACAACCACACCCGATCGATCATAGCATTTTTTCCGGGTCACCGTTGTCCCGAAACGTAATATCTTCTCAGATCCAGCAACAATAGGGCAGGGCGACAGATACTGTACCCCACATTCCACACAACAAACACACCAGGTAGTACTTGTTTTAGAAGCCGAAATGTCGTCGTGACCACTTGTGGTGCTGTTACGTATCGCGTGATACGGCATTCCCTCGCCTGCGAACGCATCTGAGGGCTCTCCTTTTCTCGTGGGTGTTTCCTTGCGTGGGCGGCATGAGAATCATAAGAGCCACGATTTGATTAGGAACAAATCATTCTTTGAAACGAACCGTTCTAATGCTTTGTTTTTTCTTCAAGCCACGTGCATCTTCAACTCCCCCTCTTGTCTCTGGTGAACGTGTCGTACGTGCTCAATACTGCTGTATGTTTGAACACACGGGTGGCAACTTGGTGAACGTGGTTGTATGTTGTAACGCGTTTCAACAAATGGGTGGGTTATGCATGTGCTGCTTCTTTACAGGTTGTGCTCGACGACAAGGAGGAGAAGGTGTACACGCTGACGGCTGCCCAGGCGGACGAGGGAGAGGGAACGGAGCACCTGAAGCTGAGGAACGTCAAGGGCCAAGGCGGGGTGCGTGTTCTTTGTCTTTGTTGTTGTTGCTACTGTTGTCGCTGCTGCTGCTGCTACTGGTGCTGTTGGTGTTGATATCGTTGCCGCTGGTGCTTCCTTCGCTGTAGCTGGTGTTACGGTTGCTGCCGCTGGTGGTGGTGTTCGCATGGGACTGTGTCGCGTGTCTGCTTGCTTGGCGATGTGTGTCCGTCTCTGCGGTGCGTCCACCGCGTCGGACGTGACTTTTATTTCAATGAGTTTTCCATGTCCCGCCGCTAGTTCCTTCTCTCGACACATATCGTATCGAGTCTCGCCAAGCTAAACACCACCGCAATTCAAGCATCGTGTGCGATTTAATCGAACGTGGATGAGGCTGAGATGGTTTCCTTGGAGGCCAATCCCCGGCTCTCTGCTAGTTGAGCAGAGTCGAGCACGGGGCACTCCCTCGTGTTTCTGGTCTCCTTGTGGCTCACGTCTACTGCTGTTCCTATTTCTGTCTCTCTTTCTCTCCCTTTCTCTCCCTCTCTCTCCCTCTCCCTCTTCACCTGGCACTCTGGCGTCTGCCGTACGCACACCCAACCGGAAATTATTCCGCCGCTGCCTGTGCTTGCCTCGCGGTGAAAAAAATCCCAACGCAACGGCGCGCGTGCAAAAACTCCATCGCCGCGATGTGAACCGATTATCGGATGGACCGGCGAACGGACGGATGGGCGGGCCTGACAAACATCGTGCTTATACATCTTGGCGTCAATACGCCTGCCCGGCGTTACTATTGCTCGGTGGGCGTGGTTCGTGCTTCATGGTTGGGGGTGGGGGTCGGGGGGGGGTCTTTCTTGGGGATTGCTTGGGTTTTCGGAACACGCGCGCGGCGAGCAGGCGAGTATCGAAGAAGGGCCGGGGGTGGATGACCTTATCGTGCTGACACATCTGCACGAGCCGGCCATCCTCTACACGCTCCACCAGCGATACATCGAGGACGTGATTTACACCTACACGGGCCCCATCCTCCTGGCCATCAACCCCTTCTGGAGGGTACCGCTGTGAGTTTCTCTTGTTTTCTTCTTGGATTCCCATCGGTTTCTCGTTCTGTCTTACCGCTGTGTGTGGAATTGTGTTATACATCGCCTTTTTTTTCTTTTTTTCTTGTATTGAGATAGGGTCAGGGTTACAGATCGGGTTGGTTGATATACGCAACACCTCCTGCGATGATTGTGCGTGTGATGTACGTCAGGCTTTTTTGTGTGTGTGCGTAGTAGGGTTGGGGTTATAGTCCTGGTTGATTGTCCCAAATCTACCCAGATTCTCCCGGCGATGATTTTATGTGTGTTATTGTTTTGCGCCTCCCGATATGTTGGTGTATGCACCCACCTCTGGATTGGTTTTGGGTTCGGTTGCTTTCATCAGGCTGGCGGTGCACTGGCCTATCTCTTTAGACTCTGCACATGGCGCCCTAATTTGACGCCACCGGTCTGCTGGCTCAATGCGTGCCATTGGTCTACTCCTGGACCTGTCTTTTCGATCGCTTCGTGCATTCAGTCGCTACATTCAACTTTTTCTGACGCAACCGAGATGATAGTTTACAGCGTGGAATGAAGTTGCTGCGATCTGAACAACAGCAGGCAGTTCAAGTGTACTTGTATTATTTTTTGTGGCATGCTTCTCTTTATCTCCGGCCGTCGTTCCTACCGTAGTTTGCTCAATACTGAACACCCTCTGAACCTTTTTTCCAACCTCTTAATTCCCCAACAACGAGAAAGGGTGCCATTACCGAATCACACATTTTCCGACAAGCTCTCGATGAGACGGTTCCAACGCCGCTCTTTTCGATGCCGTCACTGCTACTACTGCTGTATAGTAGTGGTCGGGCTTTGAACAGTGGTCCGGGGGGTGTGGTATATTACGCAACGTAGGTAATTCCTTGGGATTGGCTTCGTTGTGCGGTCGATCTAGATGGTCGCGCCTCCCGCCTACCGGCTCATCCCGGTTGACGAGTCTGTTAGGGTCGGATTAACCGGATTGATGTGATTCGTCTGCTGCTCCTTGGAGCGGTGCTCGTGTGTTTTTTTTGCTGGAAATCAACCAATAAGCAGCATTCGGTCCTGGCGGGAATATGAACCGCTGGAACATTTTCTCATCCGCCGGGCCCCCTGACATTGGGGGCGGCGCGCACAGGAGACTTGGAAAATCGCTTCTGCGTCCGGATATCCGGAGTCAGAGCTCTGCAGTTGACGACGGCACCATTATGGCTGCTGTCTGTGTCTGTCTGTGTCTGCCTGTCTGTCTGTCCTGTGTGTTTCTGTATTGCCTACATTTTTGTCATTTTGTGTCGTTTATCTTTGGTATTTTCCGTCTTTCTCCTCCGCTTGTTCTTCAGGCAACTTTGAGTATTTTCGGGGTGTTTGTTGTGGTGCTTAGCTTGCTCTATTTGGATTTGAATTGTCCCCACAAACACAACACTGGCAGGTACACTTGTTCGTACACGAAGAAGCGTTTTTTTTTGTTTTTGTCATGGGGAAGACCCTTGTGCAAAGACTAGTTGTTATTCCTTATAACGCCACTAAACTTTTCCATCGCCGCCGCCATCGCCGCCGTGGCCCCCCTGTCCGCCCTTTTTTCGTACGCGCATTGAAAAGGTACACAAATGAGATTCTCGAACAGTACCGGCGGGAGGGCAAGGCCAAGGCCTTCGACCCGGACTACCTGTCCCGGCTCCCCCCCCACGTGTACGCCATCGCAGACGATGCCTACCGGCTGATGAACAACCCGACCTCGGAGAACCAGAAGAGAAATCAGTCCATCCTGGTAACTTTCGTTTGAGAGAGAGTAGTGGGAGGGCAATGGTAATGGGGGAGGAGGGGGAAGTGGAGAGAGAGACAGAGCGGGACAGGGGCAGGAAGGGGGGGGAGGGCACGGACGTATCTTTTTTTGTAGACTTGAATAAAAACGGTTATTTTCATCGCCTGAGATCGTGTTTGTTGTTGCGATGTTCGCTTTGTGGTGACCACAACAGGCAAGGATAGAAACTTTTTTTTTTCGGTTTTGTCGTCTTTATCGACCCACCAATTCGTGTTTTTTTTTTTTTCATTTGATGATGTTGTGGTCACTTTTTTGTTTGTTTTATTGTTTTGTCAAGGTGAGCGGGGAGTCCGGAGCGGGTAAGACCGAGACGACAAAGATCGTGATGAAGTACCTGGCCATCCTGGGAGGGCATGACTCGGAAGCGCTCCTGGCAGGGGACGACTCCGTCAAGTCGATCGAACAGCAGGTTAGTTAGCCTTGATCAACACTGTGTATCGCAACAGAAATCGCAACAGAAATCACATACCACGATACACACGCAAACACGCCCGATGACTAGCAAACACGTGGCGCTTTTGCTCCCGCTGCGTACGAGACGGTCGTCTTTTCGTTGGTCAGAGCGGCTACGGTGTCGCGCGCGCGGTCAATTCTGTTTATTCAAGAAACACTCGCAGGCATGCACTAACATTCGCCTTCTTTGGCCTGCCAGGTATTGCAAAGCAATCCCATCCTCGAGGCGTTCGGAAACGCCCGCACGGTGCGAAACGACAACTCGTCGCGGTTCGGCAAGTTCATCCAGATCGACTTCGATAAGGACGGCTTCCTCATCGGGGCAGGCATTAGGTCAGAACGCAGGCTGGAGGCGGGGGGGGGGGGGGGGGGGGGGGGCACAGGGAAAAAAAGGGGGAAAGGGGGGGGGGAATTTTTAAGGGGGTTGGGACCAACAAATTTTAGGGGCCCCCCCCTTTTGACTGGGGAAAAACCAGGGGGGGGAAAAAAAAAACCAATGGGAAAAAAGGGCCGGGGGGGGGGTTGGGGGGGACCCCCTTTTGGAAAATATAAGGTT
>FN648938.1:234623-322987 GCA_000310025.1 Ectocarpus siliculosus | reverse complement strand
ATGGGGGGGGGGGGGGGGAAGATTGTTCATTTAAGGGGCCTTTGGTTTTGAAAACCCCAATCTTTTGGGAATCCGGGGGCAAGGGGGGCCCCAAACCCCCCCCGGTTTTTTTGGGAAAAATTTTTGGGGGGGGGGGTTAGAAAATTTTTTTCCCCCTTTGGTTTTTCTTTTTTTCCCCCGGTTTTTTTTTTGGTTTTTTTTTTTGGGGAAAGGGGTTCCCCCCCCCCCCCCCCCCCCGAAAACCCTATAACTGTTATTACATGGTTCCCCCCCCCGGCCGAGAGGTTGGGAAACCCCTCACGTGAGCTTACGGTTCTTTCTTCGATGCCCCAGGGGACGATGTCCCGGAAGTGCTCAAGTTTCGGCCGTACGTTTAGCGAGAGGCCATGCATCGTGATCCAGCGCTTCACCCGGACCCCGACTGCCTACGGGGGGGGGGGGCAAGCAAAGAGAGAGGTGGGGTACAACAGAAAAACACTGCAGGTGAGCAGAACGACAAGACGGTACGGTTGGGCAGACTATCGTAACAAGGCGTTCGGGTTGGTTGATGGACCGAGCAACCTCCCCCCTTCCCCCCCCCCCAAAGCGACGAGACAGGAATCATTCGGAAATTACTCTGACGGCAAACGCATAGAATGTGCTTGCGCGTTGCACAAGGGGAGGGGCGTTGCCGTGCGTCGAGTGAACAGTTACGGTGCAACTGCTTGCGAAGAAATCACAAACAAAGCTGCGCAAGGTAGGAGGACTCCACGAGCAAAAGTATGCCCGTCCGAAATCAAAACGGCCTTTAAATTCCGACAGGTAAGGAAGTTATTGGCATGTCGCTCATCCTTCGTCTGACTAAACCTAAGAAATCCTTTGATAGCACTCTCCGTGCTTGATGCAAGAATAAAACATAGGCCGGCCAGCTCTATGAGAAAGCCCGTCTTGCCGTGCGTATCGCACATGGCTTCTAGCCCCCTTACACCGCTGGACCACGCCTTCTGGAAAGGAATCGGCGACATAAAAAGGATAAAACGTGTACGATAGCCGGCCAGTGAGTACTCTCTCCACCCCCGCCCCCTGCCTGAGGTCTAGTGTCGAAGAAATACTCACTAGAATTACGACCACAACCCCCTTCAAACACTCTCTCACCGCAACCTTGCGCCCCTCCACCCAAACCCCGGTCAAGCCCTCGATCCTCTCCCCTTTCAGACCCAGCTTGGCGAGGGTCCGTATGACCGTCTCCTCGAGGGCGCGGAGGTACCAGTGGATGTCCTTCCGGTACCGCCTCAGGTTCACGATGGGGTACATTACGATCTGTTTTTGCGTGCGTGCAAAGGCGTGAGCCAGGTGCGCGGAGTGTAGAGAAAAAAACCCGGCGGTGTCAGGCAGGGGAGAGGGGGTGTGCACTCATAGCGGTGCATGCCGTAGACCGTTGACCTCGCATCCCTCCAAAAGCCAGGATGGAGCACGCCGTGTTGTCACCGTACCAGGCTATGTAGCACATTACCAAGCGCGAAGCGCCTGGGAGGGGGGCAGTGTAGCGCCATGACAATAACTCACAACCGCACACATCAATCAACCAGAGAGAAAGACAAGCTTCCATGTCTTTCTCGCACCTGGCCCGGGCCGTGGTAGGTCACCTCCCCGCCCCGTTCGGTGCGCACCACCTCGCCGAATGGAGCTTCGTCAGGCTCGAACCTCAGGTTGTCCAAGGAACTGCCGGTACCGAGGGTGAACACGGCGTTGTGCTGCGTCAGGAGCACGCGGTCGAGCTCCGCATCGGGGGAGGAAAGGTCGTCCGGCCGCTCCGCCAGCCGCGCCAAGTTCTAAAGCAGCAGCAATCGAACACGGGGGGGCGGCCGCAGGCATTGGGCCAAGGTGGGCATGAGATTGTTGGAAATATGCGTGTGTGTGGAAGGGCGGGGGCTGTGTGCTCGTGTCTAGAGCTGCATGTTCGTATCCATCTTGCCGCCAAAAAAAGGGTAGCATGCACACGAAGCTCATGCACACGAAAGCACCTGCTTCTGCCACTCCCAGCCGTCGTTGTACGGCGTTGGGCCTGCTGCCAGCGTGTTGTGGACTACACACGCGTGTCTCGCCCGGTCTCCTTCCAGTTCTTCGAAGGGGTCGTCGAGCACCACCACATCTTCACCGCTGGCGAACGAAGAGTGGACTGCTGTCGTCGATGGCGGGATGACAACGTCTTTGGCCTGCCGCCACCGTCGTTGCCCTTGTTGCACACCGCCGATGCTGCACCTTGATTCCAAAGCCTCTTGCCCCCCGTCCTCCGTTGGACCGTTGACCTTCACGGACTGTGGCAATCGCCGCCGCCGCCGTCTTCTTTCCAACAGTGGAATCCTGCAGCGATAGGGCAAGGTTCGCCATGTCTCGCTAGCCCTCCTGCCATTGTCGCCGTTGTCGTCGTGGAAAGCCTGCTGCACTTGAGCGGCGGGGTGTTGACGCCGACGATTTCGCTTGCCAGCGTACTCGGTAGAGTGCCACCAAGCCGCCGCATGCGGTCTCACATTCGGTTCCCCATGACCTTGACCTACGCCGACGCATGGTACAAGGGCGAAAGCGCACCCTGGAGATGGGTATATCATGCCAGGAGAGGGCCACGAGCACGGGAAAGAGCGAAATGAGAGAGATGCGGCGTAACTGAACGAAGGAGTTGTATAGCCGCAGGAGGCGTTTATGCGGTGAAATATCCACCGTTTCAGAGTTCGGATTTTCGGTCAGTCGTGGGTCGTTCGGTCGGTCGTCGACAAGGGATATGCTGACTGTCCTATTTTTCCCCTCACTACTGCCGTCACTAAATACAATACCCCCGCGTGTGTGCCCGTTGGCCACTTATGGGAGAAGGCGGGACAACCACCCAAAGCCATATATCTCTACGTGGCCGAATATCGGATTATCAGTCATCACGAGATCTTCCATCTGGGCACGCCAGCACGGCATGCCCAACCATGCCCAGGTGCGGCCCACACGTATATATGTAGATTGCGTTGCGTTTGTTCGTGTGGCTAGTAACGTGGTCGAGGAGAACGTGCGAAATATCACTGGCTGTGTCTGAACTTAGGTTTTCATGGCCGACAGGCAGGAATTACACATGTACGCATGATGATACATGCACACAGCCGTGTGTGTACTCGACCATGGTGGTGGTCGCTTCCGCACTTACACAATCATATGCAAGGTACCAACTCCAAGCCAGCGCTGTAGATCATTGTCCAGGGATATGTGGCTCAGAAGATATAGTTACATTTATTCTGCAGCTGCATGGTATGATCCTCTGGAGGTAACTTTCCGTCAATTCTGAATCGCACCTGCCGAACGAATACAATCAATGCAAAGCTGCAAGTACGGCTACTGATCATGTCACTGAAAGACCGGACGGGATGTATTCACAACATCGATAATAGCCGGTCAGAAGCATTCTGATGAACAACCCGGTGTTCGAATAGGGCCAACACCGTCCATGACAAGCGCGAGACGCACAGGCCGGCGCCCGTGGTGCTACCAACGAGGACCAGGACCAAGGTTAACGATCGAATGCGCCTCATTCGACAAGGAGACAACCGGGAACTGGCTGTTTTCGAGGCTGCAGTGAAGAAGGTGTGTGTCGTTCGTGGATCATCTTAAGAGACGTGTCTACACCTAAGGGCTGTACTGCATGTCCTCTGCCGTACGGATACCATCGTGCCTGCTTGTTTCTGTACAGTGTAGATACATTGCCTTGGTATTGTCACCGGCTCTTTCCTCCTGCTTTAATGGAGAATGGACCAAAACCAGAGACGTGTGACCGCATGTTGGCAATTTTAAGCTATGGAAAAAGGGAGGAGCGTAAGGAAACTACCCTAGATGGCAGTGATTGCAGGATCGACCAAAGAGCATTCGTGTACGCACATGCATTCAACTACCCAGCAACTGGCGTATCTAGACTAACGTCTATGCCTCCCTCCACCGAAAACAACAAACATTTTTGACATGGCGAGGCCGCTGAGACACATACACCACGTTACCACCGGAAGGTGTCGGCGGCGCACTAATAGTGGCTAGTGTGGGTACTTTGCCCCCATTACGGGTGTGCCATGTCGCACCCAAAACTCATTTGCCCAATCATTTTCTGACATACACGCAGGGTAAGGGGGTACGGCCGTGGAGGCTTTCTACCGAACACCCAAACCTGTTCCGCGCAGCGAGCCTAATGCGCGAGGAGGAAAACAGGCAGAAAGAGAAGATCATGTACGCCGCTGGTATGAACATGGACAACCAGGCCCCAATCGCCGATACGGGAGCTACCACCACTAGTAGGGATATCAGCGCCAACACCAACAAAGAGGTCGGCGTAGCTGCTACAACGGCTGCCACCGAAGGCGGGCAGACGCGTGAAAATGCAGGCCCAATATCCCCAGCCGATGGGAGAGAAGGACCTACGGCAAAGGTCGGTACGTCTTCCCAGCACGGTGGCGATGGTTCGGGTGGCGATCGACTTGCTAATGACGCGCCTGGGGAGGAGGCAGAAGCCGATCCTGATAAAGACGGCCGTGTCCAGTCTCCCTCAGGGGTGCTCGACCCCGAAACGATGGGTGGAAGCGTTCCCGGCCAAGTCTATGGGAGCCGTAGTGGTCAAGGGGCGGGGAGAGACGGGAGCAGTGGTTGGTCGCAGGGGAATCTTCATGGCTTGGACATCGAAAACGGCGTCCGCAAGAGGGTATTAAATCTGGTATGTAAGCCTTCGGTATACCCCTAGTCAAAACGTAGTCGTACCAACTTGTATTCCTAAGAGCTCGCTGGTCCCATAATCGCCTGTTTGACAAGCGATTGCTTTGCAACGAACTACTGTGGCGAGGCGACTCACGCGCCGGATAAGTGAAATAAGGTGCCTGTACCCGTGTATCACCACACAAGTGAGAGAGATCTCGCTCGGTTCAAGATGCGCCAAAACATTTACCGTGGTGGACAAACCAGGCGTACAACCTCGACCCCACTGAACGGTTCATGGAGAGCTATGTACGTAGGCGCACATCTGTGATAGTTTCCGGCACACGTGTTAGACAAAGCACCAGAAATAGTCTTCTGAGTGTACGCAAACGGACGGTTGCTAGCCTGTACTCTTGTTGAACAGGTTGGGGCTAGAGAGCTAGATCGAATCCAATCGACATTCCGCGCGTCTGGTGGGCGGCTTGAAAGGCAAGCCTTCATTGAGGCACTACTGTGGGCCGCATGTGAAGACGATGGTGATGTTGGTGAGGAAGGGAGGGGCACTCTCGTAGTCACCGCCACCGTCGGTCCCACATAAGAGAGACACCGACGACGATGGCCGTGAGGGCGCGAACGCCTTCTCGCATGTCTCGTTGCTTGCTAGACAATTCCCTCAATATTACTATTATGTAAAAATCGCCACTAAACGTCTTTACCAGTTCAGTCGTGCTTCCCTGATAGTGCTGATAAACGGCCGTGTCAGACAGCCGTCTGACTGCAATAGGTTGGATCTCACCTTCTTTGGCGCGCTCTCTTCTTCCAGTTAGCTCCACCTAACGTTGAAGCGGCCACTCGTGTCCGGAGGGTTTCTGTCTAGTAGCAGTTGCAAACGAATCCAAGATCGGTCCCCACCCACGTCTGCGCATCTGAACACGTGTGTTCAAGTCAACATGGTATTCACCGAAGCCTCCCTATGTGATGGTGTCGATTGAAGTAGGTGATGTTCGAGTGTTTCGACAGAAACTTGTCGAGACTGCTGCCTTTCTGAACAAGAAACGCCGCTGCTTCTCTCCATCTCAGCAGAAGGAACAGATGAGGACCGCTGTTGTGATATTGGTGACGAACAGGCTCCAGTTGCACCAGCGGCACCATTGGTGTCAGTAGCACCAGCTGAGTGGTGCGACGACCGCTGTGTTGGTGGTGAAAAACCGTCAGCCATAACAACAACTCCAGGAGCAGCAGCAGCAGCAGAATTGGAAGCAGCTGAAGCAGCAGCTAGCACATCACCAGGTGCTGGAGCCGGTGCCTGTATCGCAGACGCCAATAAAAGCGGTCATGTCGCTGTGCCTCCGGCTCATCGTAACACTCCCAGGGGGTTCCGTGCCCGTTGGTCCAACGAGGCGGTGCCCCACCCTGAACGCACGCAGTCAAAACTAGCGGCTTCCGCTCCGGACCAGATGGTAAGACAGGTTCTGGATGGGTCAATAGTGTTCAGAGGCGGAATTACCCTTTTCGTCCGGGGCCCTCGTGGGGGGAACGGGCCTGGCGCAAAATAAACAAACGTTTCCTCGGCGCCGAGTCATCCATTCCCGACCTAACGCGCACAATACGATACGAGTGGACTTGCTAGAGGTAGTCAGCCTCCGGCACGAAGGGCAAGCACTTGAAGGCATCCGCCCCATCAGAACGACTTCCCCACTGTTTCACCATACCACTAACAGTAGACCCAGTGACGCCGTTTCGTCAGAACCCTCTGTCATTCAGCACATCGTCAACCTGGTGCCCCTCCCACAAACACCGCACAACAGGTAGATTTGCACGATTTATGGAGGACGCTGACTTACTTTTCTCCATTTTCCGTATTCCGCACTCACACGAAGCAGGTGATCTTGTATGGGCGTCTTTTTGAACTAATTAGCCTTCAGCACGGGGACTGGACCACCTGGGACGAGCTCAGCAACTTCTTGCTCTTCGACGAGTGAGGAGAGTTATTTTCGTTTGATGTCCAGCTTCTCTTCGCAATCCTTGTATTTTTTCTGACTTCTTCTTCACGTACACATCCGTGCGTGTGCGTGTGGGTGTGTGTCGTAAAAGGGAAACATCGTCTGGCAGACCAGAATATGGAAAATAAACTCTGTCAATCGTCTAAGGTAAGAACCGCTGCCAACATCAGCTTTGGAACGGATAATGTTTGGGGCGGCAACCCCTTCCCCTCCCGCCCAAAATGGCGTTTCTCAAATGAATGGTAGGTGATGTGGTTTCCCGGTGGGTGAAGATCCATTGAGTGTTCCGTGTCCCGGTTTTGAAGGCCTATGAAGGGTTTGTGGCTGCACGTACACCAAGCCCGTGCATGCGTGATCACGGGAACCCCCCAGCCCTGTGATACCAACTTGTTTGCGTGGTGTGTGCGTCGAATTCCAGTGATAGCGGCCGCACCGGAGGACACGGAGGCCCTCGCCAGTACTTGCCGGCCGGGTCCGTCCACATTCCCAAGGTGTGAGCAGCAGAGGGCAGGGGGGTGCGTTGGAAGGGCTTCGTTGGCATGGTTGTGAATACACACCCGACAGACGGCTTGTCGCGGACCCTGACTCTGACCGCTACCGAGAACCTGTGCTGTGGGGCTCCGCCGAATGAAACATTCCTCGGTGGTGGCGTGTTCTACGTTTACACGTGTGCACGACACCGCCTTGCCTGAGCCGAAACACAACCCCGAATCTTGACCAGTCCTATCCGTGCTGAGCCTGGGGCGTGTTTGCCACGATGTTTTTTCTCTCCCGGTTTCTCAAAATTCAACGGGACACCTAGATGAGAGCCACTCGAGCGCGGTTTTCATGCTTGCAATGCACAGGTTTTAGACCGCCAACCACAACTCGAACCGGAAGTATCACTTGTCTCCTTGCTCCGTGAATGTACGATTTACGGAGGACGATGTGTTAGTAGGTAGTTCCCTCCCCCTGGAATAGATGCGTTGGCAACAACAGATTTGGAACGAAGTTGGTATACGACAATCGTTAGCCCCCTCCCGCCTCCCTTCCGGGGGACCTTCGTTATTAGCAACCGAGGTGAGTGGCTAACCCCCCGTCTTGTCACGTGTTTTCGTTCCGTTGAAGATCTTGGGCTTGGAGAGCGCCATTGTATTCAATGTGTCGAGAGCGGGTCAAGAGCTGGATGTGGCGGCGCTCTTGGTTCGCCACAGCTCTTCTTTCATCGTCGCCAGCCTCGATGGTATGATTCGGGTGTGCGATGTATGTGCTATCAAGACGCTGCGTGTCTGCGTGCCTCCTTCTGCCGCTGCTGCTGCTGCTGCTTCTACAAAATGGTCACGTAGAGGACCACGCAAATTTTGTCGATTTTTTTTTGCTGCGAACACTTGTTTCGAACTGTCGGTACAGTAGTGCTTTAGCTGAACTGTTCTAAAACGTCCGCCTTTGGAAGAAACGATCAATTTCTGCGTCGTCCCACGACAAGTTGTTCCACCCTCCAAGTTTACAGCATATTTTGTATGGCCTCAGCGATGTTGTTTCTGCTCGTCAATGCTCCGCCGGTCGCCCGAGTTCGTGTTCACCGGGTACAGGCCGTCGAGAATATCGTCCAAATGGACGTGTGAATATCATCAATACACGATCTTCTAACTTAACGCACACGAACATTGTTGGTAGTCTAGATACCCATATACATTCAACCTCAGCGAAGTCTTTGATGTTCTCTTTCCCAGGCCGTACTTCCCCCCCGGAGCGTGGGAATGGGGCGTGCGGGGCTTACGGTGCTACATACGGAACAACGACATTCTTACCGACGTTCCCCTCCCTTGGGCCTCATTGCCACTCACTTTTGTTCCTAGGTCTTTCTTCCTCGTCCCCCAGTCCCCCGCCCGTGCGAGTAAAGGGGCACTCGGGGCAGGTGCTGGCCATGGCGTTCGTGGCGGCGCCCTTCAACGTGCTTGTCACTTCGGGCGAGAAGGATCGAATGCTCAGGTACATAGGTTCAACCGGGTCGTTGGTCAATGCCACGGGCTGTGTGAGTCAAATCCCGCCGGAAACAAGCTGATGAGGACCACACAAGGAGCATTCGAGATGTAATGGGCTGGTCATCAGAGACTCAGATATCTAGCGGTTAAATGGAGCATTCGAGATGTAATGGGCTGGTCATCAGAGACTCAGATATCTAATGGTTAAACGAGCTCACAGACGACATCAAACACGGGACGAAGGGAGCTTCAGTCTTGCTGATGATGATGCTTGCGTTTCGTTTTTGCCGTACACCTCGTTCGTGTCAACAAGAGTGAGTCTAACCCTAAGTTCCATGAAAATGCCACAATAGCGCCTCGATATTTGCGCATGTTTTATACCACTTATTGTAGCACGTGCAAAGAACCGAGAGGGGCTACGACAACGTGCAAAGCATCGAAAGGGGCTATGACAACAAGCACATCGCCATCGGTATTGAATTCATTGGAACGATAACCCCCGCTGACCTATCTTCCTGTCTGTGCTCTTTCCTGTGTTCTCCTGTGTTTTCCTGCCCTGCATGGCCTTGCCGGTCTGATGGCGAATAAATCAAACAAACAACAACCAAACAACCAGGTGCTGGGATATGATTCTGAAGCCCAAGCTCGATGCCGTCGTCGGGCCCGCCGGGAAGAGGCAGGCGAAGGCCTGCGAGCCTCAGGTCATGCTGAAGTGGCTGCGCTCTCTCCGGTCAGGTGCCCCCGTCTAGCTGTGCCCTGTCCATGACGTCTGACCGTGATGAACTGTAACGTAGATGAGGTTGCCGTGTCTGTCAAACCCTCGTGTATGTGAGTTAGCGAATGTGAGTTAGCGAATATGAGCGACGTCATCGTCGGTGGATGCTGTCGTAATCGACCACTTGAGAAACGCCGCGCGGTTTCCGGGTTCAAAAGTCGACTTGTTGAGGAATAGGGGTGAGGGGTATGAAGCAAGGAACGATGGAAACGAGAACCGACGAAACAACCACCTGAAATCAACGTCCTTACACCTTAAGAGATCCGGAAGATAATCGCCGCAAAGTTTTCAAACGGCCAGTTTCCGATGTCGTGGACGCTATAAAAGCACGCCTTTCGACAGAAATCCGCCAGAACCAACTGAGCGTGGTTGAGGCCTGGACAATGCTGATGAGAATGCAATCCCACCGCCACCAACGCAACCAGATCAACCGCTCTAGGGAATAAAAGTAGGATTGGGACTTCTCCCCGAACTCCTCCTCCCGGGAGACGGAACGACATCGATCTTTCGACCGTCGAAGAGAGAACCTCTCGAAGAGTTCGACAGCTCGGTGCCCAGTCCGCCAGGAAAAAAATCGAACCGTTTCAGACAGCAATCACCACCGTGCATAAATGTGACCCACTCCTCTTTCGGTTGAACTCTGGTGTCCTCGGCAGGTGGTGTTGACCCTCCGCGCAGCAGTGGCGGTGGCGGCGGTAGTGGCGGTGACAGCAAAGGGAATGGTGCCGCGGATGTTTCCGCCATCCTCGTGTCTGGTGGCGCCGGGGGCACGGTGAACATTTGGCAGGTAGGGGTGGGCGGGAAGGTCAGGCTATTCAGTCTGGATTTAGGCAACAGGCTACCATCTACTTCACTCTGGGGCAGTCAATTTGCCCAGCAAAAACTTAATGCTTGTTTGTTTTGGTTCGAATTACTGGAAATTATTCCTGTTCTGGCCTCACGCAGGAATCAAGCACGTGTATAGCTAATACCGTGGCAACGTATAAGCACTAAAGAGTGCCCACAAATATCGACCCGTTCTCGCTTCGGGTCAGGAGGGTCGAGTATTTGAACAGAACAATTGGTGCTTGTGCTTTTTTTAACCCGTTCGGTGATTTGGGTGGGAACTGTATGTTCTGTGTGTCTCGTGGGGTTGGTCCAAAAGGACGGGTAGAGGGTGGTACGCGCGTATTAACGCAGTTAGGTGCGGGCGAGCCTGACTGCCGGGAGAGCGACGAATATGAGCAATCTCCGGAGGTATCCAACACAAGGCCGCATAGCGTGCAACGAACGAATACACCCTCCGGCCCAAAAACTCAACGCCTTCCCAAAAATAGCTCACGGCGAAGCACTTGGAAATCCTCAACACTCTCCCGGGGCATACCGGAGCTGTCACCTCGGCGTGCGTCCTGCCGCACCCGGAGGTTTTCGTGACTGGCTCGCTGGATGCCGACATCCGCGTGTGGGCAACGAAGACCTACAAGGTATAAGACCAGCACCTGCTGGCCATGTAGCATGGAGCATTTGTCGTCGTCGTCGTTGTTGTTGATGTTGCTGTTAGGCGGTCAGCCATGTATTGTGAACAGAACCTACAAGGCTGTCAGAAAATGGGCGAAGGGCTACAGATGCATTCCTGTGGGAACCTCGACGTCTAGCGCCCGAAATAGTTCAACGTTTCAAGGTGACAGCGTTTCTAGCAGAAACAGCGTACGTACGCACGTACATGCCTTGTACCCGTACATTTTGTTTTTTGGCCAAATATGTATGCTTCACCGCTTGGTGCCCCCCTCCCTTTTGCCGCACCTCCTCCTTGCCGCCTGACCCAAAAAACAGTTCAAGCGCGTCATGAAGGGTCACAGCCGAGGCGTTGTCACCATCGACTATAGCCCCACTCAGCGGGTCATAGTCAGCGCGGGATTCGACCACGACATCCTCGTCTGGAGCCCTGTTGCAGGACAGGTGTGTAAGTGAACTTCCGTGAGTGAGTGGGCTGAAGAACGACGCGTTGTATTTCTCAGGGAAGAACTTCTCTGTCGTTGCGCACGCCCTGGACTCGCTCATGCCACGCTCAAGACGCCCCAAGCATGAGCATACCGCAATCCGTTGGTTGGGCATCTGCTTGTTTCCTTGTTAAACACCATGCCATGCATATTGGTGAATGTCTCCCAGGTCATATGTCGGCTGTCGGGCCACGGGTGCTCCCTTGTTGCGGCCAGGGTCAGCGCCGTTTCGTCGGACGTCATCTCAGTCTCCATGGACGGCATAATTAAGGTCGGCGACCACACGAAAACATAAAAATGCGCATTTGATTGCGCATTTGATCCCCAAGAAACCGCTTGTGGGGTAACTTGGTTGGGTAGAATACGTGCATACTCACGTCCTTGTTCCGATTCAAGCACGTATATTTTTAAAGGTCCATTTTCTTCTGTTCCTCATTTTCGGGGTTCCTCAACTGACTTGTCGTGTTGCAACTTGCACGTGTCACCAACGTCTGTTGTTGTCTATTTAAATATGTCATGTTCCGCACTTACTTTTGTTGTCTCAGAAATAGTATTTCGAATACTACCATAGTCGAAACATAGATTTGCCGTCGAGGTTATGAGTAGAGGAAGGTGGTCACGGAATTCTTCTGGCTGACTCCTTTTGCATGGTTGTCCATATTTTCCCGCGGTTCGTTTGTCAATATCTTTCCCGCCCTCGCGCACTCTGGCTCCCCCTCTCGGGGGTCCGTATTACCACACATTCTCGTTGCCCTTTGTCTTCCTCTGCCGTCCTTTACTGTTTGCAGGTGTGGGACTCGGCCAACTTCAAGTGCGTTCAGACGATTCACTCCCACCGTCAGCAGGTATTTGCCCGTGTGTGTGAGAGAGGAAGCAAGGCAGAGAGACAGAGAGGCAGAGGATGTCGTCACAACAATGTACTGTCTAGAGAGCTCCCATTAGTAATATTCTACGGTCGCATCACTATAAGCACGTCCCAGACAGTCCGCGTGCGGCACTAGTGCCACAGCCCTCCCTGAGCAAACAGACTCCACGTAAGCTTCATCGGTATCAACTTGTTTCCGCCAAGATACATTGATCATGATCGGCGGATATATTGCCGATTCGAAGAGAAAAAGGCGGTGCAAAGAAATCATGAACAATTGTTACCGATCGAACCTGGTGTATCGTTTGCCTACCCTTACTTTAGGAGAAGAGACCGGGGGCTCCGTCGTCGTCCGCCGGTAGAGGTGGTAAGGGCGCGGGGCACGGAGGCGGCGGCGGGAAGATGCAATGGGGAAAAGCCAGCCAGGTATCCTAATTATCATGGAAACGACCAGATACGTTTTGTTCATCCAAACGCGAGCGATGTTCACACAATAAATAAATCGTGCCAACCAGGGTACAACGAGGTATTCATGCGTGGTATGTACAATGCCCGTTGTGTCTTGACATTGTGAAGCGTGTAGATTACGACGATTGAATGTCAGCAAAGACTCTTCACGTACATCTTTTGGATGAACCTCCTTTGCACAAACACCATCGGAACAGGGGGAGGGAGCAGCAAGCCGCTGTTGGCCTCATGACTGTCACCTTGCGTTGGAAACCTGTCGTATGAAAAACCGACTTGCATTTGCATACTCCTAGGCACACACAACCTTCATACCGACACACGGTGACACGCTTTTCCGACTCTAGTCATAAATCCCTTTCCCTCCCTCCCCTCCCGAAACTAATCAAATTGGTGGCAGGACGGTGGGGAGGCGAAAACGAAAAGCAAGGCCTCGCTCGCACCCGGCGGTTGTGGCGTTGTAGACCTTTTCCTGTTCGAGGGTGAGACCAGCCGTCTTCTCGTGTGTCGCGGCACCGAGCTGGACTTTCACGACAACGGTCGGGCGGGAGAAAAGGACGTCACCGACAGCAACCAGGTGACCGAGCTGACTGCCATCACGCCTAGATCTTTCCTGCATTTCCTTCGAGTCTGTGCACGTTTGTTCCTGCAAGAATTGATTTGTGTGAAAAGGTCACCGAAGGACAGATTGATCTCGTTGTCACCGCTTCAAAGTGGCTACCTAGTCGACATCACGTAGTATACGTTTCCTCCCCTCGAGAATCGAAGTAAGACAAGCGTGTGTCGTTCCACGTCGTGCTGGCCTGTCTGTCTCGCGCTTCGTTTGTCTTGAGCACAGACGATAGACGTCATGTACCACTCGGAGACGGGAACTTTCGCTTCCGTGGCGTCCACAGGGATCAAGCTTTGGGACGCTAGAACAGGTGGGGTTGGGTTGCTAGGTTGAGTGTGTGTGTGTGTGTGTGTAGAACCCGCAACGACCTTCTAGCATTTACACCGGAAATTCAAAACAACAGTCACGACCTGGCCTGAAGCTAAGCCCCGACACGCGTGGAACCCACCCACGATAGGCTTTCTACTTTCGACAACATCACCTCGCTCTCGAACAACATAACGTCCCGGTAGATCAAAAACAGAGAGGTGTTGCTCAGAGAGCGCATGCGGCCTTCCTCCTCAGCAAAACTAATAGAATGTCAAAACACATACCTACCACCACAGGCATGGATCACCACGTGGCACAGCCAGATTGTTGTTCTTTCTTGTTTAAGGCACAGTTGAAAAACCCCACCCTCACGACGGACGTTTCACGACAACAGGAAGGTTAACGAGAGTCTATGGCGTTCCTCCTCGGCCGGCCACGTTTTCCTCCGGCGGTCGATGGGCCAAACGAAGGCGGGCAGGGCTAGGAGCGGCGGGGGGCGTAGGTTTCTCCCGCGTCGTCGATGTTAATGGCGACTGCGGCGACGCTGAAGGTACCGGCCGTTTTCGCGGGGTGGAGGCAGGCGAAGCTGAGGAGATCACGAGGTTGGTTTGAGTCGAGATTTTGTTTGATTCGAGGTTTGTTTGACGGAGGACACGCGACTAGCAGGGGCGAGGGAAGGGGAACGAATCATACGGCTCTCTGCTCAAAAGTGTGGTGGGAATTGTGTCGATGGTCTTCGCTTGGTATGACGTGCACAAGCATACAACTCCCTGCCTCGAGTTGAATAATTTATTTTTCGTATCTACCCCCGGAGGTACCGGCGGTTGCTCCACTTCGCCCGCCAAGCCAAAAAGTGGCTAGCGGATGGCGTAGTTCTTATGCATGGGCAATGTGATGTAGAAATGGCTTCGCCACTGATCGCACATAACTGTGGATCACTCCAACAAACGTGAACTGCTGTAGTTACCATGCTCCTTCCACCCCACGACTGTACCCTGCGAATGCCGGTGGTGTACGGCGGTATGCCTACCCACCAGCGCGTGCATTGACTCTCGCGGGCACCAGATTGTCATGGGTTTCAACACGGGACGCGTGGCGTGTGCACGGTACCTCACGGGACGGCTCGTGGGACAGCTGGACTTCCATCCCGGGGAGGTGACCGATGTGGCGGGTGTGTGGAACGATGCATGCGGGTGAGAAGCGCGAAACAGACGCCCTTCGTCGGGCAGCGTGCAGCTATCATAGCTGCTCTGTGACGGAAACCCATCGAGCTCAAGTCCTTTCCATCCTGGCCCTCTACGCTTGCGTCGTTTTACTACGACATCAGCCCCTCCATCTTTAGTTTTGCGATGTATATTTTGTTGGTGGTGTTATTGTTTTTGTCGTCGTCGTTGTCGTTGTCGTCGTTGTTACCTTCAGTCTTCGTTTCTGTTGTTGCGATTCATAGTCCTTGTCCCTTCACAATTAACCCGTCTAATCTCGGCAGGCACGGCGTTGCTGACTAAGAAATCAAGTGAGAAGAAATGTCCATGCACACATCATACCGATGTGTACTGGTTTATTTTTGGTTTTAAATTCTCTTTCAAAACCACAAGACAACGTACTAAAGAACCCAACCTATTTCCTGCCTTGCGTTTCGTCACTTTTTCGAAAAGGGCCCTGGTCTTGTCCGCCTCGGATGCGACTGCGTCACTCCAAAAATTGGCGGTTGATGTTGCGGAACCGAGACGAACGGCAAGTGCACGTTCACAGGCACGGTTTTTTTTTTGTTAGTGCTCATGCGATGTGAACGTCTTTCATGCCCAGACTTGACGTTTGAGAAGGAATTTACCTGATATATTCGTGCGCTCTGAAGGGGGGGTGCGCTCGAAAATCTTTTTTTTTTGAATGGGGTGGATGCTCTTCCCCAAACACGCGCCGCTGCTTTCTCGTACCAGATCATGGTTCTGGACCCTGCGTTGGAGGCCATCCGCATGGAGAGATCCAACCAGGTACAGTGGGGGGGGGCTCAGTAGTGCCGGTACGGACCAGACCAGTATACCGGCACTATTCGAAGAACTTAATGATTTAGTGATTAGTCTGTGCCCGCCCAGAACACCGGCACAACACCGGGCGTCGGCACTATTCAACCGGCACTCCTGAGGACCCTTGTCTGCACGTCGTACTTGTAGGTGATATTTGTCAATGATGATGTAAAGCTGTGTGTTTCTCCATTTGTTGAGCGTTGCTTCTTCACTGATGGGGTGTTGTAGTTGGTTGCGATCACTTCGTCCGTGGGTGTCTCGACATCGGACCAAGGTTTACATGGGGCAGGCATCGGAAAAACAAAATTTCTAGCGTTGGAAGAACACCATATAAAAACAGGTTCAGACGACAGCAGTGGTTATTATTAGTTTTTGACGCCACCCTATTCTCCGGGACTCATGTTGCCGAGCAATCGAGAGCGGGAAAACGAAAGGCAGGGAAGTCCTGCTCCTGCGCGAAAAAGCTTATGCCGGCACGACCAATTGGACTGAGAAGAACGAGCGCCGGACGCCAAGACGAACCAACAATCTCGAAATGTCCAAAAGCTCGCAGGAAGAAATAATTGTCCCTGAAACCTACAGTAGCAAGATGTCCTTTGAGAGTAGTCCGTGCTAGCAGACCTTCTCGTTGAGGCTGTCGTTTGCCCCGTTCTGGGATGCAAGCAAGTATTGAGGCTTCGGTTTCCGGTTTGCCGTTTCGTCGGAGGTGTAACTGGCAAAGGATGTTCGACCTGATTGTTTTCGTGTAGCCTCCTGGCAGCCGGGTCGAAGTCACTTCTGTATAAAAAACAGAAAAAAACTGTCCTTCAGAGAGACCTTTGTGTTTCCTTAGCAATGCTTCGTGAAGCGAGGAACAGATCAACTGACCGAACGACCGCGGGCCGTGCTAGGGCCATCTACGCAAGTATGGCCTAAACCATGGATTCTCTTCTCGACAGCGGGTGCGTGCCCAAGCCACGAAGTACCACAGATAGCCTAAGACGTTGTTCTACGTACGTACCCGTTTGAAACGTTTCATGATTTTCCTTAGATCGTCGAAGGCACGGTGGTGAACGTTGCAAGCGCCGTGAAGCAGCTGATGGTCGGTGCAAAAATCCTGCGCGCGAAGAAGACCTTTCTGACGACGCTTGAGTCTTTCCGAGGTAACTCTTTTGTGAAAGGTCGAGATAGAACTACTACAATCGAATGGGACAACCTCGAGACAGGGAGGTTGGTACAGGTATCTCCCTACGTTGTTGGTGAATCTCAAGAGTCCTTAGGGGTGGTTTACGGCAATGCCGGTCATGGGAGACGGCCGAAACTACTGTGGCGCCGGTGCTTGAACCGAGCAGTACGCCTTGTTTCGTATGTTCAAAAACCTCGACACGATAAACTCAGGGCGAAGAAAAACAAGCGTTGGTTGAGCAGGGTTGGTTCGGCGTCGGGGTGACGGCGTAAAGTTGCTCTTGTACAGGGACGGGGCGAGGCTGGCAGCGGAAATTTCGGCCTGAAACTACGGTACCACAAGCGCAGTAGCTGTCCCCGCTGTCGGTCAACCGGTAGCAACATTCACGGCCGCAGCTTATCAGCAGTAGTAGCAAAAGTACCACAATGGCACTAGCATAGCACGGTAGTACAAGAGACACTGGCCTGCACCATGATCAGGACATGTCGGTTATGATGACCTTGCGGTTGCATGTTTGCGCTCGTGCAGGGCGTAACTGGAGAAGCGACTCGAACCGCGGCGGTACGGCTGGAGAAGCTACAGCATGGAGCGGGGCACCGACAATCACAACAGTCACGGACACCAACAGCAGCACTAGTACGCTGCTTACTCGAGAGGGGGGAGGGACAGGCATGCCGTCGGGGGTTTCCTCAAACATGGGAGGACAACCACCGGGAGGAGGAGGACAAGGAGAAGGCGGTAGAGCAACACTGCGCGGGAAGAGCGACAGCAATATGTTCATCGACAACGACAATAGCACCAGCGCTTCTGGAAATGATAGAACAAGCGAACGTCAGATCGTTGCAAGGTCTGGCAAGGGCAACCACGGCAACAACGCCAAAAGCGTCCGAATCGCCGGCGTCGGTGGAGTTATCGCGGAAGGCGCCGACTTCACCGACGAAGACAGGGAAGTGGCACAACAAGCGGGCGGCGGCAAGGTCGAAGAGCTGAGGTCGCCTCGAGCAGTAGCAGAAGCACCTACTGGTGCTGCTGCCACCGTCGGGGTGAGTTGACCCCTTGGTGGAAGTCGTTCTCGTCCTTGTCTGATTTCCATCCGGGCTAGATTCAAGATTTTACCGCCGACGGTGCAATACGACAGTTTTAGCTGGGGTGACATGACATGTCACCAAAACAACTACGGTAGGGCTGGGATTTTGGGTTCCCTGGTTTGTCCGGAAACGTGGATGGTCTCGGGGTTGGTGCTGCGTATTTATCAAGATTGGTTCGTTTGTCTGATCTGCTTGTTTTATCGTGCCGCCCTTCGGGAGAAACTACAGTATGCATCGCCTGGCTGGACGAAACATGTTTTTTGCAGGGGATGACGCCAACACCACCTGTGGGGCAGAAACCGCGACCGTCGTCCTCGTCCTTGTTCAATAAGAAGTTCGCCAAGCGCTTCTTGCGCAGCGGCGGCGGCGGGGGCGGCAGCAGCAGCAGCAGGAGTGACAGGCTGCGACAACGCGACGGAGAAGATCAGGAGAGTCCCCTCCGCCGTCGCCGCCGGCACGTTCAAGGCGGCACCGGCGGGGAAGGGCAAGGTACGGGGAAATGTACCGCACGGCATGGCGGAGTATTTTCCCCGCTTGTTTTGATGACGACCTTAACAGAGTCGGAAGCAAGCGAGAGCTTCGCAAATCTTCTGTTGGTGTTTCGCTTCCGGTCGGTAGCGTTGACCCTCCGTTGCTATAAAGCTTTCAAGGCATACCTTTGAGTCATGCCTCGGGTGGGAAGGTCCCATCCTTGCTTGATGTTGCGGGGTATCCGTTCCCATGAAAATCGCCAGGACACGACGGCGGTGGAGCCAACAACAAAGGCGGGGGTTACGCAGGAGGGAAGAAAATAGATGGACGGGGTGGGGGCGGTAGGAAGGGGGGGAAAGATGCACAGGTGAACATTGGGAGCCGGTTCAGGAGCCACATCACGACCGTGGCCGTCAGTCACATGTACCAGGTACAACCAAACACATGACTCAGAGGAGTGCAGGAGGGGGGGGGGAGAGGTGGGAAAATCGGCTAACGTACGTTTCTTGAGATGCTGGTGACTGGTCAACGTGCAGCGCGCTACCCACTCACCTTCCTTTCCCGCACTCCTTTGTGCTGCAAACGCACCCGGGGTATACAATCAGGGCTGCCGCGAAACGGAGCAGAACCGATTTCCGTCTTGCAACAACGAGAACAACTGCATAACGTACCCCGCTTCAAAGAAGTTCATTAAGCGTAGGTGGCCCTTTGTTTTCAATGTTGTTCGCTATGGCAACTCCGGCTCTGTGACTTCCCAGTCAATTGCGAAACACGAGCCTAAAGGTCATGTTTTGCTACCCTCTCCCTTTCACCGCCCCCCGGATTTGTGGTTGTGTCTTTGCTGCTGGGGACGCTTGAGGAGGGTAGCTAGCTGCAACGGGTTCTCTGAATGGCAACGTGATCGTGTGGGACGTGCAGAGGGGGCCGTCTACCTGCGGTCTTGCTACCCTCGAGGCCCACAACGGGTACCAGGTACTGGGGAAAAAAAAAAACATTTGCGCGGGTACTTTGATTCCATGCATGATCACTTTGCCGGGAGTCGTCACATGGCAGTGACCGGGGGCATTGGGAGCGGTCGCTGTGTCTTGCGAGGGAGCTCGCGGTAAACCTATCCAAACATGAGAACAAGGACGGCATGCCGTGGGGTTTGACAGCATGAAGGTCTCCACTCGGGATTTCGCGGACGGCTGTCGTGCGTGTATGGCAGCGAGGAACAGTGGGCCCTCTCGTGATAATGCCTACGAAAGAATACAGGAGTAGGGTAGCGAGTACGGGGGGTATTAGTTGACACGTTCGAAGAACAGAAAATGCAAGGGCATGTATTCTCTTGCGAGACGTAGTCGTCCTTCGAACGCACCGCCTTCCTGTTCAGCCTGAATTGGTAAAGACGCGGACAAATTTCTTCGCCTAAACGGCTATAATAGCTCAGCAGGGTACAGTAGACGGAGGGGATAGTGAAGAAGCCAACAAGCACGATGTATCAACAACACACTTGTGATTTTAGCTTCTTTCGCTGATTTTTTGCCTAGCCACCGCAGAGGCTTCTGCACCCAAGAGCACTATGCCCGGAACCATGTCGCACGTGCAGGCCTGACACCTCTTCCGGCGTAGCCAACTTGCTCTGAACGCCGCCTTATCCATGCACAACGCCGCGCGAGGGGACAGGTAAACAGCATCTGCTTCTTAGAGCCGCATGCTGCGCTGGTCACGTGCAACCTGGAGGGAACAATCGCTGTCTGGCGGATGGGCCCTGCTCCCGACCCTCTCAAAGACTATCGCGGCTTAGGCGAGGAGAGCGGAGAACAGGGATTCGGTGATGACGACGACAGGAGGATCAATGCGACCACAACTGCCGCGGCAAGAGCAGCCGCGGGCGGCGGCGACCCTGTCGTTGCTACAATACGCGCGGGCAGCAAGGGAAGGAGAAGGGCGACGGGCGAGCGAATGGCGCCTTCTTCGGAATGGCGATGCGTCGCGCTGTTCTTCAACAACAACACCTCTCCGTCAAACGCTGCGCCCGCTTTTCCGGGGGAGGGCCTGGGAGTCGGGGGGTGTTCGCAAGGGCAGGAGGCGCCGGTCCCGGCGGCGGTGAACAGCCTGGCGTGGAGCAGCCTCGAGGAGCGACTCTTCACGGGAGACACCGTCGGGTTTGTTAAGGTGGGAAGCAAGAATCTCAGCCCCGCAATAGCTTTAGGGTGTTGCCATTTGTGTTCTTTCCACAATGTGAACTCCATCGGGTTCTTTGCTATCTGGACTTTTCCCCTAGGTTAAACATGCTGCACGGGAGCACCACCGCTTGTGGGAAAGCACGGCGCAATAGTTTGCGAGAAAAGGATCACAAGACGACGAATTATTACTACATGTCCGGACCACGTGTTCGATACAGGTGTGGGACATCAAAGGGGCGTTGACGTCGTCAGGAACAGAGGACGAGTCGCGGCAGGTGGCCAAAACCAGCAAGGACGGAATAAGCAAAATGGTGCACAACGACAGCAGCAGTATTACCATCGACAGCAGCACGATCAGCGGCGAGGACAAGGAGAAGGAGAAGGAGAGGAAAGAGAACGACGACAACCAACAGAATAATACTGCCAACAACAACTACAACGACACCATCACCACAAGTACAACCACCACCACCACAGACAACCCTGACAACGTCAACAACAACAACGACGTCGATATCAATGCCATGGTCGCCATGAAACACGAGGAAGAAGAAAATGAAGGACCGGAAACCCCGTCGCACCGAGGTTCCGCCCAGTTGACAGCATGCATCCCTCCCCCATCCATGGCACCGTTAGACGCCAACCTGCGCGATGACTTCTCTTCGCTGGGGCTGGCGGACGGCGACGCCACCAGCAGCGATGAGGATGACGGGATCGGGATGAACGGAGGGAGCAAAGCCGCAGGCACAAGCTCTTCCGCGCACGGGGAACACTCGCTTTGGTCGTCGGAGTCCAGCGAGAGCATCAGCGGTCAAGACTACGGGGACAGGTGGGTGTGGCCCAAGACGATACGCGTTCCGAGGTTGTTTTCGCCGTTCTTTGTGGCGGAAGTTCGCTTCCACGGGAGCCTCTCACTCCGCTGCCCAACCCCGCCGGTATTCCTTGTTCTCGGTCAATGAAGCAGCGGGAGTCTCTCCCCGTGATCTGCCTTAGACGAAAGAAACGCTTACAAGGGAGAACACTTTGCATCAAAGGTGTGCGGTTTGTCTTGTCGTCTACTGCATTTCGAACCACGATGCAACGGCGATCTGCGGTTTATAGTCCGCTCCGAGGGCGACCCAAAATCGGGCCCATGTGCAATCCAGCATCAAACTCTCAAACCCTGCAGTTTTTTATGTGTGCTCGGTTCACACACATCAAAATGCTTTTGCTCGCGTTCTCAAGCACAATTGCCCTGTTCCAGAAGGCCCGTAGGACGATTTTGACAACGTGCACTCGGTGTATCTTCAAGAACGAATCGCCTTCAGCCGGTGTGCGCTTTAGTTCATGTGATTACTCGCCAAGAGAAGCGCAAGCGGAATAACATACTCCGTATGAAGTACGAAATTTATACCTCCGGTCATGCACGAGCTCGTGCGCGCACCTCGCTAAAACGCGCCAGATTCGGGCGTGGCGTAGGCCTCCGGTTCGTCCGACGGCTGGACGAATGGAGGCCCGGTAAGGAGGGCCGTCAAGAGGTGATCAAGGTCAAGGTCTTCGAAGGTCAGGGCGTTTCCTTTCGGGGCGTGGCGATTGTGGGTCGCGATCGCCCCCGTCCGGGTGCCGACAACCACGGTCGTTATCGTGGAAACAGACGACGGCCGATGACGAAGTCTGGCACGGTGATCGTGGTCACGATAACGCCTGATAAGCTCGTGAGGTTCTGGACCTCCGGTGGGGACCTTCTGGGAAGCCTCGACCAGGTAGGCGTTTGGGCATCCGTGAGGTTCGCGTACCCTCGCATGTACTCCGAATCACAGGCTACGTATCTAATCAAGACCGGAAACGTCATGTTTGGGGCTCGTACTCTTCCCTCTCCCTCTCCCTCTCCCTCTCTCTCCCTTCTTCTCTCACGCTCCCTCTTTTCCCCTCGTTTTGTAGCTCTCTTTTTCTCCACCCACCATTTTTCTGGATCGATCGGCGTCTAGGACTTGACCGTCGGTGATCATTCTGGTCGAGGCGATACTCTCTCGGAAACTCGTGGCATTTGTTCGATCTTCGTTCTTCGACGAAGAGTCCATCTCTTTATATATTTTTCTACATGTAGTTCCACCAACGTGTCAAGTTCTGAAGTGTAATCGCGCTGACACAGCAATTGGCAGCTATCTATGTGGTTCTCCCACCGCCTAGTTAGCCCTCCTTTGGCTGCGCTAGCATACCAAGCCTCCCTTCACGAAATAAATGGTTGGCTCCGGAGAAGCTCCGCCCTTTGGCTAAACCGATATGCGGTCGCATGCCGCACCATTGCCATCTTCGTCCCCGTCGGTTCTTTCATTCCGTTTCCACCTTTCACAACACGGGTCAGGAGTATGTCGCTTCCCCGCACCAGACCATCGCGGCGCGCCCTCTCGCCTCGTGGCGGATGTGCGTCAGGGCAAGTGATGCTGCTGCCGGCAAACCCGACGGCGATGACTGGGACGGTGCCGACGACAACGCCAGCACCGGGAGAAGCCCGCCGGTGGTAGCGCTGACATCTCCGAATAGTGCTGGAAGAGAAAGCTCCAAAGGAGACGCGGGTAGTAGAAATGCAGAATAGCACTCCGCGCCAGCCCGATATACTCGGGTACAGCGTAGATACCTGAGGTGTGTGTTGGTTCCGACCGCCTGTGTTGTGTTCCCATGTTCAAGCAACTTGTGGCGCTGACCTGATCTCCAAAGGTTGACGCGTCTGTGTCCGAGGGCGTTTTCCTACAGTGTTCTTGTTCTTAGCCGTTGATCACTTTATCTCAGCGTTGGGCTTGGATGAGATCTCCAGCGCTAAGGTACAAAAGGAGGTCCTACACTGCACTGCCGCATCGATTTTGTAGCCGTCGCGGCAACAGCTTGAAAATGATCAAGCGGCTTCCAGCTGTGTATTTCTCTCAACCGGATTTGGATTAGGCCTCCAGCGCCGGTCTGTGGTCCCACCCACACTCGCCGTGTTGTCGTGGGAGTGTAAGTAGTCTGTACATATTGCAGAACCTGGTTGATTCATTCGACTAATAGTTACATTGCTTCGGGCGATAACACGTTGAACACGACGCAAAGTCGGCCTCAATGGCAGGTGACAGAGGCGCGTCATTAGTGACCGTAGAGGTGTCGGCTCGCCGTCTTTTGGAAGACGGCGCTACGAAGCACTTTGCGGTCGACTTCGTCCGCCAACACCCCATTCCCATGATTTCCTCTATGGCCGCCAAAAATGGACCACAATATTCGGACGGAGTGCGTCGTGATGTACGCCGCCAGGCCGGCCGCTGGCAGGTGTGCCTGAAAGCAAGCGGTCAAACGAACCACCGAAAGACTCGGTGAACCTCGACTACATATACCATCGTTCGGCACGTAGGGAATAGGAATAGGCCGTGATAGACCCCAACCGACGTCCCGAGCGGCGTTAAGGGAGAGAACCGAACCTCTCTCTTGATGTCGATCAAGTGTCGACTGATTTCGAAAGAAACGGCAAGAGCGCCAGAAAATGCACACGAGACGCACAAGACCAGTCGGAAGGCATCGGGATCAACAGAAATCGTCGATTCTCGCACTGGGCGGCAGTAGAGGCTGCTCAAAATACACATATCTGAGTCTACACCTCTACACGCCCCCTTTGAAGTCAAGAAAAAAATTCATACCATCCTAAATTCAAGTCAAGAGCCAAAAAGGTCAGATTGGCATTTTAACCGCACCTTAGTACTGATATCACTTGAGGACACCCTATAGCAGCGGGGAGGGTGTTTTGGCACGCTCAAGTCTGCTTCTGTGGTGGTGATAACGAGGATTGTATGTACAGTAATGACCAACAATCACTGCAAATCTCTGCATAATTCGATCGACACCAGGTGTCTTGTACTGCTTGTGCTCGCCGCCACTCACCCAAATCTCCTGAACTGCGGGTTATCAGCAGTAGCTTATGTCACTAGCTACTACTGACGATCCGCCGTTCAGGGGTTTACGGTCCGTGGCGGTGAGCACAAGCAGTACAAGAAACTGGGTGTCGGACTAATTGGCGGAGATATGGAGATTGTAGGCCATTACTCACTACGATCCTCGATATCACCACCCAAGAAGCAAACCTGAACGTGCCAGCACACACGACGCCTCTTCATGTAGTCCCCCACTGAGAACAGTACTGAGGTGAAGTTAGAAACGGCGGGGAGGTTGCGGGAAGGTTGTGGGAAGGTTGCTTTTTTTGGAGTATTGGATTGTTATGTAATAATAAGTACCATAAAAATACGTATGTAGACTATAGAGCCAGCGTCAGTTTTGTTTTACGGTATATTGTAGTTCTGCCGGGTTTCGCGGCAGGGACACAAGAGAATGAGCTCTCTGTCTCGTCTGTCTCTGCCTGTCTCTGTCTATCTCTGTCTATCTCTCTCTATATATATCTCTCTCGCTCCCTCTCTTGGACAGACCACCATGTAAGCCAAAGGGTGGATCATTGGTGCAGCGTACAGCAATATATATATATTTTTTTCTTAATATGACACAACGAAACCATCTCTATCATAGAAAAGAGTCTGAGACAGATTAGCAATGGATTCATAGCGTCAGAAAGTACCTGTATGTCTACGATTTCCCAGACAGCATATAGTCTGAGACAGATTAGCAATGGATTCATAGCGTCAGAAAGTACCTGTATGTCTACGATTTCCCAGACAGCATATAGGGACATCTCCCCTGCGGGTAACAGGCTCAACAAGACAGTTTGGTAGCTGTCTTGTGTGTCTCATATATGTTATGTTGGGAAGGTGCAGATGATATGTGTTAGGTACTGGTCGGGCGTTTTGTGTGTGGCACCCTTTTAGTCGTAGGAGCAGTATTGAAATCATGGGCTGATGATTGTACCTCCAACCAACTCCAACATAGGTCGGCACGTGGGGACCCATTTTGGCTACTACGGTACCTCCATTTGGATTACACTGGGACGTCCCAAGCATCATGCACAACTAGCACCAGAAAACGGGGGCGAGCCGTACTTACTTGCAGACCATCAGAGCGCCGAGCGCGAGAGCTCACAATCTCCGAATCCCGAAGCTCAAAATCTCTCGAATCTCGCCGCGCGAAACGGTCTGTAACCCAACCACCCGAACCGCAACAAGTTCTGCCGCACATGACGGCATGTCGTTCACTTCGTCAGGGGTGCACTGCAACCGTGGCGTTGGGGGGTTCTCACAAAGTGAATACCACAGAACTACGAGAAGCGCATTGAGGAGGCCAGGTCTGGCCTCTGACTCACCTCGGTATGTACATCGGTGCATGGACGGAGTATCGGCTTGCTCAGGAACATGTGCAACACCGTCGTGAGATCTCGGCACAACATGCTGACAGCGGCACAGGCAGTGCTGCTGGAAATCGCAAAGCCTCAGGAATATACCACCCATCTCTCCCTGACAAGGGCGGCATGGAAGTAGCA
The DNA here is from genome assembly GCA_000310025.1 of Ectocarpus siliculosus. Lineage (NCBI taxonomy): Eukaryota > Phaeophyceae > Ectocarpales > Ectocarpaceae > Ectocarpus > Ectocarpus siliculosus. The sequence continues at coordinate 296,984 of FN648938.1, read as the reverse complement.
GGGCTTCCGGACCGTGAGAGCTTTCGTAGGACCCTTGAGTCGGCCCTATCGTCGAACTTGGCTGCCGACGACGCCGAGAACATTTCCCAGGCACTCGAGCCGTTGATGCAGCGACTGCCTACACTCCACGCAACAGCGGCGGCAACGGTCAACAGAAGGAGACAGACAGGAGGTATGCCGCTGTCGACCAGAAACTCGAGACAGCAGCGGTGTCACCGGCAGAAGAGAAAGGGGGCCGATCACCGAAACTGGGCGCTGAACAAGCGGTGCGGCGGGCGGCGCACTGGTTCCTCCAGCGGTCTTCATACACACAGCGACGTTGGTCCGGAGTCAGGTCGGATGTCGACTTCCGACGGAACTCGCTCGATGTTATCCGGGTTTTCTACGGCCAGCGCACCCTTGGACACTGCCGCTGCGCTGGAGGAACGGAGAGCTAGATCAATGGGCGTTTTTGCCGAGACTGATCTCGGGAAGCAGCACCAACGAGATAGACCGGGAGAAAAAAGCAGGATGCCCCAGCTGCCACTGATAGTTGACACGAGACGACGACAGCAGTGGCATCCTCAGAATAGTCGCCAAGGCTGCTCCAACAGAAACCATCGGGGCAACAGTACTGGACTGTCGCGCCAGGGCACTCCAACAGCAGGGAATGAACACAGTAAGCCATGCCGAGATGGCAATGGTGGAAGTGATTCGTCTTGTAGCAGGCCACCCACCGGCTTCGGCCCGGCCGTTGATGGAAACTCCGAGGAGGAAATGGTAGCATCGGCAGGAGGCTACGATGGTGGAGCCACGGCGGCGATTTTACGTATGGCAAGGAGGCGAGATCCTTCGGGCCTTAAGGCCGATTTTGAGCAGTTCTGGAGGTGGAAGAGAAGAGCGGCAGCGACGCCAACGAGTCTCCAATTCCGACGCTGTCCTCCGGCGACGGAGAGACGTAGTAGCGCTGGTGCTGCGGCAGCATCCAAATTGGAGACTCTAGAAAGGATGAAAACAGTCTACATGGCAAAAGAGGATACTGGTAGCGGATGCTCTCCGGTAGCAAATGCAGCAGACCCCCCTACAGAAAGCAACGCACAGGAAGGGCCATCACGGAGCCCTCGGCCACCAGGTGGCGCACCGGGAATTACCCCACTCGGCAACAGGGCCAACAACGTCGTCTTCAGCGGCAGCGTTCGCTCGAAGTTGCCGGGTGGTACTGGCGATGAGATGGACATTACCAGGCAGGAGGACCGAGGAGATTACGATGTAACAAAAACATTTGCTGACGACACAGGTTCTACTTTCGATCACGGCGAAGCGGCTGTCAATATTCCCGATCTTGAGCTAACCGAGAGCCGAATTCGGCAGGTAGAGAAATATTTTGGCGGCGGGAGCGGGAGGTTGATAGGGGGGGCCGCTGGGCGGCGGCACGGATCGGCTAACGAGGTAGGAGAGGACTCTCTTTCTGCGACAGTCATTGCTGGAACAGCGGTTTGCCACGCTGTACAAAAGCGCCACACACATGATTCAGACTCAAACCCGGTAGTACGTTGGTGGGCTCAGCCTGACTTGTTCCAATTTCACCATAACGTTCAAGTAAGTTTCCTGCGAGCAATGCGCTGCTTAAGGGCGCGGGGGGGATCGCAGTACTTCCTCTTCAAAAAAACAGGAAACGCCTGGAAACGCCTGCATGTCTCGGTTTTCCAAATTCTAACTCCAGTACGAAACTACCATCGCAAATTAACCGTCCGCAGCGGTCGCTTGTGTACAATGTTAGTAGCTGAGGTTGTACCCCTTGCGATACACTACAGACTAGCGGTCCGCGATTTTCCAAACGATCCTTCTATCATCGAGTTCGGTGAGCTACAAGCTAGATTTTTGAAGCTGCTGTGCGGTCCAATTTTGAAACGCTTCAAGCACACGGTGAACACGAATCACCGCCTATGTGAGTGTATGGGGCCGCGAACTTCAGCGCAGCTCTTCCCTCATATATCCAGCTGGTCGCCATTGTCGATTTGAATGCCTAGGGTCATGAATATGCATGTCCAGCCTTTAGGCAAAGGTGCTTGAAGCGTTTCACAATTGGACCGCACAGCAGCTTCAAAAATCTAGCTTGTAGCTCACCGAACTCGATGATAGAAGGATCGTTTGGAAAATCGCGGACCGCTAGTCTGTAGTGTATCGCAAGGGGTACAACCTCAGCTACTAACATTGTACACAAGCGACCGCTGCGGACGGTTAATTTACGATGGTAGTTTCGTACTGCAGTTAGACTTTGGAAAACCGAGACATGCAGGCGTTTCCTGGATTTTTCAGAGGAGGTACTGTGATCCCCCCCGCGCCCTTAATCCATGATACATAACATGCCCCTACTATTTCTTGGCCTACACCCGGTAGTTTCGGCGGTTTCGTCGGCCAACGGTCCTTCTTGAAATCTTGAAATACGCCGTGTCCCAATATTGTTACGACGGCGACTCCGCGTAAGCTTACGCTGCAGCACCGTCTCATGCTGTAGCGACACCTGTTCCTTGCTCGAACAAGCCACACCTGCAAAAACTCAAACTCTACCGAAATTTCCCCCATATGATTTAAGAGAAGGTCATGTTTGCATCGTCCGTAGCGTTCGAAAGCAAGGTTGAAGATACTGCCGGCATGTAGGATCACGTGGTGCACAGGATGTGCCCTCGAAGTGATTCGTACTGATGAAGTCTCAACCTAGTTAGGCGTGCCACGTTCTTGATAGACCGCCAACCATTCAATGCTGCTTTCGTCAAAGACCCAAACGTTAACGTATGGAATAACGTCGTGTATGGGCCTACTGTACCTTGGTTTTTCCGGGAGGGAACGCCTGGCTAAACTGGTGTGATATGCAGTATTTTCGGCCTTAACAGGTTCATCGGTTTGTACCCGTCTAACGGGGCGATGCGTTTCCCCCTGACACTCCTGTTTCGATTTCAGGAGGCTGAGTTGCTCCAAGAACCTGCTGTAAACCCAGCGGCAAGCGAAGGCAGTAGCTGGGCGCCGCAAAGTTATCCGGACGGGGCGGCGGCTGCCGGAAACTTCGCCGAGAAGGATGAGAATGCCTCGGCAGCTGTGCATAGCGCTGCTGGTGGTATTGGTGATGGTGGCGGCAGCGACAGCAGCCAAAAGGGCGACATTGCAAGTAGCAGCGCCGATTGCGACGCAGAAAGGCCCCGTCCACGGAGGGAAGAGGATTCTTCTTCGTTGGACGGAGTTATCGGTTTCGCTGAAGCGCCGGGGGGGTGGGAAGGTTCCCACGCCGGCGTATTTTCTCCGGCTACGACAACGGAAGAGGCGGCGGTGGCGGCCCGGCGACAACAAGAACCCCTCCCTCCCGAGCCGTACCGTAAAGGAAGTATTGGGACCCACGCCGGAAATGGTATTGGCGTTGTTCCAGGTTGTGGTGTCATGTCGGCGTCGGAAGGGGGGCTGTCGCCTCTAGACAGAAAAATCGGGGATTTCTCTGCGGGCTTCGGGTTGGCGGCCCCTTCTCCTGCGGCCGCCGCCGTCGCCCCTGCTTGGTGCGCGGACAGCTCTAGCCTGGAAGATTTGGTGTACTGGACTAGGGGGCTTGACTACGACGCCGCCGTGAAGGGATTTTGATTGACGCATTGCCATTGTTGAAGAAGTAGGGGGTACACGCGCTGGAAGACATCCCTCACGAAAATCCCGTACATGAGTCACGATGGGATAGGTAATATCTTGGACACACGGTCATGTGTCGATGTCACCTGCAAAAGGATGTTGCGCTTTTTCGCGACACCACTTGGAATTTCGGGAATTGACATGTGTGTGGCTTCGAACCACTTTTGGATTGGAAGACGACCGACTGAAGTCATATGCTGAGCTGCGTGAGGCACACATGGGCTTGGTAGAAGAAGCAGAACGGCATGTTGTAGTTTCCACTCCGGATGGATCCGTAATTTTGTAATTTTGGGCCTTCCCTAATAAAGGCCGTACGTCGCCGTTCCTCGGCGTTCCGTGTGTGTGGAAAGCATTGAGCATACTGTGGGGGGGGTTGGCAACACATGCGATGGAGAAACAGACATGGAGCTACCCATGCCCATAGCGCTGGAGTGCACTGCTGTGCGTATGTATTTGCACTCATCACCCTCGAACAGAGGAACATTTCGCGGCAGGGGGGTTAGTTGGGAGGCATAATTAACGATTAACGCCATTTGGGTGCACCTGAAAACTTCGCGATGTTCCCTTCCGTTTCTGTACGAGTCAGGTATTATGGCATCCCTTCGGTGTGTAACTTTTTTTTTTCATTCCTTTCGAAAGCGACAAATGTACCGGGTATCCCCCATCGTGGCACAGTGGAAAGTGGACAACCGCTATGTAAGCAATGACTACCGCTGGCGCTCGAACATTGGCACGCCTCGGCTATCAAGGAAACCGAATACAGAGCACTAGAACTTTCCTTGCCTTCCGGTACTGCCAAAGTTGCGCGAGCGACAAACTGCGCAAAACACCTTGGTACCGAACAGCCTTGTTCGGCGCCGTGGGAGCACGCGTAGATGATATGCTACACGAACGTCCCACACGCGACTGACCCAAACCACAACCTCTGCCTAAATCCACCCACTCCTCGCGTCAAGTCGACGATAAAAGAACCACCATAATGAACTTGACCAGAGAGAGAGAGAGGCCGGCAGTCAGTCTCGACAACGATGACGAGGGGGGCGCTAGAGAAGGAAAAATCAAAACCACAACAAAGAAAGCACCAGCAACACTCAGCCGCCAAAAAGGCCTCTCACCGGAACCCCAAACAAAACCCCTTTCGCCCTCCCACACCGACCGAAGGCGGATCGGCTGTACGCCCGGCCAATCCCCACTCTACAATACAACACAGGTTTTCCTAATGAGAGTGTTGCGCTTACACGGCACCGTGCGCTCTGCCCCATTTCTTTTCTAACCTCGGTGGCCGAATCCTTGATCTCCCCTCCACAGGGGCCAAGGCGACCAGCGAGCGGAGAACCCACGCCTGAAACACGCACACCACAACAACCGGTAATTTCCTACTAATACTAAGCTTTTGTTCGCCCTCATTTTTCTCGATGGTATAGCCTACTCGGAGCGTTTCACACAGCACACCTTCCCCTACCCACACCACGAACGAAAACCCCATCAAGACGTGAAAACCCACAAGAACCCCCCAACACACACGGGTTTGTCGTGGTATGGCGCTCCCATTCTCCCCTCGTCACACCGCGCGATTTTTTTTTCTTTACTTCTAAAACGACGTTCCAACTAATCGAGTACAACTACACACCCAAAATCTTCTCCGACACGGTAATGTCATCTCTCGGTCCGACCAAAACGGCCCAGAACTTCTGCTACCAAGTACCCGCAGAAACAAAAGTCTCTAGCCCCCCCCCCCCCTTCCTCTCCGTTGTACGGAGACTCGACTTGGCTCGGATCGCAGGCGCAACTTCCTCACGAGCGCAGCAGACGACCCACCCATCGCCTGCCGGCAGCAGCCCCCCCCACGAGGCAGCAGCGACGGCAGCAACAGCAGCAGCAGCAGCAGCAACAGCAGCAGCAAGGACGCCCACCCCGCCCTTCGTTCCCCGCCGGCTACGCAAATGCCTTGTTTTCCCCTTTGACACTCTTCAACGACCCCCAAAACAATTCAAGAATCATGGCAGGACGTACTTGTGTCGGCGTAGCAGACACCAACAACCCATCTGCTCTCTCACCCAACCTTCCTTTGGTTCTTGCCTCTTTTCTCTTTTCGCTCTTCTGACACCAACCACCAACAACGCAGCAGCAGAGCATCCACCGCTAACTGCCGGCGTATGGCAAAGCCAACACCCACGACCAACAGGTTCAACACCACAGTGCCAGTCTTCTCTTTTAAGCCAGTCAGCTGTCTCGTTGCGGCAAGACAAAACAACACCAGCGTTGCGCAACAACCACGTGAATGGCAAGCTTAGCTCAAGACTCAACAATCGCGTTGATTCCCGCGTTCGCACTGATCGTGGTTTGCGGTGGTGAGCAAGTCAAGTTGGGTATAGAGGTGCGCGCATAGCCCCCCTCCCGTCCCCCCGGCAACCCACACCCAGTCCACTCACAACAACAGAATCAGTAACATCTCGATATTGCCCACTCTTCGCCGCGTTTGTTGTTTTCGGCAGGGCTGGGGTAATCAAAAAGAACAAAACGACAACAAGCAAAGCTTCAACATTCACGAACTGAAGCTACACCTCATTTCGTCCACGTCTTGTACAAAGTCGTCGGGAGGAGTTGGCTGGAGGCCAAGTCTCAATCAGCACAGGAAAAAAAAAAACCGAAAAACGAAGGCCTTGTGCTACAGGCATATTGTAAGCTCAAGCAAAATCTCCAAGCAGACCAGTCGCTTGCGGTGTGGGGACTGACAAGGCGCAGCAGCGGGTAAAAACAAAACAAAACAGAGAGTCAGAACGTCAAGACTAGGGTCAAGCACACCACACCCTACCCAACCGGAAGATCCCTCGTACACACTATAGTATAAGTCATTGTCGCCAGGACGGACTCCAAGATCATCACAACAGCAGCCGCGGCAGCAGCAGCGGCGGCGGCGGCGGCGGCGGCAACTCAATTGCTCGCGATGTTGGGCTTGCGGGGAAGCGTGGGCAGGTCGTCGATGGCCACCGCCAGGAAGCGTTCACCGAGGAACTTCTTCTTCACCGCCACCAGGTGCCGCTGGGAGGCCGTCACCGGCTCGTCCAGCAGGAACTTGATCATCAGGCGGGCGCAGCACTCCAGCCCTTCCCGCGGGGTGTTGCAGAACTTGGCAAGCGCGTCCGGCTGAGGCATCGACAGCAGCAGTGTGACAACGGTAACGGGGCGGAAAGATAAGCTACTTGCTACCGAGAGGGGGGGTACGGTAAAAAGGAGGAGGGGGGGGGGGGGGCAGCACATAGTGACAAGGCTGCATACATTAGGTTGCGGTTGACTCTCGTGAGAGGGGGCAACCACACAAACGTGTGCTCGGTGTCTGTCTTAGCGACGGCAGCGGTGCAGCACTGCGAGGAGTGCGCGTTGGGCAACGACAGACGCAGATAGATCACATTCGTGTCTGGAATAGCGTCGCAGCATGCATGCTTGCAGACCAGTAGACAACGAGAAGACTCCCCGTGAATAGTCTGCACCTGTAGCAGCGTGTTACCCAAGCATCGAGCTCACAGCGTATAACACGGGCGTCCACACCTCTCCCGCTTACTTATTGTACTTCTTCTCCAGTTCCTCACCCATGCGTTTTTGATTCCGGAGTCAGGGATCCTTGCCAGGAACACGGACGCGGCGGCGAGCATGGAGGGCCGGAACGAGAGCGCTTCGTGCTCCTGGAGACACCGCTCAAGGTAGTACTGTGCGCGGTGGTGCTGTCGGTCGGTGGCCTTGGCGATCTACCACGGAATAAAAGTCAGCACGTACAGCAGCAGCACCCATGAACAGAGCCATGCCGGCGTGAGGAAATAATCGCTCGGCATCGGGTGTATTAACAACATGTACGAGTTTCATACGCGTGAGAGACGATGCCTCAGAAGCACACATGGGGGCGAGAGCCAAAAAAAACGAAAATACGCACGTCCGTCAAATCAAGAACTTTTCCAACACTCATATCATGAAAAAAAAAATCCACCCCGATTCATTCAAAACCGAGCGCCTACATAGCCCTCCGTGCAACACCCAGTCCCCACGAGGGCAGATGGCCAGTACTACAACTGCCGCAAGGCTTAGCTGGCATACCTTGAGGAAGCGCACGAGAAAGGTCCACTGCGTCGGCACCGTCAGCTCGAACTTGAGTCGGCGCAGGATCGTTTGCTCCATCTCCAGCACTTCCTCTCGCGTATAGGCGTGGTCAGTGATGTACACGCAGTCCCGAACCTGATGTCGGCGGATGTTTCGGTGATGCTTACAATAGTACAAATTGAACTTTGATGTATGTACGTGGTTTGCCGCCGGCCGAGCGAGTGGTACGTGCTGAGCTTGAAATCCCCGAAAAATAATAGTACGAAGTCGTAAGGAATCATGTTCCGTGCTCGGTGCACATGCACAGATCGTCGCTGCCGTGAATATCCCAAAAAGGCAAAACGAGGAGACAAACACAGGCACATTCTGGCCACATGCACCCGTGCGCAAGGAAGAGACCAAAAGAACAAGAAGAGAACGGCCGAGATCAAGCCACTTAAATGTTAAGAGCTCCAAGTGTAACTGGAGCAGTCTGCACACACCCCCACCTGTCCCACCCATGAAGTAGACACGCAAGAGCCGTGTACGTTTAGTTGCATAAATTGTAGCTGGAGCAGTCAGAAACCCCCGCCAGTATCTTTCCCACACATAGAGCCCCCCCACCCACCTCGGTCGGGAAGATCTCCTCGTACTTGCAGGCGATCAGCAGGGCGGTGACCCCGACCAGCTGCAGCTTGCTTCTGTGCACGTTCTCCTGCATGCAGAAGCGGTCGATGATGTGGCACGTCAGGTACAGCGTCGGGTCCGCCAGCTTGAACTTGAGGTGCACCTCCACGATCCAGTCGATCAGGATGGCGCGCATCTTGCAGTTGATGTCGACCTGCGTGTGCATGTACACGGTCGGGGTGTACTTCTCCTGCGAAAAGTATGAATTACCGCCAAGTTTGTTGTTGCGGCGCACGCAGAAAGGAGGAGGGGGGAGGAGGAGGAGAGAGGGTTAAAAAATCAATTGCTTCACGACATGAGGAGACAGCAACACCCCAAGAAACATGAGAACCAAACAGACTGCTGTGTGCTCGAAAGAAAGGGGTCTTGGCGGACGCAATACATATCTGGGGACAGGGGCCCCGTAAGAAGCGCGGCAGCCCCGGCAAGCCGGCACAAGTCAAGCAGATAGAACCTCGAGATACAACCAGTTGGGCGACGTCTCTTGTGCGGAAGATCGCATGAGTCTAGATCCACGAATCCCTTATCAGAGGACTGCTGGAGGAGTATGTAGTGCGGTTTCAAATAAAAATGCTGCGTAGACACGAGTCAGGCGGTGGCTCCCGTAGGTAGTTAGGCGGCCGGACCTTCATGTGCCCGGTTTTCGGCAGGACCCTCGAAACTCTTACATTGATTGAGTATTGACTTTTGAGTTATCGATGCCTGTGCATCGTGCGGTATCTGAAGGGATACAACACGAAGCACGTTTCCCTTCGGACTCAGCACCCTACTGGGGGCTTGCAAGTGTGCACGAGCAGGCTTCCGTATGCATACAAGCATAGCATGGGTTTTGACCTTCCCGACCTTTACAAGGATCCATCCAAGGTGAACGACGATTTCAAATTTTAAAATTGAAAAGCGGCAAAAGTAGCGTAGGGCCACACATACACGTCACATCTGTTTCTAAACGTACACCGCTAGGTGTTTGTTCCGACAAGATCAAACACGGGCAGCGCGTGCAGCAGCAGTACATGCGCCTCCACTGCACGCTTGTTGCGAAAACGTACCAAACACGCGCGATTTTCAAAATTTCAATTTCCGCCGCGTTTGTTAGTGCATATACATGCCGAGAGAGCGTTGACCCGGCAGGCCCCCTTGTTTGTGAGTGTGTGCGCGTAGCACAACAAAACGCGATCCAAAGATCACGGCCTTTCATCACACTCTCCCCGTTATGACACCATCTTATCTACGGAGGAAACGACTTGGACCGACGCATCCATCCGTACCTCTAGCTCCTTGTATCGCTTGTACATGTCCATCGCGTACTCGGCGCAGGCGATGGGGTCATCCCTATCGACGACGTCGTGCTCGGAGACCTCGGACGGGGGCACCTTACATCTCTTCAGCCGCGCTTCCCTCGCCGCCGCCTCCGCTATCAAGGACGCGGTTGCCGCCGCCGCCGCCGCCGCCGCCGCCGCTAACCCCTCGCTGCCGCCGCTTCCCTTCCTGCTGCTGCTGCTCCTGCCGGCGTGTGAGGGAGCGGAGGCGTCTCGGCTTGCCCGCCGCGGCGCACGAGTTTGCCGCTGCCGCCGGCCGTCGTGCTCCTCTTCTTCCTCCTCTTCGTCTTCGCCTTCGGAGACAACGGCGGTGCCGGCAGCGGAGGACGAGGAAGCCGAGGACGCTTGTTGGCGGCGGTGGCCGCTGGTAGGCCGGGGAGGAGGATCTTGGGCCGCCGCCGCCGCCGCTACCCCGCTGTCCGATGCTTTTCGCTTTCGCTGCGAGTGTAGGGCAGTGACAGGCGGCAGCTGAAGGGTGTCAGAGCAGAGAGAGGATCAAGGATACGCTGCTGTCGCGCATCAACGGAGAGAGAGAGAGAGAGAGAGAGAGAGAGGAACGGCGCCTGCCTCCGTTCCTGAAGTTTGAAATAAAAACGATTTCAAAAATATTAGATGGGCGGACGAAGCAAAGCAGGTTTTCACAGCAGCAGCAGAGCAGCAGTTGGCGAAACCAACCAAGCATGTGCACACTTTGCCGTGCCCCAGGGCTATCCTGTGTCTCGCTAGTGTATTGCAACCAACCCAGCAACAAGCTTGGCATCTCACCGTTTTCCGTGCGCCAGGCTTCGACCCAGCACCTGCTCCAGCAGCAGCACCACTTCCTTGGTTGTTGCCAACGGCGGCGCTGATGTCTGCGAGCGCGGGCCGCCGGCGCAGCCTCATCTTTCTCGGCGCGGCCTCAGCCGCGTCTTTCCTAGCGCTGCTGCTGTTGCTGCTGCTGCCACCGCCGCCACTTTCCGTGGCTGCTTTCCTTCTGCCGCTAGACCTCGCCATGCTTTGAAGTGGATGCCGTTGCTGCTGTGCTGCTGCTGTTGTCGATTTACAACAAAGCCCGTTGAATTCCCTGGACAGTCAAGTCAGCGTGAATTTTCCAAATTTGACCAACTGACAAAAAAGAGGGCGAGGGAATTTCCTGCCAGGGGACGCGCTCAATCTGCTGTCCACTAGTCAATGCTGGATAGCAGGAGAAGGAGCAGCAAACTATCACAGCGTTCGGCGCCGTGAAGAAGTCGTTGAGTGAGTGGAACCTGGAAAGATGGAGTACTGGCAGACTGGCAGCGTTGGCATGGCAACTCACAACTCAACTGCTGGAATTTCCGCCCGCGTAGCCCCCGTACCATGCGTTCTCATCCACCGTGCCCCCTCTCTAGGATCACATTTGCTGTGGCGTGCGTCGCAGCCTGTTGGTTGACTGAGACAAACCTGTAGGCTGTTGCAGGTGGTGACGCGCCCACGCACCACACGACAGACCATGCCTTCTGCTGATTCCGGAGGGCTGGCCCAGCTGACAGCCGCAGAGTTGGAGTTCATTGCCGAGGATGCGCTCATCGAGATCGTTCCCAAATTCAAACACGGCCCGCTGCATCTGATCCAAGGCGACTTCGGTCCCTTCGTGCCACAGGCACGGGCGAAGGTGCCGCTGTGGCTGGCTATCACCCTCAAGAAGAGACAGAAGTGAGTGTGGTGTGCTACGTATGGAGCATCGATGCTATTGTTTCATGCATTTTGGTTTGTGAGAGTTGTTTACAAGCTCCCATTTAGTAAGACAAGTTTGAAATTTGAAACCATGTGCACACCTTCGTCATATGCCGCACGTTAGATATCACGCCTCGTTGACTGGTATTCTAAGCTCGACTTTCTCGATAACTAGGACAACAGTGACTCTGCGCCGAAAACGGCGGCGTTGGAACCGTCTCGCCGAAGGCATTCAGATATCGTACGATTTGATTTCGGCATCGTCGTGGGTAGCTGAACGTGTTTTTGGTCCAGAGGGTGTGGTATCTTACGCAACCTACGGTACTTTGAATTGTCGTTCACGAACATTGATGCATACAGAAGTAGAAGCATACAACAGTTTGTGAGTTTTTACCGACGGTGGGGGTCGAACCCAGAACAATTAGGTGCATGTCCTGCCGGAGAGAGAATAGCTCCGTGTTGATGGTGGTGGGGTTTCCCCTCGCACTGCAAGCGGCAAAAAGCTCAGCAAATGTGCGGTGAGTTGTATATCCGACAGGTCGTTGCGGCAGCTTGTTGCAGTCCGCCATTGTAGTTAACGAAACGCCCCCACCTTCCGCCCGGGCGAGGGGGATTTTACCATAGTGTCCAAACGTAGGTGCGACACGTCACGGCTCCTCAATTTGTAGCCGTCCCCGTGTCCACCCTTTGCTGCAACACACCACAACATATCACACAGCAAGGCGATTGCCGGATGCCCACCCTCGTCGTACCCGGGACAGACTTTGTCATGATCTGAATACACGGCTCCCGGCGTACAGCAGGATACATCGAGTACTGACTATGTCTGGACCTCGCTGAAAATGCACGCCTGAGCGAACCCCACACGCTCTTTCTTCTCCCTCCGCATCAAACATCAAATAGTCTAAGCGCTAAGGCAAGCAACACGTGAATACGCCCCCCCCCCAGCATCGAATATCGCGACCTCAGCAAAGCAACGAAAACAAACCAACACCAAAATGACGGCACACTCATTCGGCACCCAACTCTCCAGGTGCCAGATCGCGTGCCCCTCCTTCATGTCGGTGGGCTACCTGGAGCAAGTGCTCCGGAGAGAGAGAGAGGACGCCGCGGTCTTCACTCCCCTGCCGCACCACTACCTGGAGATCGCGAGCCTGCTGCTCAACACGGCGTCTGACGACATCGGTGGGTTTGGTTGGCGTTAGGCGCGCCGTTTCTCCATCCCACACTGCTGTCTGCTGCTGCTTTGACTTGTGGTTCGAAGGACGCTCAACAAGGGAAGGCGGGCCCTTGGTGTCGCATGTTGTTTGAACTGTTTTTGTTTGTTTCGCTGCTGGCCCGAGATGCTGATCGTATACCCACGTGCAGTGGTAGAGAAATGCCACGAACCCCGCTGCTAAACACGACGCGTGGACGAGCCGAGCTACAGCATTGTCACGGACTGCAACTACAATCAGTTTCAGATACGGCTTCTAGGTAGCGGCTTCTCTTGGTCAGCGAGTTGCCCTGTGCGCCATTGTCTTTTACCCCCGAATCATCGCAGAGATCGCCTGCCTGCTGCACAATCCGACGGCGCCGTCCGTCAGGTGTGGTGGTGGTTGTTGTTGGTGGTGATGGTAGAATACCTTCTCATGAAAAACACGGGTCAGCCTGTGCCCCCCGGCCCCTCTCTTTCTTGTCGTGTCTCGCCCTTACCGGTGACGGGACCTCCCTTGCGGTCAACGGGGCAACCCCAACTATCCGTTGAGAGAGAGAGAGAGAGAGAGAGAGAGAGCAGGGAAGGGCAAGAGAGATGGTCGACGTTTTGTGCTCCCGTTCTCGCCGCCAATGGAGATCCGAAATGTGCTTGTCTGTGAGATATTCACACGGAAACAAGGGCTGCCGCCCCTTTTTCCTGCGGAGGGCACGCGGGTACATGTACAAAGGTTATGGGGATGTACCAATAATGTTGCGGTGGTCAACTGGTGTCCGTGGTTTTGTCGACGGAGAAAGTATGGTGCGTGCACGACCTTCTCAGCGTCAACGACTGGTTGGTGTTTCTCCACGTAAGGTATCTACCGTACCGGTGCTGCTTCGTCTCGAAATGGGCAAAAGCTACCAACGGTCTTGAGGCAAAGTTGCTACGCCGCACCCGCGCCTATTCCAGACCGCGACGTTGGACGTGCTCCGTACCGGCCTAGTAATAGATATGAGGGTCTAATCTGACCACGCGCTATGCACTGCCCCCCTCCTCCCACCTCTTCCATGGCCTAACTGCTAAGACATGCAAAACATGAGTACAAACCCCCGCCTCTACCTCCGTTCACCCCGGCGTGCTTGCAGAGGAGCCGGATCGCGTGCGAACGCTCTTGGAAGACGTGGAGAACGTTCGTCGAGCGAAGATGTACGAGGGTATGGGCTCCGCGGCCCAGGAAGTCCAGCAAGCCGTCAAGGTGACGGACACGTAAAAAATGAAGTATGAAACGAAGATTTCAAGTACAAATCAGATCGTGGGTAACGCACGACGAGATTGGTTGAGCATGTCTCTTCGTGCCCTCCTGTCTCGTGCTCAAGCCACTTGCTTCGCTCTTCCACCACGCCAACACCACTGCCTTCGGCTGTCTCATGCTCAATCCTCTTTCTTGACTTGGCCACCACACCAAAACACCACCACCACCACTACTGCTGTCTCACGCTCAAGCCACTTTCTTCACCTTTCCACCAAACTCAAAACACCACTGCATGCGGGCGGGGTGCTATTTTGATGCTGTTTGTCCCAGGTTAACGACCTGGGTGCGATGGAGCTGCTCCCGGTGCGATCCTTCTTCGCCGAAGCGCTCGCCAGCCTCTACGTCGTGTCCGGGCAGAAGTCGGCCGATCACCGGGCGAGGGATCTCGAGGAAAAGATGCCTGCCACCCGTGCGAGCGGCGGCGGCGACGACAACGCGGGCGGTGGGGGCGGGGACGATGACGTCGGGGCTGCCGCTGCGGGGTTGGGTTCTGTGGAGGCGGCGGCGGCAGGGGGCGGAGAAGAGGAGGAGCCGTTGCGACCGAGGAGGGTGCGGAGGTTCCGGAGCTGATGCTGCCGCTGCTGCTGGTGGTGTCATGGCTTGGATACCATTACGAGGAATGGCCTCGCTTTTTGAGACTCTGTGGGCCGTATCTTGAATCATTGACGCGGGTCGCGATAAACTGGTTTGATTTTCTGGGGCTGGCGATTAATGGGGATTTTTCACAGCTCCCTGAAGAAACACTGCGGTACCTTGTTTCGCTTTTGAGATAACGTTTTCGCGGTTGGGGCGTTCGTCTATGCCTTCCCACATGCAGCGGCAGTCCTACTGCTGTTACCTGAGGTTGATAATAACATTTTCTCAGTTTTGACTGCTGTTCGGGGTACTTCCGGTCGTTTCCGCGAAAGCGTGCTTTATGGTGTTTCTCTACTGTTTACTCTAGTGTGCATGTTGCTGTAGCGGTGTAGTAGGGAGCGAGACCCGAATAGACTACGAGGTGGGAGCTGGAAAGAGTCTGGAGTTTTAATCATTGCATGCGCGCGGTCCCGGATCAGGGCTTGCTTGGTGGCGGAGTTTGATGCGAGGGCATGTATGGTAGAGGGTAGGGGTTTCCTGAGAAGGCGGCGAGCCGAACGTGGAAAGCGGAAATACAGATGCGTGTCTATGGATACTCACTCCCACAAATATTTTTAGATCTGTATGGGGGCAATTAGGAGCACGCGTTATTTTTAGATTGTAGGTCGTCAAGGTGGGGGTGTCGTTGTTGATCGCAGCAGGAGGTAGTAGCATGGCTCCATCCGGTAGACTGCAGATGGAGACACGCGTACGCATGATGAGTGCTTCGCGCAGGTTCGCCTCCGGCTTGTTACATACTAGTTTTTTACACGATGCTATTGTAGCGCTCTAGGGGGGATTCCATTTCGCAGCGTGTACAACTCTTCTATCGCTGCCCCCTCGGGCGTGTGTAGTGTGGAAGCAGCTGCTGCTGTGTCTTGCGGTGGTTTTGCTGCCCTCTTAGTTTATGCACTATTTTCTTGGGCAATTGTGTGGTATGGGTTTTAGGATGTGATTATTGTGAAACGCCCGGGGGCGGGTTCCGTTACTGTTTGCCTGTGCGTAGAAATCATCACACGATTTCGTCATGACATGGAGAAAAACGGCAAGCAATTGATATCATGTCGTGAGTGCGGAGTTGTACCGATTCTGGTGAAAAAAGTCAATCGACGAATACCGTGGGAATCGGGTCCTCCTCAGCGCTCTCTACCCACAGAATTTACCCTCAGCTGGGAACCCATTGTGGCCAGGACGGGCAATTACAAAAGAGGTGTCACACTTTCTTTTTAGGATGAAAAAAAACAGGACTGACACACATTTGTCGTCCATTGGTGTCCAAGTCAGGAGGAATATGTGCACACAAAAGACTCGACCCGTGTGTCCTGTGCCGACACGTCGCCATTTGTGAAGGTGTACCGATTCTGGTAAAAATGAATCGTCGCACACCTTGGAAATCGGGTGTCCATAATTGACATGAGCCTGATGATACAGCCAGATAGGGCCGAGCTTTTGGTTGACACATTTGTGCAAAAAGTCTTCTTGCGTAGTGAGGCCTATACTCTATATGCATCAATAGCCACGCTCCTGTGTTCGACATTTTGACCACTACCTGGTACACTGTTTTATAGAAGTGCATGCCTCAGCCGCGATCGTCTCCGCATTACAGCAGTACTGCGTTCCAGATACAACGTCGCAACAACGTATGTTCGTGCACCCCAGATCTGGATCCCAAAGATCTGGATCCTGATGGATCCGCCGCCCTGATTTTAAATGTTTGGGCGTACCCGCCCGCAGAAAAATGCATGTCGCGTCTCCCCTCTTCGTCCCAGTCCTGGTGCTTGTGCGACGCAAGCGCAGTAGTTACGGCTGTGGTGTTGCTGTACTGCTACTGCGTCTGCTCTGATTTTCGTGGCGGTGGTGGTACCTCTAGAGCACTCTTGCATCGCCATGGCCCGTCGACGCAAGCTGCCGCACGCAGCCATCGTTAGCGTGCTGTCCGCAGCAGCTTGCCTGCTGTCGGCCGCGTTGGGAGCCCAGTCGGCAGACTCCAAGTACGATTCCGGGACTACCATGTTTAGTCCCAAGGGCCGCTTGTACCAAGTCGAGTATGCTGCAGAGGTATGAAGGAATGTGCAATTATGCGAGTTGAGTATTTGTAGTACTGCTGTTGTACTGCATAATGCAAGCTGCGTTGTAGCCTGCAAACGGTATCTACAGACTACAGCAGGAACGCGGTAAAACTGGCCATTGTTGTACCGCCGTATGCGTACAAAGTAGGTCACTAAGGTATCACGCTAGCCCTTGGACCAATTTTCGAAGCTCGATTACTGGGCAAGATCAGTGGCGGTGCTGAAAATGGCGGCGTTGGGACCATCTGTCGAGATCTTTCCGAAACGTAACGATTTGATTCGTATACTGTATCGCTTTGATTCGTACATCCTCTGTTCCGTGGAGTATGTAGTCCAGGGGGTGTGGTACCTTGTGTCACCACTACAGCCGTACGCGATCGTAAAATGAGTAATGTAGGTGCAGTTTTTGCGACCGACACACTCCTGTAGGCAAGAAAGTCGTGATGCTCCATTTTCACGTGACCCCCACGCTACCAGGGTGTATGTACCGCTGGAGGCGTGGCCGGCTGTAGTCGTGAAATAATTGCTACATGAAGGGTCGTGAACGCGTGTCGTGGCGTAGTCGGCTGCCCACGGAGAAAGTCACCCGGTGTGCTCGGGAACAACAGGCGGTTCTCAACTATCCTCGAACCGTGTTTCATCATTTCATCCCGCAGGACCCGAATTAACCGTTCTCTGATCACCCAGCTATTGACCTAGGTTCTACCTGTAGTTGCTCTTGATCTTTTTCACCCACCTTCCCCGCGTCTGCCTATCTCTGTTGTCGCTGCTGCTGTTGTTGTTGTTGCTGCTGCGCTGCTGTTGCTGCTGCTTCTTCTACTATTCTAACCGTTGTCTGCGGCATGCATCGACGGGGCTTAGGCGGTAGCCCGAGCGAGGCCCGCGGTTGGAATCTGTACAGACGAAGGTGTGTGCCCTCCCTCCCGCCAAACACGCCTCCCTAGAAAGATGGCTTCGATATATGTGTTCCCGACGAGTTTGTTTCTCCTCGAAAAGGGCACGTCCGGTTGTCGGTTAGGTTCATTTCCTCTGAGTTGAAGGTTATGATCAAAGGTTGGTGAGCACACGTTCACTCGCGACCCCGAAGACATGCTACCGTACTCACGTGGACGTGACCCTCACCAAGACGCCTGAGACAACCCGCACGCAGATTTTGTAGGCATTCGATGGGAACTCTGTTTGAAGTGCTTGTAGTACAAGAACGGCTCTATTCTACTGCATTTGGTTTGATGCAGTATTGCGAAGGCGTTGCCAAGTCTGTAACCGTCAGATGAAGACAGCTTGGGCGTCTGTGTGAAGATAATAAATCACTCTGTGTTTCTCTACCCAAACCTCAGCCACACACGCCACCCGCAGCGTACCACAGCCGCTGCACTGCTGTTGCAGTTGTAGGCGTACTGCTGTTAAACTCCACGCTCACGTTGGCTCAGCATTCCTCTTTGTTCTCATGACGCCCTTGGGCCCGCACTACACCCCGCCCGCGTCAATTTTTCTGTGACGCTCTCTTTGTTCAATCTTTCAAAAGTACACCCCCCCGCTAGCCTCCACCACCCCTGTGCCTGGAAACCGTTAACAAACAAACCCGAGACAGAGTGGTGAAGGCGTTCTGACCACAGAACCCTGCCATGTTTGGTGCGATCTACTTCTCTCCTATCCACTTGGTTGACGCTTCCTACCCACGAGCCTCTGTCAAGCACGTCTGTGCCCGAACCCTCTTGGTGTTTTCCCTCGTCCAATACCACCCCTAATAGGTATCTTATCTCGTGTACATGTCCGAGGCAGCAGCATCCTACTCGTAGCGAAGGACCTCTTTTTTATATCGTGGTGCTAACGTTGCTTTTAGCCCTCTCTCTGAACGTACCCCCCCCCCCCCCCTGCTCTAACCATGATTCGCGTCACGAATCGTGTTTCTCAGGCGTTGTGCTGTGCTCCCTCAAGACGATACGCAACAAGCGGCTCCAGGTGGGGGACCAGCGCGTCAAGACCAGCCGCGTGGACTCGCACATCGTGTGCACCTCCGCTGGTCTCACCGCTGACGCCATGGTACTCGTCAAAGATTGCAGGGTGAGCGGGCGAGTGGGTGCCCCCCAATACGGCGGCGGTGGGGCAGCTGATAATGACCAATCTCATGTGGGGCAGTCGGCTTGCTGTTCCTCCTGTGCCAGCCAATTTCACCCGCTTTACATAGACCGCGTTATTCGGGTGGCCCACTCTGTAGCTTCTAACTCTCCGTTGGCCAAGTTCTTGTCCGCCACAAGTGTCGGTCGGCTTGTCGTCATGGCCCGACATGATGGACCCCCCGACGGCAACAAGCTACGGCCGAGCAGATGCTTCCTTTGAGCTGACGGTTCCTAATCTTCACTTTCATGGTTTTTCGGGTTTACTGTATGTCGATGTTGTGTATTTGATCACCGTGGAGGACACCCCGGGGTATTATTACACCAACTGTGCGAGTTCATATTATTTACGAGAAGTTTGGTACCAAACGGTTAGTTGTAGAAGGAAGGAGGGTTAGAATGAGGTACGATAGATTCGTGTTGCGTAACGCGAATCAACACGCTAGAGAGCGCCGCGATGTTGTAGAGGGTCCCTTACCAAGCAACTACCGAACGATTCCATGCCTCGGAATAGATTACTTAGCAGTGACTCAGCAGCACCCTCCCCGCCCCCCCCAACACCATCCACTACGGTGCTCCCTCCTGTTTCTCGTCCTGCCCTGCCCCACCCCGCCCGTGGAAGGTATCTGCCCAGCAGCACTCCTTGACGTTTCAGGAGCCCATCCCGGTCCAGAAGCTGGCTGCCCACGTCGCGGACGTGAAGCAGGTGTGTAAGCCAGGGCCACGACCATCGCTCGCCCTCCCGATGCGATCACGGTATTGATGATCTTCATCCCTTTTTCGCCACCCGCCCCTCCCCCCGTAGGAATCCGGAAGCTCCCACACACAACGTCAGTAGAGCACAGTTTTTTCTTGGTTCTCCTTTTTTTGTTTTGTCTTCACTTCCAATCAATGCTCACAGCATGTGTGCCGTTTGCTCAAACCCGTGGTCACACAGAAGGGCTCCTCTTCCTGAGCCCACCTGCGGTGCTTTTCCTTCGATTTTTGATGCGAGAAGAGTGCAGCACTCGCTTCCCTGGTTCTCCTTGGCCTTTGTTTTTTTTTCTCTTGTCTTGTGGGTTCTCACTGCCGCTGACCGTACACCCATACATGCACATGTACGATGCGGCCCGTACTTCGCTGCTGTCGAACGGCGCGTGACTCTTACGCAGGCGTACACACAGCACGGTGGACTCCGGCCGTGGGGCGTGTCGATGCTGTTGGCGGGGTGGGACGAGTCGAGAGGGCTCCAACTCTACAAGACAGAACCCAGCGGTGAGCTTTTTTCTCAAGAACTTGTACATAAGGTACCGTAGCTTTCGTACGGACTCCGAAACAATTTTTGGACAAATACTCCGATACTTTCTTGATTTGCGGTCTTTTATATGTTTGTAGATATCGAATTGGCTCACGGGTCGGCTAGGAGCGGTGGGCTCTGTGTGTTGATCCCCGTTGTCGACCCTCTTTATCCGACATGCAACCTGGTTGCTGCGAAGGAAAGTATTACTGTTTTGTGGGCTCTGTTGTAGGGTGTTTTATTTTTTTTCCCGTGTGCGTTAATTTCCCTTGGTAGGTTGGATGTTGGGTCATCTTCAAGCCTGTGATCAAGCATGTGTAGCGCGGCCGACGTTGGACACCTGCTCCCCGCCTTTTCCTCAACGCGATGCGCCTTTATTTGACGACCATGAAACTCTCGCGAAACTGCCCGTAGTGTTTCGATTCGCTTGTTCTTACTTTACTTGGCTGTGCGAGGCCTGACTGTATCGTAGATCGCGAATCGCTACCTAGCTGTGCCGGCGCTTTGTTTACTTGCGTTAGTGCCGTCGATGTCAATGTAGCTTACCTACAACGATTGGTGGTTTTGACGCTCTTGATTTTCGACTCAGGCACATGTTTCTCCTCACACGACCTTCCGTCAACGTCTGAATCGTTCACAATTAACCAGGGAATTTCGGGGCGTTCAAGGCCGTGGCGGTTGGGGCGGGCGCCTCGCGATTGTCAGCCGAGCTAGCGTCCGGCTACGAAGAACTGTTGGCGGCCACCAATGGGGGGGCGGAGGCGGCGGGCGGCGGCAGCACTAGTAGCGGCAGCATAGGGCTAGGAGAGGCCGTTCGACTCTCCGCGAGGGTGCTCAGCCGAGAGCGCGCGCGAGAGAGAAAATCGCGAGATATTAGGACGGCAGCGGGGGAGGGAGAGGGAGAGGGGGAGCGGCGGGAGAGACAAGATTTTGGGGATTTTGGTATGGAGATTGCTACAATAGCGGTAGAGGGGGGTGGGGGCAAGGGGGTGGCAGCAGCCGCGGCGAGCTTGTATATTTATAGCGATGAGGAGGTCGAGAGAGTGTTGAATAGTATAGAGGAGGAGGACGTTGACGGGAAAGGGGTGGGCAGTGGCAGCAGAGGGAAAAAGCTTGAGTAGAGGAGAGAAAGGCGGCGTGCCTTGGGAGCGGGTCCTGAATGTATGAACGGCGACCGAAGGGTGTTCGACTCGAAAGTAAGCAACGCGGAATACCGGTGTGCAAGCAAGGCCAAACCATCCGTTTGCGCGCCTCTGCGCCCCACGTATCCCGCCCATGCCCTACAGTTCTTGGATGGTGCTTGAAAGCACGAAAAAAGTGCCACCGACCAAACTCCCTCGCGTTGAGCATCCTTGAACAGTACCACATCAGGCAGTATTTTGCGTGAGTATGTGCCTACGCATGGCCATTTATTGAATCGTGTCAACCCTCTGAGGCCCTGCTGGTTTTCGGTGGCTGTGATATCATGGAATAAGCGTTGTTCCCGTGGATAACAGACCCCCGAGCACTTACAATTACGGGCGCTCTGGGAATCGCAGTACCTCCTCTGAAAAATCCAGGAAACACCTGCATATCTCGGTTCTCCAAAGTCTAACTTCAGTACGAAAGTTCCATCGCAAATTAACCGTCCGCTGACCCCCCCTCGTGGACAATGTTAGTAGCATTGTAGCCCTTGCGATACACTACAGACTAGCGGTCCGCGATTTTCCAAACGATCCTTTTATCATCGAGTTCGGTGAGCTACAAGCTAGATTTTTGAAGCTGCTGTGCGGTCCGATTTTTAAACGCTTCAAGCACCTTTGCTTAAAGGCTAGACATGCATATATATGACCCCAGGCATTCAAATCGACAATGGCGACCAGCTGGATATGTGAGGGAAGAGCTGCGCTGAAGTTCGCGGCCCCATACACTCACATGGGCGGTGATTCGTGTTCACCGCGTGCTTGAAGCGTTTAAAATTGGACCGCACAGCACCTTCAAAAATCTAGCTTGTAGCTCACCGAACTCGATGATAGAAGGATCGTTTGGAAAATCGCGGACCGCCAGCCTGTAGTGTATCGCAAGGGCTACAACCTCAGCTACTAACATTGAACACGAGGGGGGGTCAGCGGACCGTTAATTTGCGATGGAAGTTTCGTACTGAAGTTAGACTTCGGAAAAACGAGATATGCAGGCGTTTCCAGGCGTTTCCTGTTTTTTTGAAGAGGAAGTACTGCGATCCCCAGTGCGGCTTCGCCGTTTCGTTTCGGTCGCGCTTCGTACAATATGCATGTGTTGTGTGCCGACGATGTGCAAATGGTCAATGTTTGCAACATACATAATTCCCGAGAATGCTCCAGGGCTAGAGAGTTGTCTCACAGACAGAACTTTGATCACACAACCTTCACCCGTAGCCATTCGGCTCACCCTGTGCGGATGACCTTGTAGGCAAACAGCAAATAGACCCTGCGGACGCTGTGACACCCTCCCAAGGTAATCGGTCCCCAGAAGGTCCACGGGCAGGAACCCTGCCAGGGTGTCGACGCTGCCTGGGTTGAATAAGCAGATCTGTGGACCTTGAAAGGACTTTGCGTTGCCACCGCTACATTTACTACATGTTTTGCCAACAGTCCGTCCCTCTGGAGTCGGTACTGTTTTTAACGCTTATATTGGGGAGTTTCGGAACCGTGTTCGACCAAAATAGATTTAGGTGGAACTTCTAGATTTAGGTGGAAGGGTCTAGTTCTGGGAACGTTCCTCAAAGCGGGGGAACATCGAGCTCCTAAATCTGGAAAGGGACTTTCAGATTTAGAAAAGTAGAGGCTTGGCGCCGCTTTTTTCTAAATCGAAATCGCTTTCAGGAGACGATATAGATTTAAGGAGGAAGGAGCAAAGAGACCCACCACCACAACAACAACAGCTGTAGTATGGAGCTCCAGGCACCACGGAAGGTGCGGTTGTGTGGGCTCCATCGCTGCCAACGAAGAGAGGAGGTCAGACCTACACCTACCTGGGGGTTGGTTGCTCTGCGTGTGTGTGTGGAAGTGCGGTACGTATATGAGGCGTGGAGCATTCCAAGAAAGAAAAAGCACGCGTGCGTGCGTGCGTGTGTTTGATCACCACCTACCTGTCAGTCTGTTTTGTTGTTGCTGCTGCTGGGTTGTTGCTGGGCAAGAGAAGAAGCGACACGAGGAAAAGAGGAAGATCAGACTTGTCTAGACGGCTCGGCGATGAGCTCTACTATATATATGTAATCGGGGTGTAGTGTGTGTGTGCGTCTGCTCTCTTCTTGTTTGCTTCTTCCTCTCTCTCTCTCTCCTCTCTTTCTCTCTCTCGTGGAAAACGCTATTTCTCTCGTTCGCACACAGCAACAAAAGAGAAGTGAGGCTCTTTGATCACCCTCCTCCTCACAGATTGCACTGTTGGTGCAGCCCCTCAACTACATGCGTGCGTGGTCTGTGTCAACCTCCTCATCAACCTCCACACCGCCGTGTGTGTGTGTCTGCCGATGTGTGATGTGATGTTTCGATGCAGCAGCAGCTGTCCCTTTTTTTTTTTCTGCCGCCTTTCCGCGCCGGCGTGTTTTCTTGCCGCGTTCAACTCCGTGGTCTCCACAAAATAAAGTTCCGAGAACGTTCGTTACACCTAAATCGAAAAGTTGTCTTCCTAAATCGAGAAGTTGTTCCGAAACTCTCTATTATTATCCGTTAGCCAACGGACCCATTTACTACATGTTTTGCCAACATTCCGTCCCTCTGGAGTCGGTATTGTTAGAGCTTATATTATCCGTTAGCCTACGGACCCGAGATAATATTTTGCCAACATTCCGTCCCTCCTCTGGAGTCGGTATTGTTTCTAACGATTATTAATCATGTTATATATATACTCACAGGATGGTCGTCGTGACGTGATACATTTCTTGTTATTAGTATGGAAAAAAATAAAAAAAAGATGGCTCGATTTTTGTATTTCTACAGCAGTATGGACCAGACGCCGACTGTACATGGGAGTCGTACGAGTGTCGACTTAGTTGTGCTGTCACAGCATGTTCCACGCACTTCTGCCAGTGCTGGTTTGTTGATTGGAGTCTTGTAGGTCGAGATACAGCAGTGGGATTCTCGGGTTGTGGAGGCAAAAGTGAACCAGAGCAAAACATTTCATGCATAGTCTAGCTCGATTACTGCTGTGTTTTTGCAACAGCAATCAATATGGACTAGACGCCGAACGACGTCCGCGTACTACCGCAACGACCTAACTGGATGGGATACTTCCTGCCACGGCGAACCATAGTACAGTGCGATGCAAACATCCGTTCGTGTGTCGCGCGGCTGCCACATGTGTCGACGACAGGTAGGTACACGTACGTAGAGCTCTCGCCATATTGTCGTTACCGCGCAGGAGGACCCCTCGGAGATCTTCCACATGCTGCTACAACTAGTCTGTACTGCTGGACATAGATGTCGTAGGAGAGTGGAGTTGTGCTGTCACGGCATCTTCCACGCACTCTCCTACCGGTGCTTGCGTCGATTGGAGTCTTGTAGGCCGAAATACAAGAAGAGTGGGTTGGGTTCCCGGGTTGTGGAAGCAAACCTGCCTGCAACAACAGAGAAGGAAGGCGGTGGTGGTGTTCTATTTAGTAGAGTATCCCGCTCAACTTTTTTTTTTTTTGCGACATGTGGTTGCATATTTCTTTGCCACTGCCGAAAAAGACCGCTGGATCTTTGCGCAGTCCACCTTTCGCATTTATTTATCATTTTACACCGAACGACGCAGGACGGGTCGACCTTCATCATTGTTGTTTTTGTTGTTGTTGTCTTCACATGAAAAACCGTTCTGATCTCTCTTTACCCAGTAACTTCATATGTCCGTACTTACTTGTGGATTACCTGTTGGAAATTAATTGTGGGAATCCCTTCATTCCGAGAGAGCCACAGGTCGGCATCCGGCCTTTTCTTTTTTTGTATGCACTTTTCTTATATATATGCACTTTTCTTCCTGTGAAGTTTTGACGTTGCGCTTGCCATCGTCGCTGAAGTGTTTGTGGCTTCAAACCTTCTCAGCCGGCCTTCAACCTTCTTGCTTGTTGATAAGTCTCCGTGGTAACTTCTCCGCGCATGAGTCATATGCAGTTATGACCTGCGCTTTGACTTTCACGATGGGTATTTTACCTCTTTGTCTTGCATTGATTGGTGAGTACCTGCTGCGTTGTTATACGGAAGGAGGATCGTTCCACGACGCAAACGTCCACGTCTGTGTCCGTTTTTTTTTTGTTCCCTCCGCACTCCTTCCTTGCGGCGGTTTTGACACCGACTTCGAACGAACGTGGGGTGCAATTTCCTCTCTTCGTACCTTCCTCGTCGGCCTTCTCCATCGTTATGAACAAAATCTATACCTCGATTTTTCGGCTTTTCGATTCCGATAGAGACAAGACTACGGACTGACATTTCCCTTTCACCCCCGACGGGACCGCGCGCTCGTCGAGTGAGTGCCGAAATTCTTCACCACTTCCTTGCCTCTCCCAACACCGTCCCTTCTTCCCGCCCCAACAACTCTTCTCCCCTTCTTCTTCTTTCCTTCCTCCCGGACACTCACCACCACCATCCGTCCTGGATGTTGGCCCCCAGCCCCATTGGGGGGCGGGGGGCCAAATCCTTAACCCTAGTTATATTATCCGTTGTTATTTAGCCTACGGACCCATTTACATGTTTTGCCAACATTCCGTCTCTCTGGAGTCGGTATTGTTTTTAATACTGTAAGCAGCAGGAAACTACCGTATTCTGTAGGTAAAATAAACAAAAATGCAAGAAAAAACCAAGAATACTGCTGCATGCTGCTGTTGTTGTAGGCTGTGCTCTCTGCGCTCCCCGGACCCAAAAATCTCTGTGCTCTGTGCACTGGAGCACTGGCACTGGACACACTCGACAAAAAATTAAAAGTTTCAAAATTTGAAACGAGGGATCTATCGGATTTGGTCTACAGAGCGCAGTCGATGGAGAGTTACGAGCTCCCCTTACCGATTAGTCCTCACGTGGAGCAACGACAAAATAATTGAATGAAAGTGGGACACGTGTAGAACCACGTGGACAGTCGGACAGGTCTGGTGGAACCAGAGACAGAGGTCGTAGTGAAAAGAAGTGAGCTGAGAGGGGCGAGGGTGGACAGAGCCGTCTTTGTCATCAGTGAGGAGGAACTTCATGATCTTGATGGCCGACGGCTCTGTCCACCCTCGCCCATCTCAGCTCACTTCTTTTCACTACGACCTCTGTCTCTGGTTCCACCAGGACCTGTCCGACTGTCCACCACGTTGTTCTACACGTGCCCCACTTTCATTGTCGTTGCTCTACATGAGGACAACTTGCTCATCGCAAGAGTAGAGAGCTCGTGACTCTCCATCGACTGCGCTCTAGACCAAATCCCATATGGGCGACAGTCACAGTTGACAAGAACTTCTTTAGAGCCACAGTCGTTGTGCCGCCTCTATCTCCCGCGGGACTGTCATCATGGACGGTTTCGTACTGTGAAAATTTGGTTGCAGGTGTATGTCGACTACATGTCGACTTGCACGCGCTGCTCCTCTGCTCCAGGGGCAAGTCCACCGGAATGGGCAGGAAAAATGCCCTGAAAGGGCTGCCGACAAGTGTAAAAGGGCCAGCTTTCGTGGTGGAATCGCCGCTTCTGCAGGAGGCAGAATGGTTCGGCGATGCTGCTGCACAGGCCATGATGGCTGATGGTACCGCTCCCGGTGATACGGCGGTCGTTCCAGCAGTAGGAACGACGGAAGTTTTTGGTGCTGTCGGCAGTGCAAGCCTCAAGGGAAGACGAAAACGAGTGGTCGGTGATGATGATGAGGATGCAAGGGCCAGTAGTACCGTGCGTGGTTCTTCGCGGAAAAGAAAGGTGGGAATGTAGAGCATCCTTTGAAGGTGCCGACGGTTCGTTAGATACCATACCCCCTGTACCGAATTTCAAAGCTTGGTTGCCTCTGTGCGCACAACAGCAGTGATGGTGCCGACAATGGCAACGTTGCACTCATCTCTTGGAGAGTGGTATAAAAAACGTACCATTTGATATTTGCTCCCAATTCGTCGTGGCATAATCTGTAGAGCATAGAATATCGGTCGAGGGGGTGTGGTCTCTTATACAACCATGGCATAGACTGCAACCGTTGAGGTTTGATAGCAGTACTAGAAGTAGCGGAAGCATACATGTTCTGTTCTGCTAAAACTAAAACTAGCGATTGATCTTTAATGTCTCGAATGATTTCTTTGTTTCGGCTGATGCGTCCTTGTTTTTAGCCGTTGTCTACATCATACATGTGCGCGACTCACGAGGTGACTTGCAGAGCTTCAATTTTGTGTGAACTCTGCTCCAGCTGTGTTGCAGTTGTTCTCCCACAGGTGTGCAGAGTATCACCCTTCCTTCTGCCAAGTTCCTACAGATCTCGGAGGATGCACACATATAGATGATCGTGCATTGCAATTGTCCACTTGCAAAGCTAAGCTACAAGAGCATGCAGCCAGGACGCTATCTTTGACGTTTCCTTCCCACCATGCGCTACATATTTAGAAGAACGACAGCTTCGGCCGAAGCCGGACACTACCTGAGCGACAAGCAACACCGCCGGCAGACATCGACACGATGCCACCAGGGGTGGGGGTTGATGATGACTGGCATTCGAACCCAATCTCAAGGGCCTCGGCGAGAAAGCAGCGGCCCTCCAGGGGTAGCACCAAAGGCGCGAACCCTCCACGGAAGAGAATTCGGGTCACGCCATTCGAGAAGGTATCATGGTGCATAGACCAAGAGCACTATACCGCCGTGGGCACTATACCGCCGTGGCTCAGTCTTAGCGTGCATCACCCTGCAGCTACTGAATGCGCGATTTGTCATCCGGGAGGTTTACCGACTATCATAATAATAATAGGGTGGTATCAGACAACGCTCTTGTCGTCATACCGGAAACGAATGTACCTTGCAAACACACGTGACCTCGAGTGACAAATGAGTCCTGTTCAAGGACTTGGCACAACCGAACGGAGCTAGCTGCTACAGTCGAATGCGCTTGCGCACACAAGAGCCGTCCACGAGCCGAACAATTGTCGTGTGTACTAAATAAGAACTCACATGAGTATCTAGGAGCCCAGACGTGAAAGGTGTAGAGCGGGCATGAGTCGACCCCGATCGCAAGATAAGGGAAGGCACCCCCTCGCCCATGTCTACATTATTGGTGTACAACACGTACAACAAGAAACATGTTAACTTTCTAAACGGCCATGCGTTGTGAACCTCTTCGGCACTGCTGTCCTGCGTGTTCAACCGAACGTGTCTTCATAAAGGTGTCGAACATGCAAGGGGTGCAGAGGGCACGCTTCTGCCACAACCGAAAGGACGTCGAAGACACCTACCTCCCCGGAGATGACGCCTTGTACCGCCTTAACGACGGCGCACCCCGGGATGGGAGGCTCGACCTGTCCGGTTGGGGTATTCGCGACGAAGACATGCCGGGCATCGCGACGGTAAGATTTACAATACGCGTGCGAACCAGTTTGCACTTCATGCAAGATCAGACTGCAGGGTTTGGTGTTGCTTCCCATAACGGACAAAAATGGTACCCGTTGTCTTCGATCTGTACTTTTAGGATTGGACACGTTTAACCACGACCAACTCAATGTTCAATGCGTGGACGACCCTGACTGTGACTTCTGTTGTGTTGATTGCTTGTCTTTGTCATTGCATTACATCTTCCTTGCTATATCAACCCGATGTCTCGGGCCTAGGTGTCGTCGTCGCATGTTGAACATATCACATGATACGTATGCCCAGAAAGAGACAATATTACCCAGCGAGGTATTTCAGACCCGATCACACGCAGCGTTTCTCGAACATTGCACACGAAGGCTATGCGCTGTGTTCGTTCGCTTTGCAATGTAGCTATGCATAGCTCTGTTTATTTCTCGCTTTTGGTGAGGTCTTCCACGCCGGATGGGCAAGAGGGTCATCCTTGTTGTTGGTGAAGCCCCCAACACCCAGTAGCAGTATTCTGCGGCATGCCTCCACCCCTTCACACATTGCTTGTCGTAGCCCAACAGTGGCTCTAGCATGGTAGCGACGAATCCTCGACCCAAAAGGGCGGGATTCCCTTGAAACCTTTTGCTTTGATTTTCCCAAGCAACGGCAGGAAGATGTCCCGTTGTTCACAAATGACTCTCTCCATTTACGTACAGACACAAAAAGAGGTCTACTATCTATGTAGACTGCGTGTCTTCTTTTGGAACGTGCTGCTGATGGGTTTCTCTGATGACTACATGCATGTCCGCCGCAAAAGCTACTCCCGGAACGAGGTACTCTCATCGTTAGGGATGACGTTGTTAACTGCCTTGATAGAGTTTTGTCAGCAATTATAATTTAAAAATGCAACATTACACTGCTTCCAAGGTGGCCCTCGCGAACGTGGATGCGAAGGCAGACACAGGAGGCGTCACCTCCTTGGTCCTCGACAAGTGTTGGAGGTGGGAGTTACGGGGGGGGGCAAGTATGAAAGCCAACAAGGGTGCTGCCAGCTTCAGACACGCTATTACAAACCGTTTGTCTTGAACATTATCACCCCCCGTTTTGTGGTTCCGTGGAATCAACCCTAGGCATGGCTTCAGCTTGGATATCTTTCTACGGTATTCCTCCGATGATCGCTGCGTGCGACGACGACGACGGTGGGATCTTCAACTGTACAGAATGTTGTTGTGTTGGTGGCGACATATCGGTGCAACTTCACGTCAGCAGGTTGACCGACAAGGGTGTGGAAGCACTGGCCAAGCCTTTCCTCGACCAGACCACGTCGCCGAACCGGATGGAGGCGTTCAGCGTTGCCGGCTGTAGCCTCCTCACGGACGAGGTAGGTGCACGAACACAGGCGCAATGGTCGCCGCACGATGAAGAGGCGGGGGAGAAGCAATCCATGCTGGGTCACCGCTAGGTAACATGCCGTGGACACGTTCTGTATGTTTGCGCGCTCACCAGTATGTCCCGACCTAACATCACGCTTCTGCTTGCGCAAGAAAAAGAGGTGGGGGAGCGGTATCCAAGGGAGTTCTTCGCCGTGTCGTGGGAAGCGTATCTGGCAATAGGGGGTGGTGGGAGGGTACCGGGTGTGTCCTGCAGGAGTGAGCGACACGTGGTCGTCAACGCCACCGACCCTTCCTTCTCCCGCCACCGCCTGCCCATCGTAACTGCACGCTCTGTCCGTGGTCCATCTTCATTTCACCGCATACCATCACCTCCAACATCTCTGATTGTGGCCGCGCCATGTGACCATTTTCGCGCACGCTGCTGTCGGTGCGCACATAGTCCGCGCACTTTGTGCACCGGTCTTTCGGGAAGGTGGTGTCGTTGGATGTTTCGGGAACTGCGATCACGGACGACGGGATTCAGTTACTCCTCGGAGCAAGCAAGGTACCGCACAACCACTTTGCTCCCGCTACTCCTGCGTTGTTGGGTGCTTGGTTGCCAGCTTTTTTAAAGTATCGCCGGTGCGTTTTTGCGGTCTGTATTGTCCCCGGAGGTCGGTACTTGGTGCTTGTGCAGATTCTGTGCCTATTCACGAAAAGCTGACGTGTTGATCGTGTCCGATGTTGTGCGAAGGTGGTGCGCTCCCTTGGTCTGAGGGACTTGCCTGGGCTGACGGACCGAGGGTTGATGGCCATCCTGCAGTGCATCAAGCGGCGGCGGAAGCTGCAGAACCTCGAGCTCTGCAGGAGCCTGCGCTTCACGGACGGAGGTTCGTGGACTTTAATGGTTCTTGTACTTTGACCAAAGACACAGCGCTGTCCCTGCTTGTTGCTGAGTCTGTAGCTGTTCAACGTTTGCTGATGGAGCGGTTTTTCTGGGTCTCAATATGTTTACCTTACATGGGTTGACCACGAAACATTGCTCTATGCTACATGAATGTATTGGAAATATGCCATTATGATATATTTTGTGAAAACATCACTCACAACAGCAAGTACGACCCCAATTTTTCGGTTCGATTCACACTCATGCAGGACTTCTGGCCCTCCTCTCAGCCGGAGGCCTTCTCCGCACCCTCGACATCCATGGCTGCTCGCAGCTGTCAGAACTCTGCCTTATGGGCCTCCAGAGGGCCACGTTTACCTCCACCAACCTCAGGTGCCTTGACGTCCGAGGCATGGCCATCGCGGACATCGCCTTCGGGTGGGTGGCGCAGGTGAAAGCAATCTGTCAGCAGAATGCACATTCTAGAAGTATTCGCATGCAATTCGTGGTCACATATTTTATTTATGAGCCAATTTCTGCCGATGAACTAACCGCAAAGGACGGATTGAATACTGCATGCCATATGTTTGCTTATTCAATTTTGCTGCGTAGACTACTGGGATCGTAGACTACTGAATCTCGAGCGCACTGCGGGTCGAATGCACAGTACAGTGCTGTAGCACAGTACCGTATACGACACAAGATAACACACCCCCTGGAGCGATTTTCAAACAAAGCTCGATTTCTCAACGGCGCAGTCACAGCGCCGAAAACGGCGGCGTTGAAGCTGTCTCGTGGAGAGCTTTCTGGACATGCATCGTTTCGTTATGCATCCTCTTCATCGTGGCGTGATCGAGCCTTGAAAATTGGTCATGGGGGTGTGTTATTTTGTGGTCGTATACGGTAGTACGTTATGTAGGTCGTCCAATAGATAGATATATTGGGGGGGTGTTAATTATTTTTTAGGTTTGGGGAGTACATATCGATACGTACCCTCGTGTTCGCGACCGCTACAGCTGAGATGAGGCCTTTTAAACGGCAGCACGGCACGTTCCGAAAGATTTTTCGCGCGTGCATGCCATTTGAACAGGGGTGCAAGGTGCTGGAGAACTTAAACATCTCCCGGTGCCCCCTCCTGACTGATCTAGCCCTGGAATATCTCGCCAAAGGTTCGGGAGAGACGAAGCCGACGCCATTGAAGGTATGGTTCATCGGAGATGTGAAACTCTGTATCTGTGGCAGCCTGGCTCAAGACCGGAGTGCTGGCATTCTTGGTACTTCCCATCTGCCGTCCCACGCGTCCCGCATGTCCCATGGGCGGCCTATGGGATGCGTGGGGCGCGTGGGGCGGCAATTGGGACGTCATTTGGGCATCAGGGACGCGTAACCCTAATCCTAACCCTAACCCTAACCTTAAGGGTGAGATAACACTGGTAGCCTCAAAACATCCAACCAATGCGCCCGGCCTATGGAACGGGTGGGACGCCCCCCTGGGATTCCCATGAGCTGTCCGATGGACCGACCATCCCATCTGTCCCACGGGACGTCCCACGGGAAATACCAATAATGAAATAGTCGGACCCGATATGTGCATAGTGTCCGAGTGTGGGTTGCTTGCCCACCCATCCTTCGCATATCAGTTGTCACCTTTCAGCGCGCACGTGCAGTGCCTGGTGTAGCAATATTTATGAGAGCACGTGCTCTGCACCATGAACGATGGTCCAGGCATCCTGCCGTGCAAACAGTCCTACCGCGCCCTTGACTTGGCACCAAGTGGTCGTTACGATGAATCCAAAATAGGTAAGGTGAATAAACGCATTCATCGCTGTACGTACACCACCATCACCACCACCACCACCAACAGCAGCAGCAACAACGAATAACGAACAGGTTCTGGACGTGGCTGGAGTTGGCAATTTAACTGACGGAGGCATGTCTATTTTGTTGCCGCGATCGGGCCCGACCCTGCGGGACATCACGCTCGATGGGGCAACATCTTTGGGTATGGGAAAGGTGGCGCGTACAACACCGAGACATCGATAGAGTGTACTAGTCCAGGCGGTGAACACTCCGGATTTACCAAACCGTTTTTATTTCGCGCTTGCATAGGAGGGGAGATGAAAACGCGATGGAGCAAATTAAGGCAAGGCCAAGGCAGGCGGGAAGACACGTTCTAAACAACACTTAAGCCCGCCCTGTGTTTTGGGCTGAAGCTCTTCGTAGTGACATAGAGGTCTTCCACGCTTTGCCTTCGGTAGAGCTTCATCAGTAACAGGAAACGGTAATACGGTTACGTCCCGGTTGACATGTGATGTGAAGGGCCAAGCGACGAAGGCAGGACAACTAAAAAACGCCACCGAATATCTTCTTCCGCACAACCGTTTGATTAACCCTGCTTTAGTTTTAACTTTCACCGTGGTTTAGATGGTATGGACGACAGCACGGTGTACATCCCTTTGGTCATGACCGGTGCCCACCCCCTCCCCTTCCCACCCCTGTTCTACACATACGCGTGTTCTGTTGCTATCGCGTTGTGTGCGTACCGGACAATGTGAACGGGTGGAGGCTCGTCGACAACCTCGACAACTAGTGTTCGGTGTTGTCGTATGGGCCCGATTGTCACCATGGGAGTTGCCTCTTATCTCGTTTCCTTCCCGCGGTCACGTCACCGCGACCGCCACCGGTTCTTTTTCTTCGTTATATTTGACGTGTATACGACAAACATGACACATTCACTGCTGTACATGCCGAAACAGCTCGTGGATAGGCCGACGACCTCATGTATTTACTACCGCCGCCACTCCCACCACCCTTTCTTCAACATTACACATGGCAATAGCACCGACCGGATCACAACACGTCACGCCCCAAACACAGGAGATGGCACTGTCCGGGATATAGCGCGCCACTGCCCGGGCCTAACGTCTCTGAGCATGGTGGAGCTCACGCGCACGTCGGACGCAAGTCTTAGGGAGCTCGGGAGGCGTTGCCCGCTGCTGAGGCTGCTCGACAGCTCCTCCGACATCAACGTGCTTGAGACATCGCACCGCACGCGGGTGCCGAAGCTGGGAGGGGACGGCGTACGTGAGGTGTGGTACACAATGCACGAATTACACACACCTGTTCCTGTTTCTATAAATGTCCTGTCTGTCCATTCTACTTACCCCGCGATCTGGTGCTGACCACAAGGGCTGCTCCTGTCGGTTCTTTCAACGTGTCATTTGGTACCGTGTTGCTCGCCTTGGCTACCTGCCGGGATGATGCATTATTATGGTATGTACATGGAGGCGATCCCGGATAAGAAACTCATAAGTATTCCACTTCCTCGAGCCAAACCCGACAGTTTTGAATTGAAGCGTTTGGTTTTGCTTCTGACGCGTGGTTTAGTGTTGAACGAAACCACCAAAGGCAAGGCATAGAAGGCGATCAGGGAAAAAGTCCTGTGTGCAGCTACCGTTGCTGGTCGGGACGGCGTACGTACACCGTTTTCCATTTTTCGCGAAGAACGTTCCGTCGTATGTACGGAACTCCAAGAAAAAACGCTCAAGACGGTATCTGGCTGCACCCCCCCACGTTGATTTCCCCCGCGCTTGAACACTGCTCTTTTAGCTGAGCCTGGGAACTCCTTGCCTCACGGTCCTGAGGCTCAATGGCGCGTGCAAGATTACCGATGACTCCCTCCTGGCGGTGGGCTCCAACTGCCCCCTGCTAGAGGAGCTCGGCATCAGGTGACGAGCTAGTAGGGCGTTCTTTACGTTTTTTTCATTAGTCCTGGGGTCGGAAAGATCTGTGGTTGATCGCCAATGCGGGCAAAACACATCTTCACCAGCTGTTCTCTCCCTCTCCGTCACCCTGCTTCATCAAACCCATCATATGCCCACAGCAGTATCTAAGTTCTAGGGACTCCACTCCGGCACTGCCTTTGTCACCATGGGCCATAGCCTGAGTGAAGGAGCAACAACAACAACAACAACAACAACAACAACAACAACAACAACTGCCTCCTCTAAAACCTGACGGACTGAACAGGAGCTGCAACCTTGTCACGGACGTAGGCCTCGCGGCCGTGGCGCGCGGGTGTCCCAACCTCCGGCACGTCGGAGCGGGCGGGTGCGTGCGCCTGACCGATGCCTCGGTGCGGGTGCTGGCGGCCCGCGCCGGTGGGGGGCTGAGGGTGTTGGACTTTTCGGGGTGCCGACGTGTGAGTGAGTGGTAGGGGAAGTGATATAAAGTGGCTGGCGGGCGGGGGTGGGTGGAAAAAATTACGGGATCGGGGGAGGGGCCCTGCATCTAAAGAAAGAAACACAAAGCACTCTCCGGTCGCAAAGGTTGAGAGGGAGGGGGGAGTGAAGAGCGGCGAGAACTGGAACTAAGAGGCGCGTTTCGGATGCTCATGCTCCTGTTTTGGCGTACTCTAAATGCTATATGTATGTGATCGATTGTTTTGAATGCGCACCCTGGATCACCCGTACCACACACTACCTGTTATTTCACCGTGACCTCCTTCGCCGTCCCCCCTTGCCAGAAACGCTGCAAAAAAAGTACCAGTACGCACAAGGTGTCGAATCGCTAGAAACGCTGCTATAACGTACGCATAAGGTGCCGACGTTCGGTTTCCCGAACTGTTCGTAATGATGCAGCTCCCTTACATCAAGCGACTCGCGGGGCCTCTCAAGGGGCTTCGCGCTTGTGTCGCTTCGAGCCTGGTCAGCGACTATTCGTCTTGCCCTGTCCCGGCATTGCAGCGATGCGAATACTGTTCGCGGACGAATACGGCGTACACGATCATGAGATCCCCCCCCCTCCCGGCCGTCGTAAAACCATTGCCAGATGACCGACGTGTCTCTCGAGGCCATCGGCTCTCACTGCCGGGGGCTGGAAGGACTGACGCTTCAGGGCTGCGAGCGGGTTTCCGATGAGGGTTTGGTAGCCCTGCTAAAGCGGTGTCCCGGCATCACCGCTCTCAACCTGAGAGGCGTGCCTGACCTCACGGAGGTAAGGATGCTAACAGAGAGCTCGTCTGGGCTTGTGTTGAAGATCCTCGATTGTTTCGCAGGGTAGTGCATGTTAGTGACGCATCGCCCCCGGAACAGTGGAAATGGCAAGACACGTTGAGTTCTGTGGGGCTCGTTTGATAGGTCGCCGAAAGGCCCGCGCGGACAGGTTTGGACGATTGCTTCTGCGTCGTGACCGTTTCTGAAGCTGATGGGTGTGTGTGCCTGCTCTATGGTTAATGGCTTGTCACCCAACTTTGCCCTTGTCGATGCTGACCTTGGGTTCAACACGCCCATCTCTCTGGGCATTAAGTTCGATTTGGTCGCTACCAGTAATCCTTTGCATGCATGCTCAAAGTGTCGGGAAAACACACACACACACACACGCGCACATGTTTACATTTTTCTTTTCCAAAGCCCACGGGCTGTAGAGGTGTTCGTCCCGCTGTGTACGACTGAAGCTTTGTTCTCGTTCAGCTGGTCGGCACGGTCGACCTTCAGTAAACAAACGCACACACACAAACCAGTTAATGGCGTTTAGAAGTGTTTTGTGCTTTCAACCGCGCTGAGACTGACGTCTTTTCATCGGTCAGTCGGTTAGCGCGGTAATAATGAAAACACACACTTACCTACACACGAGCGTGTCCACGCAGGCTCCCCCTACCCACGCTCTCATTCCACTTTATCGGATTCTGTCTCTGCGTCTCGAAAGACACGTCTGCGTGGTGAGCCTTACCCGACCGGTGTTTGGCTACGCCTACTAGCAAAAACTACGTTCATCCCCCCTCCTCTTGTAAGCATCACGACTCCGCCACCCCCAAACCGCTTTCCTTTGCACCCCCCCCCCCCGCCCTCACCTATACTCCAGGCTGCCGTGGCTGCGGTGGAAACCCACTGTAGGCGGCTTCGTCGGCTTAACATGGAGGGGATACCTCAGGTTTGTCTCCGTCTTTCTGTAGCCCTTTCTTTCAGGGGCGAGAGGGCGGGACGGAGGAAATGTTTCAGACAGGTAGACCAGGTCGAAAAAGGGTACAGTGGTGTTTTTTTTCTTTTCACGCCAGCGGTAGGGCATTTCGAAAAGTTGTTGCCGCGAATGGAGGAACTTTCGCGTACCACGTGACAGTTTCTCGCTATCCCATTTTCCATCCCATCGGTTAATTTGTTAATTTGGCCGGCTCACATCAACGGAACTCCTCTATTACGTGCCACACTCTGTGTGCGTGCCCTGGCTGCCTGAACTCAAAGGTATATTTCTTATTCTTACGTCGTCAGAGGTATGTATACAACCGGGTTGTATCAGTTCTTTCACAGGCCGTCTGGGCGCACTTGCTCGGCATGGCATGCGGTTTGGTCTGCATCGAGTCGATCTGAAAGCAAACCAACAACCCACGCAAAACAGGTGTCGGGGTCCCGTGTCCAACTGGCGGGAGAGCGTCTTCCCCTTGTTGTCAGGGAGCCGGGGACGCGTGTACTCCGACCCTGCGCTCTACCCTGTCGGGTGTTCAACTCGTACATTCAGGTACATATGTATGATTTTTTCAACACCATGCACGCAACGGCCTAATGCACCCCCGACTTGCCAAACAGTACGGAGAAATGTATAGGCACACCATCGTAGTTGATGGCTCCATCGTACACAGTAGCCACTGCTGGAGTTTGCCGTCGTTAGGTCACTATATGCGTGTTGCGTCCTTTGGTTCGAATCGACCAGCCCCGTGTTGTCTCTTGCTTCCCCGCTCTCGGCGGAATCTCTTCGATCTTCTGTAATTTTTGTAGAACTACATGTAATTTCTCTTACTCTGTGGTTCGACGAGGAAAAACATCTCCTTGTTGTACCCTGAGTAGAAAAAACGTCCCAATCACTTCGGCCCATGTACACACAGAGGCGAGCGGAGTGGACAGCGGCGGCGATAACGGTACAGCGCACCTTGAGGGGAAAGCTGTGCCGCTTGCGGTGGGAGAGGGGGGAACAACGCAAGGCCTGGGCCGCGATGGTTCTAAGGAGCAAGCTCTCCGCGGTAATGGCAAGGCGCCTGTTTAGGCGGCGGCTGGAGCAGAGGCGATCTGAGCACGGTACGCTCGTTGCCGCACGTCTGCAAACGCCTATCGAGAGAATAATTCGGCCAGCGTCCTTGAACCTTACCCCTTAGAACTTCTTTTTCGGGACACATTTGCTGTTTGAGGCTGTTTGCGTTAGCCTGTCGAATGGTAGATTTCTTCATCACGTCTGCCGCTCAGTTCCAGTACAGAGCCCACTCATGTTGGCTTAGCAACCCTTATCTGCCCGGAATCCCATTCATTGGAGATATACCCGTCCCGATGCCCCACCTCTAGTGCTGACCAATCCTGCGTCCCCTCCTTAACCCGAAACACCTACTAAGTTTGCCCTACCCTCTCTCCTCCGTCCTCCCGTCCGTGCGCCCGTTCGACCCCACGACCCTGTTCGTCCGCTGTTAAACGAATCTACATACACTACACCGCGTGGAATGAAAAATGGTGTTGTCGCATCGATATCGCAGTCGCCGCTCGAGTGATTCAGGGGTGCGCTCGTGATCTCTTCCAAATGCGTGATGCTAGGGCTGAGCTGGACAGACGGAGGGCTGAAAGGTGCGGGTGGTAATAATCACGCCATCAACACTGCGACAGCGGCATTACAATGTTACAACTGCACCAACAACGACGCGTTCTTTATTATTTCTTTGGGCTGATGCTTCAAGTGAAGTCTTGAGCGGTATGATCGGGACCGTTTGACGACGGGTAACAGAGGCGTAGCGAGAGTAGCAACCAGTATCCTGGCCGATGACTAGGAAGCTGTCTGAACTCTATGGGGCAGTTGTCTGTCTATCGCTTGCCGGGGTGATTGTCCTGACATTGGTGAAAAATCCCGACTCAAACACCTCGCACCTGAATCAGAGTCTTCGTTTTGTGCCGATCGCCCCGCGGAGAGTACACGGGCATAACCTTTCTCCCAGTAGAACACAAAGTGACAAGCGGGCCGCGGGCAAGCCCCGTGTACACACAGGGTACCTCACCTTCGAATGTTTTCAGCGTCAAGCATTCAATTCTTCGAACGCCATCGAACCGCGTTCATGTAACACTTGCCTCAAACGCTGGCAAGCAGACCCGCCTTTCTCAAGAGCGCTTTCAGCACTTGAAAGCCATGTGTGCAACAACAGACGCCCTCAACAGATGTAACTTTTGCTTTCGCTCTCTGCATGGCGCGTGACACCCTGTTCTTCTTCGCCCGCCCGATCTGAACGCAAACCGTGCTCTCCGTAATCCGTAATGAAGGAGCGCGGCCGTTATGGTCCAGCGAGCGGCGAGAGGAAGGTTGGGAAGAGTGAGGGCGAAGTTAACGAGGCAGCGGCAGCAAAGGGTCGAAGAAAGCTGGGGGTGGATGGTCAGAAAGCTTGAGCGGCATCGAAATGCTTTGGAGTGAGTCTGTTGTGTTGTAGTTGTTGGTTTTGCTATTGTGGGTTAGGTTGTGTGGTTGTTGCCACCTCCCGGTTGTCGGCCAATCCTCCTGCGTACGAGAGGAAGAGGG
Source organism: Ectocarpus siliculosus (assembly GCA_000310025.1). Taxonomy (NCBI): domain Eukaryota; class Phaeophyceae; order Ectocarpales; family Ectocarpaceae; genus Ectocarpus; species Ectocarpus siliculosus. Next base: position 257,717 of record FN648938.1, on the reverse strand, counting down.
TTCACGTGGTGATTGCCTCACCACCCAGCCAGGCGCTCCGGTTGGTCACCTCTCGTACCATACACTTCGAGACAATACAGGGCCTTTCTTACTCCACATTCAGATACGACCGCCAAGGTTCGGGGCGCTCCTTGTGTTTCTGCCATATCTTGTTAATGCACGCGCTCGCGAGAGAAAAGGGGTAGGGGCAGTCTATTTCAATGGTGCACAAAAGCCACGGTGAGCCAAGCGCCAGAGAGCATGGCCGGCCTTTAACCCTTCTTTTTCTTCGGCCTTGTCATTCTTTGAAGCTCTGCATATTCCCCAAATCGCAGCCAGAGAACCGACGGGTGGACCAAAACAACAAGCAATTCACCGATCACATACGTCACGCGCTCGTACTGCTCTCACTTCCCTCGATGTCGGGCTTGTCTCCTCCTCCCGCTGTCACATCACCCACCCTCCCTCGTTCCGTTTGTCGCGACGGACGGCGCGCTCGTGATTCTTAAAAATTGGAAGATTGTGGCGCGTGTACATGGCGATCGCGGGCTGCTACATCAAGCTGTGGCGAATAGCTCGGCGCCAGAGGAGCAACCACGTACGTAAGGGTACCATATGTGAGGACGAGCCCCGTATAGCCTTGAGCGGCTCGGAACGAAAGCTCAGATTGTTTGAAAGCTTGAGACGTGTTGGTTACAATGAGCTCAACAGCGTCGTAAGGGGCACGACAGTTTCATGAAAAATGAAGCCGTTCTCTGGCCTCGTAACAAATCATTTCACCACCAGGCACGTTACGAATCTGCCTCCAAGTTCGAGGGTTTGCTGGTTTTGTCCGTGCTGTGTATATCGTCTTGGCTGCGTTCGGGAGGGACGAGTTGTCTCTTGGTGGAAAACAGCGCTAGCTACTTGAATGAGGTTAACTGAGGGTAAGACCAGAGAAGAGAAGGTCAGGGTTGTATTACAGCGGGATTTGAGACCGGGATTTGAGACCGAGTGGGGTTAAAGCCGCGCTGGGGCGTGTAGTAAGAGATACGGTCTACGTGTGAAGTCTTGTCACGTCTTGCTGTTTTCAAGCTTTGTGTGGGAAGGTGAAGAAACAGCTCTGATGTACTGTCGGACAGTGTCGCCTTTTTCTATCGTTTGAATACATCCCAACCTTATTCGTAGAACCTCCGTTGTTGATGTGCTAGGCCTGTCGGAAGATACAGCTAGCCTGGAAGCGAATGCTGCTACGGCGGCAAAAGCGGCAAGCCATTATGGCGGAGCTGGAAAGGTGAGATGGGCTGTTGTTGTTGATCTACTGCATCTCCTCCTCCTCCCTCCTCCTCCTCCTCCTCCTCCTCCTCCTCTTCTTCTTGTAGTTCGTCGTTCGCTGTTGTTGTTGTTGTTGTTGTTGTTGTTAATGTCGTTGATATGTGGCGTCGTGGTTGTTATCGTCGTCGTCCTTGTTCATGTTGACGTTGTTGTCACTTGGCTTTGTTGTACCAAGGGGGTAAAAAGTGTCGCTCCAAATACAGTTTTCCCGAATGTTTCCGAAGAACAACGATGGCAAACTCCACCTTTTTTGTGGAACTTATCATAGATTTTCTGAAAGCTAAACAGAATTGATTAGGTTTGATGTAAGTGATACTAACGACAGTTCTGAAATTGATGTATTATTGTATTTTTGATGCATGCAGCAAGGATTTTGATGGCGATGACGAACATAGCGACGAGAGTGACAAGCTCACGATAAGATCTCATGCTATTGTTGCTTGCTTGCTGTGCCTTCTAAGGCGGATCATCGCTGCAGCGACGATCCAGCGTGGCTGGAGGAATTACTTCCGCTGGAAGTGGATGATGAGGGACGTGCGCCTCAAGGAGCAAGTAAGCCCGAAATAACTGCTTGCTGTTTCTTTCGTCCAACAAAGCCTGTTTCGATTTCTGGAACAAGAAAACTGACGTATTGCTCTGGCGGTGTACCTTGTCCCGTAGAAGTGGATGGCACTGGATTCAGAAGCAGAAACAATCCCAAATAGACGAATGCGAATTGTTTTATCGGAGAGCATCCGTCTTGAAGTTCCTCTGTGGTGGACGCCAGATACGCTGCACGTCCATTTCTGGAATTTCTGATGGGCAGCAGATGTATGTCTTATTCATTTTACCCGCAAGTTGTCTGGAACTCATAGTAGCTCGCCTCTCCGTCTCTGTCGTTCTCCACAGACGTCTCGGAATATGTTGTAACCTATCTTGGGGCAATTGATGCTTCCTCAAGCGTCCTTGGTACCCCTCGTATCCCTGACCCGCCACATAGCACCCCCCTACCCTTTAAGCAAACCTTGTATTTTTAGTCCTCTCCCTCGGACTCTTGTGTTCTTCCGTTTCCGACGCACCTCCCAACAAACGACGACCGACATTGATTTCGTCGCGATAACAGGAGTTCAAGAGGCAGGGGTTCAGGAGGGAGTACGCACAGATGGAACTGGCGTTCTGGTGGCGGCGGGTTCGCGTGAAGCACTTCAAGAGGACGGTGCTGAGGCAGCTGATGGTAGCGCGAAAGGCCGTCAACGTGATCAAGGCAAGAAGAGGAGCAGATGGCCTTATTCTGCAGCGGAGCTCAATTGCAGTCAGTCTCGTCGTTCTCCTTGCTCACGAAACAAACACACCACATCATTTGACGATGTGTTTTCTATGTGGCCTTTACAGTGTCTTGGTTGTGAAAGACGAACAAGGCGCGATGTGCAGCGCTTGCATGCGTTCATGTGGCTGTCTCTCTGGTTCGCGAATGTGAGCCGCCACACGCGTACAACGGTTCGTAGAATCTCGGTCAGCAATATTTTTAGCCCACTCTTTCGCGTCCCTGTCGAGAACACCTCAGCGTCTTGAGGTGTTTACTCCTTCAAGGATCGCCACATGTACGCACCTCTCAGCATTTATCTAACCTTCGAAGTTTTATGGAGTTCACCACCAGTTTGCTCTATTACCATATAGTGCCCTCCAACACGTGCTGGGAAAATCGAACGTCCAAAGAATCTCGCCCCCCTCCTCCTCCTCCTCCACCTCCTCCTCCCACAAACACCGCCTCGCGTAAGCGTAGAGAGCCTACCGGAGCTACATGGTGCGGACGCTAGCAGTTCGAGCGAAGAAGAAGGCCATCGCGATGCGGTGTAGATGGCGGCGTATTTACCTGGGGATCAAGAGACTTCCCCGCCCCGAAGACACGGCTAGGATTCAGATGATACTGAGGAGGTATATGCATATACGTCGGAAACGGAAAAAGTGCTCTCGTTTCGATAAACGTTCGATATACACTTGCCCGATATGTTGTTGTCGGCAATAATATTGGTACGATGAATGTGGGTGTTCCTTCATGTTAAAATCTTCGTGAGATTATTACAAGAGGTAGCGATTCGCAACAAAACGACTTGTGACCATTCGATTTACCGAGAGCTTGCCGGCGACGCCGTTCAGTTTTTGGACCGTCCCGGCTGTAAAGCAATTGAAAGTGTCAAGCTCGGAACACCACCGAAGGGAGGCTCATTCCTCCTACGTCGCCTACCGTTTTTTTTGGACAAGTGCCCTCTATTCTCAGGTTCATAGCCATCCCTTGGCGACTGCCTTTTTCGCTTTTCTGTATTGCTGATGCTGGTGCTGGAGCTGCTGGTGCGTGCTACTGGTGATGTTGTCACTGCAGCTGCTTTGATTTACCATCACGTTTTTTTCCGCCCTCGCCCGATGCGAACGCTGAAACAAAATTAGGTTCATCAGGAGACGGAAGAGAAACAAGGCAGCTACGGACATCCAGCGTGTGTACAGGGGGGTGCAGGCTAGGTGCGCTGTGTGGAACAATTATTACCTTTGCTCGAGTAGAAAACGAGGCGGCGGCGTAAGTTGGCTTCATGTGCTGATGGGGCTTCTTCGCGTCCGCCACCTCAAAAAGCAAGCTAACGCCAGCTCCCTCCCTCGCCAATGAAACAGTTGAGCAATGTCCGTCTGTCAGAGCAGTGGACTCCCGACTTGGTAGGGCGCGAGAGCGCGTTGTAAGGAGCGAATAGCGCCTTCCACCATTCTCAACCAGTTGCTATCTTACGGAATGCTTCAATAGAATGAATTCCAGCTGCTAAATTCAGCACTGTACTATTGCTTAGCTGAGAAGAATGCGACTTGACAATCAATTGTACCCACTGGGCCTCCCCCCCCCTCCGGCGATGTTTGCCATCGGGGTTGGGTTTTAATCGCTTGGCAACGACGGTGTAAAACAAGCGGCCGCCCCGGTGTTTGCTATCGAGGTTGGGTTTTTGTCGCTTGGCAGCGATGTCGTAAATCAAGCCGATCATTTCGTGAGCTCAGCAACCAGGTTACCGCTTTTTGTTTTGCCTTTGTTTTTTGTTTTTGCGGTAACCATGAATGGTGGTCGAGTAGATTATGTTGTGCGGGGTCGAGAACCCTCACTCCGCGCAAAGGGGATAATCGCACCACGTTGTGTTAAATTGGTCAAGCACCCTCGAGGCAGTTTCACAGCGCTTACAACTGTCTCTGGAAGTGAAAGCACCAGAAAATAAATTAAGTCATACGCAGCTGTCATCCGTACGCAAGGAAGTAAGCACAAGATGCCGAACGCCCTTAGCAGGATGCAGCACACCCTTCATGCAACTCGCCGAATACCTCACGGCGCTTCGCGCTTGGTGATGTGAGAGCCTGGTCCGGTGAACCCGGCGTGCTCCGTCCCAGCTTTGTAGGGATGCGAAGTCAATGGTCTAACGACTACGGTATGCACGCCTATGAGTACACCCCCCCACCCCCCTTTAAACCACCGCAGGCGCATCTACGTCGTCAAGCTCGCCCGCATGTACACCATCAACGCCATCAACATCCAGAGGGTGGGCAGGGGACACATCGCGAGGAGGGGAGAGGTCAGGGATGTCCTGGAGGCCAACCACGCCTCGAGGGTCATCACAAAGGCGCTCCACACCTACATAAGGAACAAGGTACCATTATCTAGTAACGGATCTTCGGCGAGGGTACCACAGCAGACAAAGCCTGTCGGGCTCAACAACAGTACCGCAAGCGCGGACGTCGACAGCGCGGAAGTCGTCAAATCTCCCGACCGCCCCTCCCGCACTGATGGGCATACCAGTGGGCGATGAGGCATTCCCGCCCCACAGCTATCCCTTTGCGCTCTGACTCTTATCCGGACGAAGACGATGCTCGCCCCCCAGCCAGAATGAAGCAACGTGTTTGAAAGTCCCCCCCCTTTTCCCCTGTGTTGGCCGCAGACCTTCCGTGATGTGACCAAAACACACCCACGACGGTACCATCCACCATCTCCTATAGGGTTAAGAGAATGGTACCTCTCTCCCTCCCCAACACCAGTACCAGCACGGATGGATCCTTTGCCCCTTCCCTTATCCTACCTCCTCCGTATTATTGGCGTAGGCGTTCCGGGACATGGTGAAGGAAACTCGGGCAAGGAGGGCAAGGTTCGAGCGCCTCCAGCGAGAGGCCTTGATACGGCAGCGGGCGGAGGCGACTCTGCGACAGGCGTTCCTCATGAACCAGGAGAAAGCGGCCAAGGCGATACAGGTTACAATAGTGCTGTTGGTGGCGTTGGTGGTGATGGCGTTATTGGTGCTGTTGTTCCTGCTTGTCTTGATACAAGGTTAGTGCTGCAGGTGGTTTTGGTAGTGATGATGGTGGCGTTGTTGTTATTGTCGTTGTTGTTTGTGCTTCTTGTGCTGTCGCTGATGGTTGTCGTCGTGTTGATGCCGGGTGTCGACGACTTACGACTGCTTGACGGCAGTCGCGATGGAGGCGGCGGCAGGCCAACAGGCGGAGAGAGGAGGCAAGGCTCCTACAGGTCGAGATGGACCAGAGACTCGCGCTCGATAAGAAGTGAGAGATGCAGCGAGAAGAGTAGACCAATGGAGGAGCTTCTTTAACTCGTGCTTGTTCTGTTTCTGTGCCTCCGAATGAAGTGCCCATGTGCAAACCCCTGTGTCTCGACATAATACCTGATAGGTTTTCTTTTGGTGCGCTTACTGCTGAACATATGAACCAACCGGGACATTCGTCCGCGGAAAAACTAGTTTTGACGGATTGATGGTAACGATGTGAAGTTCGTTTTTCTACCTAACAACAGATCAAACTTGGAGTTTTTGGAGAATACAGAATACGACGTAGCCTTAGAAATGTATCGAATTCAACCGGCATGGAATCTTGGGCCCTTGTGATTTCGTTTGCTCGATACCTGCTCGATGTGATGGCACAACCACCGTAGCTTGCGCCGCGACAAGGCGGTTCGTTTGCATCCAATGGACCAGCGCCCTCATGAACCCAGCGCTGCCCCTGTACATCGCTGAAATCGTTCGGCCTCCTGCATTGAGAGAGTACGCCGTCGCCAAACTGGCAGCACTCGTGCGCGATGCTTTTGTCTCTCTCCTATGTTTAAAGACATTGCACGCTATCTGAGATGCGGTGAGTACGCCTTAATAAACCTTTCCGTGGTCTGCCAGCTGCTTGATGAACGATGGGCCAGCGCTATTGGTAGACCATGGGATTGGGCTAAGAAAAAACACAGACGGAAAAGTGTGTGTGTGTCCCCCTCTCGTGGGCCATTGTTGTTGGTGTCACTGTTGTTGTTGTATCCACATTCCATACCGATCCAACTGCTGTTGCGGGCGCCATACAATCTAATGAAAGACTGCTGCCTGTGCCCACACCGCCGTGGACCGAACAACGTGATATGTGTGTGCATATATTCTACCTCCCACTCAGACTCCGGCAGAAGAAAATCGAGGAGCTCAAGAAACTGCAGAGAAGCGCGTCCCCTGCGAAAAAAGTGGGCGGTGTGCTGTCGGCCCTCGGACGGAAGCTGAACAAGCTTACCGCGCAGGAGGACCCCGAACTGGCGACGGAGGATCATATCGCGATCGAAGAAGACGAGGATGACGAGGAAGAGGTGGGGGAGGGCGGGGTGTTTCTGTTGCTGATTACGATCGTCGTCGTGGTTGTCATTGTTGTCGCTGGTGCTGCTGTTGTTGCTGTTACTGCTTCTGCTGTTGCTGCCAGTATTGCAATCTGCCTTGACATGGAAGAGACGATGGAGACAGGGGTGAAGTACGATACGAGGATCTGTGCGTGGCTGTTTCGCAGATACAGTTATTGCCAGTATGAAGTACTTCCGTACCGAGTTCGATGTGCAATAAGCTTCGAATTATCGCTTGCAAAGTAAGTCTTGTTTCAAGAACATCAGAGACTCCCGTGGTGCTTCCCCCGGAAAACGTGCGGGAGAGGCGATCAATACCGGCCAATCCTCCCGCCACCGCACCACCCACGTTGCCTATGTCGACTCTTTCCCCCCGCCGGCTCGTTTGTGTTAAATATTGCTTTTGGTCCGGTTGGCACTGTAGAGGCCAAAGAGCTCCGCGACAACCCTCCTTGGCAAAATGAGAGGCATGACAGAAGAGGAGAAGGCGGAGAACGCGAAGCAGGACACCGACGTGCTGGCCAACTCCATCCTCAACCACCAGACCAACTCCAACTTGCAGGCGAGAGAAGTGAAGCCTTTGAGCGACGACAGCGTGGTTCGTAGCGACGACGACTAGTTAGACTGATCGCTGTTGTCTGTGGGGGAAAGAACCGCTTACACGTTTGCAAACATTGGACGAAACCGCAAGAATGAAAAATGGAATAAGCACGGTTAGCCTCGACACGAAATGTTTCATCAACGGTTGAGAAATAGACGAAGCCAACCACAATTTCGAGGTTGATGTGATATCCCACGCACAGGCAAGAAGAGAGTGAGAGAGAGCGAGAGAGAACCATGAAAACAGTGCACCTTGTTGCTCACACCGCGGGAGTGCGCACTACAGTAGTCCGGGTGTGGGGGGCGGTGCGGGGGGATTGTATGCCAGCTGCTGTGGGTCTCACCGGCGTGTGCTACGAGAGACAAACTGGAAGCAACGTACCAAAGCTTGGCCAAGCCACCAACATCAGCAACGTTATACCACAGTTATGCAAACCTGAGACTAAACTAGGGGCGTGGCCGCCGAACTGTCCACGTTCGTATCGTTTCGAAAACAACTCAGTAGAGATTTATTACACCGACAGCTGATTTTCTGTGCCGCACCTTTTTGCATGGTGCACACTACAACGTTGATGACATGTATCAGGTGGGAATCTGCGGGATCCACGTCACCGTGGGCAAGAAAGAAGAGAAGGCCTTCATGGAGGCTCAGGACTACCTCAAGGCCACAAAGCAGGCGAGCGGATTGATTTTGTAGGCTTTCGCTGGATCTTTATGTATGTGTCCAATGGTGTCACAGGGATGTTATTGAACTCATCCAGCAAATGTTTAGAAAACCAACACAGTCAGTCAAGAGGAGAGCCCGTGGCAGATGGTGACGGGTGTCGCAAGCCCACCATTCAGACGAGGAGGGATTTATGCTACACTGTCGAGAGTTGATGATTTCATGGCATTGTTCTGTTCGCTGGATCCATACTTATCCAACGGTGCAGCGAGGTGGCCGAAGTTTCATGTTGTTATCGGTAAGAAATAAGTGGCGAGGAAGCTCGCGGCTATCACGTCAAACCCAAGCAGGGAAGGAAATCGATTGGCGGTACACCGTAGGCAACGAAGGAAATGCGCTTTTTTAAATATATGGTGATTGCCCACTCTCCTGCTCTCACTCCACCCACGCGCGCGAGAGGGGTGCTCTCATTTCCAATCCATACCCATACACAATGCGTGCTGTAGGGAGTATGGTCAAAAATAGTTGTCCTTTGACACGCGCCGCATCGTACGAGCTCTAGCGAGGTTGCTTGTGCAGAATCAGGGCAATCCACAAAACCGAAACGTTTTTGGTACGGCAACGAAACGGCTTGGATAGTAACACGTGGTTGGCATGGTGCTTTATATTACAACATCGTCTTCAGGAGCACATGGCGGCAGTGGAGGGAGACTTGAGCGGCAAGAAGCAGCTGAACGTGCGCCTCTGGCTCAAGATGGGGCAGGGGGATGGTGTGGTGACGGATGTTAAGATCCACAAGGCCCCGCCCAACCACGCCAACTCGGCCGTAGCAAAGGTGCACATGCTTTGACGTTGGTGTTGTGCCGTTTTCCCTGTCTATCGCTGTTGCTGATGTTGAAAATTGCAGTGCGTTACAACCAATCAGTCAGGTGAGAATCATGGACAGTTCCCTATACCACCTGACGTGTCGAGCTTGTTGCCGAGACCCCCCCGCTCAAAACACGAAGGGCATCACGCTTACGGTCCTTCCTTCGGCGTGCGAGCACAGGTGCGGAAAAAAGAAGCGCAGCTGGCGTCCCGTATGCTCGTCGGACACAACCGCTGCGACTTGGAGCTCATGTGCAAGGTCCTCAGGTGAGCGCGAAGAGCAGCGAGCAAGAGCGAAAGTATCCAACGGCTCCCAGCTTAATTCAAGTGCACATGGAAGCAGAAAATAACAACAATGTACGAACGCATATTTGCAGGTTGTTGCTGTTGTTGTTGTTGTTGTTGTTTTCTTCAAGTTAATAAAACCGTTCCAATTCCTCTACCCAGTACCTTAATCTGTCCTTGGAGATTGTAGAACAATGTCCCGCCGGCTTAGTCAACAGCAGCGTCTCTTTTCTGTCACACTTCGTTGGTTCAACTCGTTGCTGGTGCTCATGTTGGCGCTCAGTCGGACCGAGGGGCCCGCCCCTGCGGTGGATGACCTCGTCTTCTGCCCCAACAAGACCGGCGAGGCCGACCTGCTGGGCCGGGGCTATGAACGCGTGGAGCCGATGCTGAAAGCGGTTGGTCTAGGAAAGGTACGGATCCGGCCAGATAAAGATGGAAAGTTGTTGGTCTAAGTGCGCACAACGGCATTTGAAGCGGGTGGCCAATGGTCTCTGAAAGCCGGTTGTTTGATATAGTGCTTGTTCTCGCGTACGACGAAAATACTAGAGTTGCGTGGTCTAAGCACAATACTAGTAGAGGCACATCGCGATAGGTAGAGAATCGCTAGCCGCCACTGTAAGAACGGCACACATCATCGGTCTTGAGAAAGCAACGCATACCGTACGCCAACCACAGATTTGTAATAGCAAGAACATCATCAGACCATAATTGTATAATTTTGTATGGCCTTTGGACCCAAAGGTTGTGTTGGTCTCGAAAGAGGAACGCGAGATACCTCATTTATCAGATCAATTATCCCCAGAAAAACTAAATAGTTGGGCTTATTCCGCTCAGAAACTAGCAAGCACCTCGCTTCCGTAGTGGCTGTTGCCATCCACCACGTCACGATGAAGGGTTGCCTGCAGAGTTACGATTTCCAAAACTTCCGGTTCCAATGCGGGAAACAGACATACTTTTGAGCAGGAACACAACACAGCGCATGGAAATGAAATACATGAAACGGGGAGCTTTTTCTGTTCTTGCCCCCCATCTCTTATGCCAAAGTGAACCAAAACTCAACAAGATGGATCCCAACAACCCCTTAAACTACGGAATGCAGGGTTTCCTGTTCATTCACCGAAAGACCCATAAGACGCGGCCGAAGAAGCTTGATGTGGCCAAGTACCGCCTGCGGAAGAGCGGATGGTTCACGTCTCGCACGGCCCTGCTGCTGGAGAAGTACGCTCTCAGCGAGGAGGAGCTGGTGGCGTTGCATGCCATTTTCAGCGAAACTGACTTCAAGGTTGGCATCGTGTGGTTGTCGTCGTAATTTTTTTAGGTTCACTTTGCTTAGCTGCGTGCGATTTTGATACGTCGTCTCTCTCGTGAGTGTTGTCCGTTGTCCGTCTTGTCTCTATACTGCCTTCGGAGTGTGGGTAGTTTCACATATCTCGGACGATGGCCTGAGTTTCGTGCGTGGTGGTACGAAGTGTATTCCGCCAGTACCGCTGCAGGTACAGTGTCGTCCTTGTTAATTGCCGAAAAATTATTTGTTTACTGGCTGCTGCCGACATAGAACCTCTCTTGAGACTTGAACGCGCATTCCAGCAGGTCATAATTTTCCGCTCATACACCTGTTTCAGCTGCTCACAGCAGTGCACCTGTATGATCTTGCTCGTCCTCCTCAGATTTCAGAATGTGCGGTTCTTCTTCCTCTCGAAAATGAACTATTTCTCTCTCATGCCCTACCTTGAGGGCACCGTTTTTCTTCCCCGTCTTTGTCGCCAGGATCAAGCGCCTCTAGAACGCATGCTCAATATCGCATTCATTGTCTTGCGGAGACAAATCACCCATCGAGTTTACGTGTTCCCCGCAACAGGCATGGGATGATTCGCATTTCTGGGTCGTCGTCCTTTGAAACACCGCCCGTTAGAGCGACAGTCCCTCTTTTCTTCCATCTGCTCCCACTTCCCTCTCCCTCCCGGCTCATGTGTGTCCTCGTTATCTCCGCAATAACCGCGCGTCTAGGGAAATTCCACGATGGACGTCTACTCCTTCTTTTCAGAGATTGGAGAGGATGAGACGCAGTACGGACACTGGCTGCTCCAGGCGGTAGGGGCGGGAGGGCAGCAGAACCGTGACATAACGTGGGACCAGTACTTGGAGGTACGTTGGCGGTGTTTCGTGCCGTCGCCCGCGTGTTCTTTACACCACCTATCCTGCCCCAACCTTAACCTTTCTATCGAAGCCGCGAGGAAGGCCTTGGTTTCTCATGCCGTCACCCCTTCCATTCCACCTCTCCTTCTTAGCCTCGAGGCAGGCTTTACTTTCTCCTTGTAGTGGGCGTGGTCGTTTCTAGCCTGTGAGTCAATGGTGCGTGAAAAAGGCCAGGTCGGGGTCTCAGAGTTTCTTCGCCGCGACGATGACGACAACCGTGTCATCAGCAACAACCGCGATCAACAGCGACGATAGAAGTACATGAGGGTGTACGGGTGTTCTCGGGGTACGGAAACTTGCTCCAATTTAGGTTGGTGACTGAGATATTGAAGCCAAATGGCCACACGAACAGCGGCATCGCTAGAGACTTTCGACCCCTACCGTCGTTAATGGTTCTTAAAGCAGTACACACCCCGGCCTACGAAAGCAGGAAGGCAACCACAACGTTTTCCGACCTCGAACAGCACGCCTGCCCGCGTCCACTCTCGAACACGTGGCGGTCAACCAATCCTTCCGCCAGAGTTCACCAACCCGTCGGAATAAACCGGCCAACCAACCAAACAGCATTCAGTCCCAGTCAGCACGAGGGAGGAAACCCTACCTCACAATACCATTGACGGGACGACATGAAATCGGAAAAACACACAAACAGGTGGTGTGCTTCTTCAGCATGTTCAGCCGACGAGAGGTCCTCCGCTTCGCGTTCGGCTCCCTCGATCCGGGAATGCGGGGGTACCTCGACGAGAGCGACTTCCAGGTATGTATCCATCAACTTACGCGAAGCGGCTTCTTGTGTTTTTGTCGAGGTCACGAAGCCAGATCCCCCCCTGCCACCACTCCCTGATGCGAGTGACGTACAAAACGCGCGAGAAACAGATGCCGGGCACCACTGAGATGATCGCTACATGACGTCTTTTGAACGTTTCGCCTCCGCCATGCCTTGTAGTGTCCCTGGGTATGGGTTGCGGTGGGTATCTTGTTATGGCAAGGTACCCTCTAACAAATATCTTCTTTTCCTAGCGGTTATCTCGGTCTTCCGATGCATCTTTGTCGAAATCGCGTAAAATTTTCACCAGGAGCTGAGAAGTGCTGGGAAGGGGGGGAGGGGGAGATGACCGCGCGTATCGATAGCTTTTGGTGACATGCCACGGTGACCCCTGGCGACAGCAGTGGTAGAAATACGTCCATGATTTTTCCACTCATTCTGAATGTTCCACACGCGTGTAGCGTATCACGTACAATAGTAGGTGCTCACCTGTTCCGCAGATATCAACTATCCATTTTGCTGTACGAAAACACACCAAGTCTGCGAAAGGCAAAGAACCATTGAATTTACAATGTCGTACACAACGCCGAAACTGTACTAGGGATCAGCACTGTTTTCGTACACGGTGAATATCTTTATCTTTTGACGGAAATCCGGACTACAGGACGGTGGAGATAGATTTGTTCCCGCCATCATCAGTCAAGACTATCTGTGTTGCTTTGATGCCGGAAGCGCAATCAATCGATGATGCTCCCCTGCCCATTCGTTCATTTCTGCGACCTTTTGTTCGTGGGCCTCGCGGGGAAACTGTTTCGCCTCGTCTCGTGGCCACGTTCGGCGGCGGCACTGGTTGCGGGGGGGCACGAACAAACGCTTTCGACGACAACGCGACGATGGCAACCAACCCTGATCGACGTGCGGGGCATGGCCGACGCGTTGCAGAGGTTCTTGACTGCGGTCTTCCAGCACGAGTCAGGCATCCCCGGCAACTACAACGGCAAGGCGAAGAGGGGCTTCAGCAGGCTGGCCAACAGCGGAACACAGCTCGATTTCCCGCAGTTCGAAAAGGTGAGGGTAGCGCGGGCACCGTGTCCAACTAGCGGAGTCGAATCCTTGCCGAGTTGCGTTTAGCTCTCTGCGAAAAATCGACCCAAGAGCAACGCCGACCGCAAACGGTCGAACCCCCCCGTTCCCATGATATCCCCATTGTTTCCAAATGTGAAGAACCGGCAAGCGTGCCTCACAACCAAGTCCTTGAACGTCTTCAAGCCCTAGACAGACGCAATAGTAGGAGCAGCTCACACTTGTTTTCCCAGCGTGTATGCTTGCCGATCCGTGCAGTCTGTATGTGTGTGTGTTTTCGCCCCTTGCACTAGGCTATCCACTGCTTCTATCCTCGCCCCCGGCCGCCACGAGCGTCTGGCCATCCAAACTAAATCCTCTCCCCCCGCGTCGGCCTTTCTTTGTCGTCATTGAACCTTGGACCTGACACCAACGCCAACGCCAGTTGTGCGCCCAGTACCCTCGCCTGCCTCACCCCATCTACCGGCTGCAAACGGCGATCCACAAGCACAACCTCGGAGAGAGCTTTTGGGACCAGAAGAGAGAGATCTTCACCAACGCCCGTGTCGCTGTAGGTGTTGAAAAAAATTACTAGCTTGGCCACGCGGGAGAGGTGGACTATAGCCGGAAGAGGAAGATATGTTCGTAGATACCCTTGTGTGTGTTAAAGACACGTCTCGTAGTTATAGGCAGGTGCTGTCAGAAACCGGCCGGCGAGTGTTACTCTTGCCTTCCTCGCGTGGCTGCTGCTGGTGCGTTTTTAAAACTTTACTTGGTGGCGTGGGCAGGCCAACAGCTTGGCTGAGGTTCCCTCGACCTTCTCTGTACGATCTGTGCGTTTTCCACGGCGGCGGTGTTGTCGTGGTGGGCAAGGAGCTATGGCGTCGCCAGGTCTAGCGAGCACGTGGTGTTCGCCCGTAGGACACAGGGGGGCCGGTATCCACACTCCTCGCGCCGTGCTGCATCCACCATTGTGCTGTAACATTTGTCACCCCAGGGTTCTATTTCAATCACCTGGGTTAGGCGAGGCGATTCACGAGACCTTGCAGTATGCATGTATCGATGCAAGACCCGATAGTCCAAGACTGATATCACCACGCGGTCAGGTGCTGATGCTCGGTACTGTCTCCGGAATAGACATGGCTTAGCCACCGCCTTATCAATCGCAAGTTACTTTCTGAATCTAGTCTGCGTGACCAAACGTGCAGATGTAGATCAGGCACAAGTCACTTCGTGCCGGTTGTGAGCCTTTGCATCCTAGGGCCCTAGAGCACCAGAACTCGCCGACAGACGCAATGCGGACAGCAACCTAAAGGCACCGGTGACTGCATCGCGTTCTTTCGACCATGTCCCTTGCGGTGGTCACAATTAACAGCCGGTATGGACGTTGCAAAGAGTACACAGCATACAAGCCGCTCGTTGCCGTTTCCGGTATGGTTCCAGCCAGCAACAGCGGTACCAATACGAAGGCAGAGAGATGGCACCCGTCGGGGAGACGACACCGGCGTGAGCGCATACAACACCGCCGTAGCACCAGAGGGCCGCTGCGTATACAATTTAATTGGGCATTACACGCACGGAGAGGTCGCACCCAGGTGCCTTGAAAAAGTTAAACGAACTGATTAAATTGTATTTCTGCACCGGGGTGCGAAAAACAACAAGAAAACGATTAAAACAGTGCGCACCCGGTGTCATCTCTCCGCCTCACATCATTCCAACGAACATCCAAAACATCTATTCAACGTAATACGGCGGAGAGATCGCCCCCGCCCCCCAACAAATAACACGTCTAAAAACCCGTGCACCCGGTGACATCCCTCCGCCTCTCAACGTACACATCAAAGAACTACGCCAAGTATCCATACTTCCAGCGATCCAACACATCCAAATAACGCTCGTTCAACATTCATGCCATGCACACGTCGAAATACTAAAGTACTCTGCATCTTGTAAAACGATTTCGATTCACCATTGCTGGGGAATGTCGCGACACGATACGACGCAGTCCAGAGAGGGACACTCGCGCGAATCCTATGCACCTCTCGCCGATGCGCACGTGACTCAGTAAATGGGAGACCATCATGTTCAAAGGTTTCCTTAAGCCAAGCGTGTCGTATCTCTATCCCTGACACAAAGAAATAAGGGCGACTCTATCGGGGCATTTTCATCTCACAACTTGGTGAGCCTCCGTAGGTGTATTACCAATGCCAACCCTTGGTCCTCTCTTATAGCTTACATCAATACAGCACAGTTCTAGGGTGTGCCTCTACGTTACACCCTGGTGGTCAATTATACACGTTTGGTTCGCGTGTGCGCGCGTCCGCGTAGTAGCCGAAGGACCCAAGCAAGAACGACGATCATCTTCGGCAAACTATCAAATCATGCGACGCTCACAAAACCAAGTGCAAACTCATGAGGTCTGCGGCAAGGCGAGGGTGTCGGTACACCATTTTCGGGCTTGCACTCTGGGTGTGACGCCGCCACCCTTTCGCCATGAAACGATCAGGAGTCGTTATCAAGCATCTTCACGATGATCATGGACTGCTTGACAAGCTGCCTGGCATTCTTATGGGAGGCAGATGTAGCCGTCTTCCCCGCCGTCCTCGCTCCCGTTCACGTACACGTCGGGGCAGACGTAGTCGTAGTCGGCCTGCAACAGCCCAACAACCGGTGGACAATGATTTCGCACAACACCAATTCGTTGAGGGGAACCGATGACCAGTTTTGAGACGTGTGAATTCGAAGCTTAGAAACCAATTTGTTGAGGGGATCGGTCACCCGTCTTGTTCAGAGGTACGCGGAGGTGTTAATGTTCATCTCTTCAGTTCAAGCTGTGTGCTCTCTACCTAATAGTACCAGACACGGTTTTCCGCAGGTAGAAACGATCGTAACCCCAACACGCGCAGAAGAAGGGGATCACACGCTCAGATGGAGCTCAACACGTTCGTCGAGAAGGAAAAAAACTATTTACCACAACAACGGACATCAACAGAAAAAAAATCACGAGAACATCCAACTCTTCCTAGCGTACGCAAAATCGGCCGATGCTTAAGATGGCCGCCATGCCATCTGAGAGCCTGACACGAACAAGGGAGACACCACCGTATGTTGCTCGGGCATAATTCATACTAAATTATCGTGGACTGCTTCTAAAGGAACACAGGGCAAAAAAATGTAGAAACACAGGTAGGTCATGTAAAACTTTGACTTCAATAATTTATCATGGACTTTGGGTGGTTCAAGATATCGTACATGAGACAATCAACAAGAAGAGAGTGACGGGAGGGACCACAGGCCGGCGCAGGAGGCCGTCACACAACCAAATCCAAGGAAATGGTCTGGGTAAGGGGCAAGGAATACAGAAGCAATCAAGGAAGGACGGGTTTGCAGGAGAAGTGCGCATCCGTTTCTCACGTTCTGCAGAACGTTCCCCTCGTAGGTAGCGTCCTGCGGAAGGAACTCGATGTTGGGGTAGGTCGTGGCGATCGCTCCGCCGTGGGCGTCGGCAGAGTTTCCGATGAAGTCGACGTGTTTGATGAACCTGTTCGACCAATAAAAGTATCGTACCCGAGGTGGAACGGGCCACGTCAGACATCCCTCTGTTTGGTTTCTCGCCAACCGTACGGGTGGTATCGAAAATACGGTTCTTCCAGGTGAGCATTAGATACCGGGATATCATTTCAGCGACAACGACGACAGCAGAAAATCATCAACAGCAACATGCGCGCCTGACAGTATTCAGTAAGCTTCTGGAGGTAGTGCCTACTGCGACGAAAAACTCTTGCAAAGAGCCACCAAGTCGGGCAGCGGCTTGGCGAATTGTTATTATATCGAGAGATGGGATTTGCTTTTTCAACGCAATCGACAAGTGGGGTTCTGTTTTTTCACCGCACTCTGCCAAAGGAAAAGGATGGGGCAGGATGGGGCACTCACACCATCTCCGAGACATCCCCGGCGTTGATCGCGCCGCCGCTGCTGCCGGAGACCCCGTCTTCGAACACGGCCGTGTTCCTCATCACGAGGACGCCCTCGTTCATGATGTGCCCCCCCCGGTTCTCGGACGTGTTCCGGGCGAAGGTGGCCTTGGACCTCTTGAGAAACTTCACGACAGCGGTGACGCCGATCCACATGGCCCCTCCTTCCTGCGGAGCGGAAGCCCACGGTGGTGGCGGTGGAGCAACACCAAGCGGGCGCGCAAGTGTCAGGGAGGTGCATGCTGCATGGAAGAACGTTGTATTTTTATAGTCTCATCCGGTTGCAGCAGTGTTCGGTCAACAACAGCAATAAGGAGCTCGGAAGCAGACTTGGTACCATCTGCTTGTACACATGCATGTCCCTCTCTCCGTCGTGCTTGTGCATACTCGTATGAGAACCCGGACGCCGGGTGATGCTACGGCGATTGCTGCGGTTTCTCAAGTCGGAAGTCACTTTGTCACTGAACGCAAATCGATATGCAAGGGTGTGCCACGACCAATCTGCCAGGCGTGCATGCGCGCTCGAGCGTCTTGGCTGCAACCGGTGTTCTGCCTATACCGCGCAGTTGGCCGCAGTGGTGCCTCACAAGAAACGTTGGGGGGGGGGGTGCTCTCTCACATCTCCTTCGTTGTCCGTGAAGACAGCGTCTTCATAGAAAGAAATCTTGCCCTCGGTGTAAACTGCGCCGCCTTCGAGACCTGTGTACCTGCCGTTGTAGTCCTCGGTCTTTCGGGTGTCGCGCGACACCGGCAGCAACGACGGCGGCACAAGACGAACCGGGCCTCTTAGCGAAAAAAGCGGCGAAATTTTCCGCGCGCTCGTCGTACGGCGAACCCCCAGACCAAGACTACTTACAACGGTACTAGTCCACCTGCAGCACCACTCACAACGCGCTCCAGATCAATGAATCTGTTCCGAAAAGCAGGCCGCAACTTGCTGCTTGACAACCCCGTGCGCGGCCCCGAAATCTCCCATCTCTCGGAGGTATGTACATGTTGCGCCTTCCTTCAACAAGAACAAAAACAACCGAGCCCCGATCCAAACGCAGCAGCAATACCTTCTTGCCGTAGCAGTTTGTCATCTCCACCGCTTCCTTGAAGACCACCTTCGCGTCGGGTCCATTCCACAGGGCCCCGCCGTTTCCCGGGTACTTTTCTGCCGTCGACCCAACCCTGCACGCGTCGGCGGTGAACGTGCCCTCAAATCTGACGTATCCCTAATGGCACAAGTTATGCGGGGAAACAAGCAACAGCAGTAGAGTATTAGGAAACATAAATACAAACACAAAAACACTACCCATTCGAGATAACACCACGGTCGAACGGGATGTGCTGAAGTCTTCACAGTGAATGGAGGGAAACCGGCTGGGTACTGGGCTTATTTGGAGTCTATTTAAGCCCTTACGCTGAAATTTTTCGATCAAACATCCGCTTCTTGCGCAGTTTTCGTCCCTTTGGAGCAACCTAAAACGAGCAAAAAAAGAAGCAGCATTCAGCATCAATATCAGCAACCCCCCGTTTTTTTCGTGTTTTTTGTCTCTCTGGAGCAACCAAAAACGAGCAACAGCACAAACTTCTACGAACGAAGGACGGCCAGGCTCACCCGCGGGGCCTACCTACGCTTAATAATCTAAACAATGGAGTACGTACTCAGAGGCTCCAACGCAGTACTACTGTAGTTGTGGCGTCTCTTGCTTGCCGGCCTTGGTCGCTGGGTCTCAATCACTCCCATCCCGTTTGCCTACCTCGTTGTAGATGCACCCCCCGTGTTGCATGGTGTCGTCTTCGACGGTGTTCACCCCGACGCTGTACATCTTCACGGAGTCGAGGAAACGCGCATAGCCCTCCGGGGCCACGTTAAGCACGCCCCCGTTCACTGCCTGTGGGACACCAATCGCGACCGTCGACACAACAACGGACAGTTCCATATTATTACCACGAAACAAGGTGAGTATTCTATCTGGTGTTTACTACGTGCCACCAAACAATTTGACAGTTGAATACCAAAAAACGCGACTCGTATGCATATGTAGCTTCAAGTACATATTCTCCATTCAGTATTGGTTGTTTTATCCTGTGTTCCGAGACAGCAATTTTTTGGCGTCCGCAAAAATTGAAAAATAAAGGAAGAGCTCTCCAAGCTATAGAAAATTAGATAGAAACAACACACATACACGCGGAGGAAAAAGTTGATGGAGAAATAAGTGTTGTAATCATCGGCGCACACACGAAAGAAAGTATTGGACAGTATACGATCTGAGCGGGTTATCTTGCTCGCTCGTCGTTGAACAGCAAGAAAAAAACCCTTGATTATTTTGGATCCGACTTTTCCACAGCCAGCCACATATAGTCTATATCTATGCATACCTACCTGCGGAATCTTTATTTGTTTGTTCGTTGTCAGGAGGGAGCCGAAAAGCTGGTCGCAAGAACTCCCATTATGGATACGACTAAAAGTCGCCGCGGACTGCGCAGAAATTACTTAGTCGGAGTATTATTATTTCGTTCGCTGTCAATAGGGAGCCGAAGAGGTCTATTTAATATTTGTATCAAAAAGCCCGTTAGTAAATAAAGTAGACCGCAAAAATTGCTACTAGAGTCTCAAAAATATTACTGGGGAGTGAGGTATTCACACTTCCGTACACACCCTCTCCCTTCGGTGTGACTGACGTGATTCTCTCTCTTCCGACACCTACTTGTACTCATACATACTTGTCAAATCTCCAGAGAGAAAATTGCCGCCCCCCGGTAGTCCGCGTACTATAGGCTACGGATGGATGCCGTGACCCTGGGTCTCCTCTTTGTAGGTTGGTATGCATACAATGCACATACCATGATATCCTCATGATGAGAAGAGCTGCACATTTTCTCACCAATGAGGCGTCTCACGAGAGAATTCGTTTTACCGTACTATCCCGTTTCTTCTCAGGATGGAACAGGACGGGACTGTACTACGTTTATTACAGTACAGTCGTGGGCCCGGTTTAGCGGTCCGTAGTGTCACGAAAAATTATAACCGCTATTCAGGGCATCGCCGCTAAACCTCTTTAGCGGTTATGAACCGCTAAACCGGGAGGCTCAATAGCGGTGATGAACCGCTAAACCGGGGAAAAGCCCATTTTTGCCCAACAAGAGCAGCGTCGAAAGTTCATCTTGATGTAGGGCCTGCATGTGTCTCATTGCAGGTGTCATAAGAGGGTGCAGATGAAGAAGTATCGACCCTAACGATGACAACACAGCAAGCACATTAGTGCATTTCAATTCACGAAAGCTTTTCCCTGATGCACTGTATGCCATTCACAAAGACTGGAAAATCGTCCCCGTCTCTAACAAACGTGGGGCAAGTTCTTGACAACGCAATGGCAACTAACCACGTGCTTGAGCAGCTCATTTATTTGTACTTGTCGCGTGTTTCCATCATGCTTAACCCAACATCTATCTGATATTCGCTGCGAGGAACGCCATTTTTGCCTTGCGAAGATAGTGTGCTGCCTCGCCCATGCCACACAACTCAGTGCACTCTTCAAGCTGGCCAAAATCCGCCGATAGCTCCGAGTATGGCGGCTGCGCCATCACCCCCTTGCCCTTCGCACCGTCAACTTCTGCGGTGCAATCTCGCTCTAGCTCTAGCTCTTACTCGTCGTCGGAGGGATTAGGCCCCTCCGTGTACATACTGGAGAACTTCTCAACGAGCTTGTTATTCCATCCTTCGGCAAAGCTTCGATCTCTTCCTGCGCGTTATTTCTGAGTGCACTACCTTCTGGTCAAGAATATTCAAAACCTCAGGCTTCTGGCCAAAGTTGGGCCGCGTGCGGGGCTGTCGTGTAGCTGCAGTGCGAGTTGTTTTTGCCGCGCCAGGTGCTAGAAAGCAATTTTCCGCCTCTTTACGCTTGGTTGGGTGAATTTGAGACGGGAGGGGGACTCTGGGCTTTCTTGGTTGCACACTATTGACAAATGACAAATGCGGTGCATCTCGTTGACATCAGGATCCTCCACTTCTCCGTACATGCCGTGCATGCGGCCATGCGGCCACCACAGTCACCTTTACAATCGTGCCCGCCGCTTGGACTCAGTGCCGCATCTGAAAGCTACAGTTCTCCATCCGCGCACCGCATGGTGTGTGTGTGTGTTGCTGTGTGCTGTTATTACGAGCATCGACCACGCTAAGCGGATGACCAATGTCGCTGTGCCTCTGCAAAATTTGAATCGAAAACCGCTACTGGTGGCTGAAAATATGTCCACTAACCGCTATAGAGAGCACGACCGGTTTAGCGGTTAAGTTAACCGCTAAACCGGGGTGTAGCCGTGTCACGAGATTTTATAACCGCTATTCAGGGCATCCCGCTAAACAGGGAACCGCTAAACCGGGCCCACGACCGTACTCGTGTGTGCAAAGAAAATTGTAATTTCACCATCTTTACCGGAAACAAAAAATCAAGTCAGTGCGGATCAAAAATACGAAGAAACAGTCTCGAAAAACGTTACTTCGAAGTACATGTTTCATGAGGACTAAACTAATAAATTACATACAGCAGCAGCAGTAGTCAATCGATTGGTTGTGCCATTCACCCACCACAGGATTGGGGGCGTGTACTCAAAACATGACACCCAACTATCCGCCGTCCCACGTCTATCTAAATTTCACAACAAAGTTGGTATTTTCCACTACGCACCCGACCACCACAACCACTGCTGTTGTTGCAGTCAACCAATCGCGCACCTCGAGGAAGGCGGGTGCGAGCCCGTCTCCTTGGCGTCTCTCTTGGTCACCGGTGAACTCGACGGCCGTGTCCACTCGAAGGATTGCGCCATCAGCGACGACGAAACGAACGCTGGTGAACGTGGTGGCCTGGCCGGTCAGCTTGAGCTTGTTCTGGCTGATCTCCACCGTCGTCCAGTCATCGCACGTGATCTCGGACTCGACCAGCACTCCCTCGATATTTCCTCCCGACAGCGCGCCCGCCGCGCTCTGTAAATCGGCGCAGCTGGCTGTTTGCAGGATAAGAAGAAGAACGGAATGGGGGAGAGAGACGATACCAACCGTTGGATGGAACAGCAGTCTACACCTCGCGCGATCTCCGAGGCCCTACTGAACTGATGCATTGGAACAACAACAGCAGCAGCGATCGCATCGATCGATCTCTCATCAATGCACTCAATCGGAGTCGAGAGGAAAAGAGGGGGCGTCCCCTCGGCGCCTCTCTGCCTGCTTCAACGTACCAATATCCATCTGGGCGACATAGGCCGCGTTCACGAAGGAGGCAAGGTGGGAGAGGAAGACGGCGGTAGCCACGGCGGACTTCATGTTTCGAAGTGACGTCTACTGCTGTAGTTCCTACTTTTGCTCCAGAGAGAAAGGGGAGAGAAGAAGTGAGAGGAGAGAGTGTGACCTTGGCGGTGGGTGCCGGAGGACCTCGATGTAAGTACCCCCGCTAAAAATCGAACAAACTTTTCGAGAATGTTCCAACGGGTTAATTAGTTTGTAATTTAGTTGCGCATGCCGAAAACAGAACTGGTTTCGGTTGTACAATTATTTGTCTGGCGCCCGGTGCCCAGAGGGGGGGAGACGGAGAAAGAGAGAGAGCGAGCGAGGGTGAATGATGGGGGG
The DNA here is from genome assembly GCA_000310025.1 of Ectocarpus siliculosus. NCBI lineage: Eukaryota > Phaeophyceae > Ectocarpales > Ectocarpaceae > Ectocarpus > Ectocarpus siliculosus. The sequence continues at coordinate 234,749 of FN648938.1, read as the reverse complement.
TGCTGCGTCAACGCCAGCCCGCTTTATCGGGGCCTAGAATTTGGGAGCAGAGCGATACTAAATACATGTACAATAGCAGGGCGGGCTAACTAATCTGATTTTCGTCTTTCTCACAACTCTTCGTAT